>NSDU01000023.1:0-388638 GCA_003676015.1 Meyerozyma sp. JA9
TACACCAGTACACCAGTACACCAGTACACCAGTACACCAGTACACCAGTACACCAGTACACCAGTACACCAGTACACCAGTACACCAGTACACCATAATGTTCGCTTGCTGTTACTTAAATCTACTTTACTTCCGGTCGTTAATCATGCGACACCCCTCTAATCTGGAGATTTGAAGCTTGAGGATTATGTGCTGTCTATCTACTTGAGCTACTTTACCCAAACACCTGGGCTGGTCGTGTGGTGGTCTTATGCATGAACTCCATGTCCAACGAAGGCGATTAAGTATCGCTCATATGCAGAATGTCTCGCTAAGGTGCACACCGATGGCTGCAAATTACTTGATCGAAATCCCACTGATAAGAATATGTAGACTTGAAAAGTTTCGGATCTTTTCCAAAAAGTTGAAGCAAATGCCTATACAGTTCCATTATGATGTTAGAAATGACAATTAATATCATTTGCATTTTTTTCAATTTTTGCAAATCGCACTCAAAACACATCGATCAGATTACTCGTACTCAATAAAATTGCATAGAAAAACTGGTTTTAACTACAGCTGTACTAAGTAGCATTCTTTCGGCTTCAAAGGAGAATTTAGTTCACTAGATACATTAATATAAGATCTAAGCACCGTAAATGTCCTCTTATTTTAACCGAGTATACATTATTTTTCTTGCATGCACTTCCAAACTAATCCACCTTACGACCAAAACCATACTAAGTGTCTTTATCTTTGTTTTTTGTTCCTCTTTCATTGTCATATCAACCATAGCTGCAACTACTGCTTTGTAAAGAATGGTAATAAGTTTTAGTCTAAATATATACCGGCCAATGTGGAAATGACATTGGCTAAACGTCGTTGAAGAAAAAAAATTTTGTTTCCCATCCAAATAAATAATAACCGTGATATCTATAAGGTGCAAACGGTCCCTTTTAGTGTACCATCATGTAGAGGTACGAAGATTGAAATATCAAATTTGATATTCAATCATAGATTGATGAAAATTACCATACTCATGAAGAATGTAATCATACTCCATGAGGCGGTATGTGATGCAGCTGCTCCTTCGTACACAGTTGGTGAAGAAGAAGGAGATGATGAAGTCAATGGAGCACCGCTTTCGGATGCAGCTTCTGAACCGTTACCAGAGTTATCAGATCCTGATCCTCCTGGGTTAGCGCTGTTTCCAGAAGCATTGTTACCTGAGCTTCCTCCATTACCAGAGCCATTGTTGCCCGAGTCTCCTCCGTTTCCTGAACCATTGTTACTTGCGCTTCCTCCATTTCCAGAAGCAATGTTACTTGGGTCTCCTCCATTTCCTGATCCATGGCTACTTGGGTCTCCTCCGTTACTTTGGTTTTCGCTACTTGGATCTCCTCCGTCACCATTTCTAGATCCTGCTGTTGAAGCTGATGAACTTGACGAGCTACTTGATGTTGATTCTGAAGCTCCAGGTCCCCCCATTGAAGCACTGGTGATTTTATCAATTGTTGTGCTAGTAGGTGGAATAGTTTGAGTTGCACCATTTCCGTTGGGGTTGCTCGTTATTGATGCGGTATTAGAGTCCTCGTTCGACGATGTCTTTCTGTTTGAATAAGAGTAAACTGATGAGGGGTCCACGGTAATACAGTTGGAACCATCTCTTCTGCAAATGACTATCGAAGAAGCACTTGCAGAGGAAGAAGGCTGCACTGGTGTGGCAATGGCCGATTCTGGTAAGACGCTGGTTGGATAAGTGGTAGATGAGGACAAACTAGATGGCAGACTAGATGACAAAGTAGGTGAGGTCAAACTGGAGTAAATGATAGACGAGGAGAAACTAGATGGCAAACTAGATGAACCTGATACACTGGATGAACCTGATACTCTGGATGAGGATCCTGAAATAACAGATGAAGCTGATGCAACAGATGACGATCCTGAAGATTCTGAAACAATAGATGAAGCTGAAACTTCAGATGACGTTCCTGACGATTCAGGTACACTGGATGAAATTTCTGACGATTCAGGCACACTGGATGAAATTCCTAAAGATTCAGACACACTAATTCCTGAAGACCCAGACACACTGGACGAAATTCTTGAAGATTCAGACAAAGTGGATAAAGCTCTTGTACCTGGTGAGCTCGAAGACTCTGACGAAATGTCAGAAGTTGCCGACGAACCAGAAGTAATACTAATGGATGGTGCAGGTGTAGACGATCCGAAAGTAGAAGTGCTATCACTGGTCAAACTCACAGGAGTCGAACTGGCAGGGCTTGGTGTACTCAGTGCAACTGAGCTATTGGCGTATGAGCTAGGTGAATATCCGGAAGAGGATGAGCTCAAACTTGCGGAGCTGAGGTTGATCGATGGGAAATCTGAAGACGCCGAGCTGGAATCAGATACTGATGAAGACGAAGGAGGGTTGACACTTGATGTCGAAGATGAAACTGGGTCTGACGAAGTGGAATTGAACTCAGGCGATGAGGAAGTGGAACTCAATGAAGTGGGACTTAATGAAGTGGAACTGGAAACCAAAGCTGAGGAGGTAGAACTTAATTCAGAAGCTGAAGCTGAACTAGACTCAGAAGGTGAATCTGAACTGGAAACAGAAGCTGAAGGAGAACTAGACTCGGAAGTTGAAGAACTGAACTCAGAAGCAGAAGCTGAACTGGGCTCAGAAATTGAAGCTGAGCTGGAAGCAGCAGAAGTGCTCGATGGAACTTCAACAATTACTGTTTCAGTGCCTCCCGCCAGAGCGGGAACGGTGGTGGTGGTGGTTACAGTTCCGTTCCAAGTTGAGGTGAGCGTAGTTCTTGGAGTTGGCACCTCAACGATGACTGTGTTACTTTCTCCTGGTCCTCCGGTAATAGTGGTGGTTGAGGTGTTCAACCCCGTCCAAGTAGAAGTAAGAATAGTTGTTGGAGTTGGTACTTCAACAATCACAGTATTACTTTCTCCAGGTTCTCCAGTGATGGTAGTGGTCGAAGTGTTCTGTCCGGTCCAAGTCGAAGTAATGGTAGTTGATGGAGTAGGAACTTCAACAATGACAGTATTACTCTCGCCTGGTCCACCAGTCACGGTAGTAGTGGTAGTTTCACTTCCAGTCCAGGTCGAAGTCAAGGTAGTAGTAGGTGTAGGAACTTCAATTATTACGGTGTTGCTTTCCCCTGGACCACCAGTAATGATGGTCGTTGAAACGTTCAATCCAGTCCAGGTTGAAGTTAAGGTAGTTGTTGGAGTAGGAACTTCAACAAGTACAGTATTGCTTTCCCCTGTACCACCAGTAATAGTAGTCGTTGCTGTTTCACTTCCAGTCCAAGTAGAAGTCAAGGTAGTTGTGGGCGTAGGAACCTCAACAATGACGGTATTGGTCTCACCTTCAGCACCAGTAATAGTAGTTGTATCAGTTTCACTACCAGTCCAGGTTGAAGTAATGGTAGTAGTAGGCGTAGGAACCTCGACGACGACCGTATTGGTCTCTCCCTCATCACCAGTAATGGTAGTGGTTGAAAGTTCTGAGCCAGTCCATGTAGACGTAATGGTAGTAGTAGGAGTTGGAACTTCAACAATCACAGTATTACTTTCTCCAGGGCCACCAGTAATGGTTGTGGTAGTAGTATTAGAACCGGTCCAAGTCGAAGTAAGAAGTGTTGTTGGAATAGGAACTTCAACGATGACCGTGGCAGTTCCACCTAAACTAGCAGTAAAAGTTGCCGTTGTAGTTTGAGATCCAGTCCAAGTAGAAGTAAGAGTGTCGGTGGGAGTAGGAACCTCAACAATAACGGTAGCAGTTCCGCCTTCTGTAGCCGTGACAGTGGTTGTTGACGTTTCAGATCCAGTCCAGGTAGAAGTAATTATTGTGGTTGGAGTAGGAACTTCGACTATAACTGTATTGGTCTCTTCTTGGTCACCAGTGATTGTAGTTGTATCAGTTTCACTTCCAGTCCAAGTAGACGTTAAGGTAGTTGTGGGAGTAGGAACTTCAACAATTACAGTATTGGTCTCCCCTTCTCCTCCAGTAATGGTAGCTGTATCAGTTTCACTACCAGTCCAAGTAGAAGTTAAAGTAGTTGTAGGTGTAGGAACTTCCACAATGACCGTATTCGTCTCTCCTTCTCCTCCAGTAATGGTAGTTGTATCAGTTTCACTCCCGGTCCAAGTAGAAGTTAAAGTAGTTGTAGGTGTAGGAACTTCCACAATAACAGTGTTACTTTCTCCCGGTCCTCCAGTGATAGTTGTAGTAGTAAGATGAGAACCAGTCCAAGTCGAAGTCAAGGTCGTTGTTGGAGTTGGAACCTCCACAATTACGGTATCTGTGCCTCCGGGAGAAGCCCTAATCGTGGAAGTAGACTCCAAAGATCCAGTCCATGTAGAAGTCACCGTAGTGACTGGAATTGGAAATTCAACTACAACGGTATTGGTTCCACCAGGACCACCAGTAATAGTGGTAGTAGTGGTTCCCGAACCTGTCCAGGTCGAATTGATCGTGACAGTTGGAGATGGGGTCTCCACAATCACAGTATCAGTACCACCGGGCAGAGCCTTGATAGTGGTTGTACTGACATCAGAACCAGTCCAAGTTGATGTCACCGTAGTTACAGGAATTGGAACTTCGACGATTACAGTGGCAGTTTCTCCTGGCAGAGCTGGAACCGTCACAGTGGTATTACCAGATCCTGTCCAAGTTTCCGTGATGGTCGAGGTTGGGACTGGATCATATTCAACAATAGTAGCAGTGTCTCCCTTCTTGGTTGCACTGAAAGTGGTGAACAGAGTTTCCAATCCGGTCCAAGTTGAAGTAAGCGTAGTTACTGGAGTTGGAAGATCTATCTCAACAGTTCCCGTTTCACCAATACCAGCACTAATGGTGTAAGTGGTGGTGGATTTTCCAGTCCAGTAGTCGGTGATGGTGGTTGTTGGAATTGGCACATCAACTATAACGGTTCCAGTTTCCCCTGGACCAGCAGAAATAGTGGTGGTGGTGGTAACTGAATCAGAATTGGTTCTGGTAATGGTGGTTGTTGGAACGGGCACTTGAATTTCGACGGTTCCGGTTTGTCCTGGAGTGGCAGAAACCGTAATGGTGGCGGTTATAGAGCCGGTAGTCACTGTAGTTGTTAATGTTGGTACGGGTACTTCCACAATTACAGTTCCAGTTTGACCTGGAGTAGCAGAAATGGTAGTGGTGGTTACCTCGGATCCAGTATAAGTGGAAGTGACTGTTGTAGTAGGCACTGGAACCTCTATAATTACAGTTCCAGTTTGACCAGGTCCAGCAGAAACGGTGGTGGTGGACACCTCCGAACCATTGAATGTCGAAGTCACTGTTGTAGTAGGCACTGGAACTTCCACAATTACAGTTCCAGTCTGTCCTGGAGTGGCAGAATTGGTGGTGGTGGTGGTTCCCGAACCAGTCCATGTTTGGGTAAAAGTGCTGGTAGGCACTGGAACCTCTATAATTACGGTTCCAGTTTTTCCTGGAGCACCAGAAACGGTGGTGGAAGTGGTTTGAGAACCAGTCCATGTCGAAGATAATGTGGTTGTAGGAACAGGTACGTAGTTGATAACAGTACCGGTTTGACCTGGGGTAGCAGTAATTGTGCTGATAGTGGAGATTCCGGTCCAGGTTGAGGTTACTGTGGTTGTGGGAACTGGAACCTCTACAATAACTGTTCCAGTCTGACCAGGAGTGGCAGGAACGGTGACGGTTGTGATTTGAGAACCAGTATAAGTTTTGGTGAAAGTCGTTGTAGGAACTGGAACATCAATTTCAACGGTTCCAGTTTGGCCAGGGGAGGCAGAAACAGTTTTTGAAGTCACAGTTGATCCAGTCCATGTCGAAGTTGTTGTAGTTGTGGGAACTGGAACGTCAATCTCAACAGTTCCGGTCTGGCCTGGAGTAGCAGGAATAGTAATAGTGGTGGTCCCAGAACCACTATATGTTTTAGTGAAGGTAGTTGTGGGAACTGGAACATCAATCTCAACAGTTCCGGTCTGGCCTGGAGTAGCAGGAACAGTTTTAGAAGTAACAACTGAGCCAGTGCATGTAGAAGTAAGTGTAGTTGTGGGAACTGGAACCTCTATAAATACAGTTCCAGTCTGACCGGGTGTGGCAGAAACCGTTTTCGAAGTAACAACTGAACCAGTCCATGTCGAAGTTATTGTAGTTGTGGGAACTGGAACGTCAATCTCAACAGTTCCGGTTTGGCCTGGAGCAGCAGGAATAGTAATAGTGGTGGTCTGAGAACTGCTATATGTTTTAGTGAAGGTAGTGGTAGGAACTGGAACATAGTCAATTACCGTACCGGTTTGACCTGGAGTAGCAGTAATTGTACTAATAGTAGAAGCTCCAGTCCACGTCGAAGTAACCGTAGTTGTAGGAACTGGAACATAGTCAATTACTGTACCTGTTTGGCCAGGAGTAGCAGAAATTGTGCTCACAGTCGATCTGGTTTTTGTCCATGTAGAAGTTACTGTAATTGTAGGAACAGGAACATCCACCTCAACAGTTCCGGTCTCTCCTGGTGTGGCAGAAACAGTTTTGGAAGTGACAAATGAGCCAGTCCAGGTATTGGTGAGCGTAGTTGTAGGAACAGGAATGTAGTTGATAACAGTGCCAGTTTTGCCTGGAGTGGCGTGGTGAATTTTAGTAGACTCAATTGACCGAGTCCAAGTCGATGTGAGAGTCTTTGTGGGAACGGGAACTTCGATTTCCACAGTTCCAGTTTCACCTGGAGTGGCAGACACGGTAACAGTTGTGGTCTGCGAACCGGTATGAGTTTTGGTATATGTAGTTGTAGGCACCGGGACTTCCACCTCGATGGTTCTGGTGGCTCCAGTGACGGTGGAGCTGAATGGCAACGTTGTGACTCTGGTGGTGGAGCCAGTATAGGTTTTGGTGACAATTCTATTGACAAAATTTCCACCCAGCGAATCGGAATCTCCGTTATCGTAGCTGAGCCAGCCCTGGTTATAACTGTTATCGAAAGTGAACCCGTTCCCACACCGGTACCGAAGAGTGTAGAAAGCATTGTTCGGGCCATTGGGCAACGTAGAAGCAAAAATGTTCAAGAACGGACGAGAGCCCGCAGGCACTCCGGAGTAAGAAATTATCGCCAGAGTCAGCGAACACAGAACAGTGTAAGTCATGGAAGAAGCGGTTTCTGGAAAGTACCAGTCATTGAACTGGTCGGAAAATGCCGCTCTGATAGTGTTACACTGAAAAGAGGGACCTCCATTATTGAAACTGATCCCAAGCGTACCAGATTGGGTTCCAGAATTACAGGAAGTTCCCAAAGAATAGAATTGAACCTGGTTAGTCGAAGGTGCCAGTCTGGCCGAGTACACCTTGAGATCGGAATTCGACGACAGGGTTCCGCCCGCAAAGTCCACGTCGGTGGAAATTGACTTGGTTCCAGATTTCCAGATGACGGTGTTGGTGCCGGTGGTCCAAGTATTTGCCGAGTCAAGAGAAATGGCCGACGAAGAAAATCCGGAGTCAAACGTGATGGGGAATGTCACCGACCCTATGGCTGAATCAATGGGTTTCAATCCCAGGGCAATTGTACACTGGAGTTCGGAATAATTGACGGTGAACTCTCCACTGAAAAATTTACATGTAGCGTAAGTAATAGGGCCGGCAGAAAGGGTAATTGTTGGCGAAGTCGATGTGAACTTAAACACATGAGGCATATGCAACGAGAATGTTTCTCCGGCTTTCACATTGGCACCGTTAATCGACCATTGTACCGTGGCAATCCAGTATGCCGACGCCGGGTACAAATTCCTGGCCGCCGTGGAACTGGCAACTATGGAGTCGATCTTTGTGAAAATGCCATTCAAATCGGCTGCCACATGCAGCACCAACAAGAATGCTGCAAAAAGCCAAAACACCATGACTACGTAAAAAGATGGAGAGGTAGGAGAGTTGGGCGTATATTAGTAGGGTGGAGCCATCAGTATCGTTCGAGTTGAATATTCTTACACCCATGCAGCATGCAGATGCATGAGTTGCAAGGTGAAATTACCAGAAACGGCCCATCATCCTAGGTTTATCTGCACGTTTTCTTTTTGTCTTGCATAGCTTACGATGCAAGCTTACGATGTCCACGGCTCATCGTGCATAACGGCCCTCCAGTCGACGTACGGCAGCGCAATGCAAGCCGGATACGAGAGTTTAGCGTTGCCCATAGGTATCTGCAATGTCGCGACCTCGATGTCGAAACCAAAAGAACCTGCTTGCAAATTGTGGCTAGTACCCTGGCTCTATTGCTATACCAGCAACCCACTGTTAAATTTTTCACTAATTTTTCACATCTCGGGCATAATAAGGGGTGGTTTTGTCCGCAAGTGGAAAAGTCGTAAAAATATTTCTCGGCTGCAGACTGCATGTTATCAGATGCATGCATAGATTTTCGCTACATTATGATATTTATGAGGCGAAAAATGTCGCGAAAGGAAACGGTAGCTGTCATGTACGAATGAGCAAATGTTGACACTGGTGGTATATCTGTTATAAGTTATTGGGTTGCCCCCTCTACATACCTAATGTCAGCCACTGACGCAGGCCCGAAGTTGCATAGAAGCACATTACTTTACCCTTTTCGGCCGGCAAATGAAGGATCCATCTGGTGACCCCGACTGCCGCGCCGCACACAACGCCGCACGCATAACCCCTTCTATGCATGTTTCAGACTAGCCGAAGTGAAAATTTCCTCTCATAACCGTGCATTCGTATTATTGGTTGTTAGTGCAGATCAAATTACTAAAATGCACTAAAACCCAGTGTCAGCTGCACTCGAGGCTGTTTCGTGCATTTATTCGAAGTTGCAGGCCTCGTCGCTTACCATGCATCGCGGCAAAACTCGGCCGTGAGCCTCACGGATCAGCGACTTTGCGGTAGTCGCTGCGCTTACAATTTCTTCCATCGCTTATTCGCGGCGTTGTATGCAATCATAATTCGCACGATATAAGTGAAAATTTTCAGTCACCGAGGACATGTTCAGTTGATTCCTTTTAATTGGTTTACGTTATCACCTCAGTACAATGGTCAATGCAGACTTCTGATGATGGACATTGTCTGGTTCATCAATTGAGTATTCGGTTTAAGTATTTGCCGTCCTTGTTCCATTTTTACACTTCTAACTTGATCGTCGAGACATATTTTTGTCCGGGCAAGTGCTTCCAGCCTCAATCTGTACCGGCAGACGACAAGGTGTGGCACCATGGGGCAATTGAAAGAAGGGGTAAAAATAAGGGAAATAACAGGCAATTCTAAGAGGGCGATTCTAGAAGAATGTTTGATTTCAAGTTGAGAGCAATTGAGTTTTAGAAGTATGGTGTTGCTACAAGAAACGGAAAAGTCTAGATTTTTGTCAGAGACCGGAGGAGCCTACCATTGTCAGCGGACTAGAAGAATTGCTTTTTCAACTTTCGAAATGCTATCTCAATCGTCAAAGACATTAGTATAGTGCTTCTCGGCCTTTATTTAGTCTTGGTTCTCAGAAAATACTGGCAGAAGATCCCATGCAGATTATGGTTATGTGGCTCGTATGCACTTTTACGCCCTTGCTAAGCCACAATAAAGGCCTCTGTTGCGAAACCGGACCTTTTCTCTCCTCGGCGTGCGAAATTGGCTGCGAAAAAATAGACGAGAGAATAGGTTACTATTTGAAAAATGAGAGGATGAAACAGCACTCAGGCACAAAGTCGCTGCTGTCACACTAAAACGAGGAACTCGAACCCAAAGAGCAACATAAGTCCGAGACAGCTTCGGGCCAATCCCGAAAAGGGAAATATCCGTTGCGGCCGTATGTCTATGGTTCACTAGCCTCGTGACGTCATCATAGAATAAGTATGTTTCTTTATTTTTCTCGTGCTTCGTTATTTATCGTGCTTCACTAATTTTTTATGCAAATTTTTCGGATATAGCTTTATGTTTCCGAGGTTAACAGTAGACTGCTCTCTTGCCAATGGAGGGTGTTGCATTGGAGAAGCTGAGAGGTGGTTGGCGCTGTTTTCAGTTCAATGTGAGAATATGAAATTTTGTAATTTTCGCCAAATTCGCATTTGCAACTGAAAAGGAAGGGACGAGAAAAGGTGGAAAAAGACAAGAAAAGATAAGCAAGTAGCTAGTTCTAACTGAGTTGAGCCGAGTTCTAGCTGATTTAGCGAAGTTGGCGAGTAACTAAGTAGTTGAACCTAAACGAGCAAAGTGAAAAATAGGCAAACTGGATGGATTAGTTTAGTAATCGGATCCAATTCCAATAATAGATTTCCACTACTCTTCCTTTTCACATTCTCCAAAGCTTCTACTATAGTTAGTACCAAATCCTTCAGCTCTTATCGCTTCTACTATACTACTATAGTCTAATACGATAGAGCAGGGCTCGGAGCTCTCAGCTCTCAGCTCTCAGCTCTTAACCTACTAGCCGCTATAAGGTGCGGCACCACCGGGCTTACGTAACCGGGCTAATAACCCTGTGCGTCCGCTGCGAATATGCTGCGCAACGGCTGCGACCCTCACGGGCCCATGGCCTATAAATAGAACACCCCACAACCGGAGAAGCCAATTTTTCACCCACATCGTCGCCCACGCCGCCTGCGTCTCCACCTCTTTTCCCGGCCCCAAAACACCCCCGCTTCTCCCGTTTCCTGCCACCCCATATTCGCCTGCATGGAATCTGCATCTCAGGCGATATCCGCAGTGCGAAACAGAGGAAAAATAATCTGCGATATTTTCGTCTCCTAGAATTCCCCAGCTTCCCGTTGCTCTCCGGCACCCTATGTACCATAGTTCCATATCATGAGACGGCTCAAAATCGGAATCCGGCCCCAACTCATCCTTTTGGTGGCGTTTTCCTCGCTTTTTTCCCTCTTAATTTTGGCCATCGTCACCGGAGTCTACTTTAGTGATAATCTTAGTAACTTGCGTGCTGAACGACTAGAGGTCATCTCCCAGCTCAAGGCCACCCAGGTCACCCAGGCCGTCGAGTATATGTTTTACCAGGTGTACTGGCTCACCCAAAAGAACACTTTGTCCGATCCACTATCATCCTACCGAGCCGGAAACAACACCGAAGGGGTATTCACCGAGGCCCAAAACACTATAGATCAATTCCTTGCCACCTCCGAGTTGTTTGTGAGTGCCCGACTATACAACCTCGACCTCGACGTCGTGGCCCAGGGCACAAACGACCTCACCGTAATTGCGGAACCCACCCTGGACTACCTTTATCCGCTTCTGAAAAACGCCACCATTCCCCTGGTGCTCCTCTCGGGCCAGACCTACGATGAGTCCAACAACTCAGACTTCCCAGCTTACGTTTCCGGGCCCATGAGCAACAACTCGTGGGACTACAGTGCATACTTCATAGGCATCACCCTCTCCGTCACATCCAATTCCTCCATCGTTTTCAACAAACCGTCGGTCTCCGGCTACTTGACGGTGCTAGCAAACGCCCACAACATATACGAGGCCATCAACGACACCCAGAGCTTTGGCGCAGAGAAAAATACTAAAAACGAATACTCCATCATTGCGGTCCAGCCCATCTACGGAGACGAAGAGGGCAACTCCAGCCAAGTCATAGGGTTCGAGAGCTTGTTTTTGGCCGAAAACGCCGACCTCATCCCTAATTACGTTTATAACATCAACAGCTCGTCCTCAGTGAAAACGGCATTCGCCGAGAAATACGGCTCCAGCTCCAGCGTCAAGTCTTCTTCTGGAAGCGACGTGGCCATCGGCTTCACCCGGCTCTCGTTGGACAGCCAAAAATTCTGGACAATCATCGTCGAGCAGTCACGAAAAACATTTTACGGCCCAGTCGCCAAGTTTCGTGATATCATCATTGGAGTTGTCATTGGAATTGGTGTCTTTATGTGCCTAGTTACCTTTCCATTGGCAGTCATGTTTGTACGACCGATCACCATCTTAAAAGAGGCCACAGAAGCCATCACCGCTTCCAAAAAGAAGCGCCACGACAAGCACAATTCCGCCATCATATCATCTCCTACGGGAACAGGCGAGGATCCTCGTGGCAGCGCTCTTTCCGAAGCCTCAACTTCCTATTCAACGGGAATTCGACTTCCAGAAAAAATCTTTCATACGAAAAAATTCTTCAAAGATGAGTTAACTGAGTTGTCCGATGCCTTTAATATCATGACGGAGGAACTCGACCGCCAATACGCAACTTTGGAGGACCGGGTTCGAAGTAGAACCAAGGAACTCGAGGCACTGAAAATAGAAGCCGAATCTGCGAACGAAGCAAAGACGGTTTTCATCGCAAATATATCTCATGAATTGAGGACACCTTTGAACGGTATTTTGGGAATGACGTCCATTGCCATGGAGGAACAAGATACGTCCCGAATCAAGGAGTCTTTGCAACTCATCCATCGATCCGGAGAGCTTTTACTACACATTTTGACCGAGCTTTTAACCTACTCAAAAAATACCCTCAATCGCTCCAAACTCGAAAAATCAGAGTTCCAGATCTTGGAGGTGGTGTATCAAGTGCAATCGATCTTTAGCAAGTTGGCCAACGACCAGCGAGTAAACTTGATGCTTTGGTTGAAACCAAGTATCATCAGAAAGTTGGTGCTTGTAGGAGACTCCAATCGAATCATTCAAATCGTGATGAATTTAGTGTCGAACAGTTTGAAATTCACGCCTGTAGGTTCAGCTGTGGATGTTCAGTTCAAACTTTTGGGCGAGTACGATGAAAGAAGATC
The DNA here is from genome assembly GCA_003676015.1 of Meyerozyma sp. JA9. Lineage (NCBI taxonomy): Eukaryota > Fungi > Ascomycota > Pichiomycetes > Serinales > Debaryomycetaceae > Meyerozyma > Meyerozyma sp. JA9. The sequence continues at coordinate 12,721 of NSDU01000023.1, forward strand.
AAAAGCGTGCAATAATACCGAAGTGTTTGTCAAGCGTTTCCCCCATTCAGTGTCCATGGGCAAGTTTGAACCTGAAGAAACACCCACAGCCACCCCTACTGACCAGGAGGTAGACAGTACTGTCGCAATTATTGATACAAAACGCAATTTTTCTCCCGAGGATGTCAGTGATACCACAAGTATCTTCACTCTTTCCACGACAGAGTATGAGAAAGCCATTTTTGAGTCACAGTTTGAAACTGTGAAACCCTTACCTTCACTTCCCGATCATGCCTCCGACAAACCCAAGTCGGTAGCTGAAGAATCAATGGTAGAATTTCTGAAAGGTGACAAACTGTTCCGGATGAGGAGGCTACAGCGGCCCAAAGTGTGGGTTCTCCAAATCGTGGTCACCGACACAGGTCCTGGTATCGAGCCTGCTTTACAAGAAAAAGTGTTTGAGCCGTTTGTACAAGGAGATCAAACATTGTCCCGAAGCTATGGTGGTACTGGTCTTGGACTTTCCATTTGCCGGCAATTGGCCAAAATGATGAATGGAACATTAACATTGGATTCCACCTTGGGGGTGGGGTCTACATTTATCTTAACTATACCCTTACCTCAGACGCGAGAAATCGTTGTGGACACTGACGATATGGAGGAATTTTGTAACGACGAGTTCAATCCAAACCGTACCGATAACCACAAGGATAATTTTGTTGCTGAGGATGACACCTCCAGTCCTAAGAAAGACATTCTGAGCACCGATTCGAGCGAAGACAGCAGCAAAGTGCTGCGTTTGGAGGTACCTCGTGCCATCAAGCCCCACTTGATAACCCGAGGCTCCACCGGCACCGCCAACTCTGGCGAAAATGGAGAAATCTTGACCGACTTGTCGCATCTCAAGATCTTGGTAGCCGAGGACAATTTGGTCAACCAGGAAGTGATCAAGAGAATGCTCAAGCTCGAAGGGTTCCCCAACATCACCATGGCATGCAACGGAGCCGAGGCGGTGGAAATGGTGAAGCATCTGGTGGAAAGTGGAGACCACTTTGACATCATTTTCATGGATGTTCAGATGCCGCAAATCGACGGGCTTTTGGCCACAAAGATGATACGAAGCAACTTGAAGTGGGACCGGCCGATCATTGCTCTCACTGCGTTTGCAGACGAAAGTAATGTAAAAGAATGTTTGAATGCGGGCATGTCTGGGTTCTTGGCCAAACCAATTAAGAGAAGCAATTTGAAGAAAATCATCCGTGAGTTCAGTCCTCAGCTTCTCAGCGAAGACGTGCTCACACCGTCGGCGCAGCCGAACGAGGACAAGCGGTTGGGACACTAGACAGTTGCTGATCTACTGCAAAGTCGAAAAGTCTACTAGCAGTCTACTAAGTCTACACCAGGTGTCCTGCATGCAGTGCCTCCACACCAACCTGCACATAGACCATTATATGTACAATATATTCGCATCTTCTTCCTCAGCCAGCCTCCATGAACGACAAGTACGAGCCCATGGGCCGTACCGGCGTCTCCTCGAGGCGCTACCTATACACGGGCGCGCTCCTAGGCATCCTAGTATGGGGTGTGCTGTTTCTTCTCATAACCATCTCCAATTTTCACATTCGTCCGTCACCGGCCCAAATCGAGCAATATCTCAAAAATGCTCCGCCGCCGTTGTTGTATGATAACCGCCATACCAAGGTCCAGGGACCTCGGCTCAATGTCTCCTCGTACCGTGAAGGGCTTTTCCGCCCAGAATTTACCTCGGTCCAATGGATCCATGATCGCACCACCGACGGCACTTTTGTCTTGACTCATGACTCGTCACATGTGATCAAGTCTATCGTCGACGACAGCTACGAATACGTTCTCTTCAACGCCACCGACTTTGTTTACGACGGAAAAACCTATACGGTGGAAGGTCTCACGGCATCTCCTGACTTGACCAAGGCGATTCTCAGAACAAATGTCACCCACAACTGGAGACATTCTACTTTTGCCTTGTACTGGACGTTGGACGTAGCCAGCCAGACCATCGAGCAGGTGTATCCTGAACCGCTCGCGGCGACAAGCTGGTCCCCCAAGTCGGACGCTATAGCGTTTATCTACCAAAACGACGTTTACGTCAAACGGCTGAGTGACGTCACTAGGTTCACGTACGACGGCAATGCCAACGTTTTCAACGGCAAGCCGGACTGGGTGTACGAGGAGGAGGTTTTTGCCAGCGACATTGTGCTTTGGTGGTCGCCGGAGGGTGACAAACTTGCGTTTTTGAAGCTGAACGATACTGAGGTTCCTGAATATCCTATTCAGTACTACGTTCAGCAAGATAAAGACTACCCTGAGGTGCGTAACATCAAGTACCCGAAGGCTGGGTACCCCAATCCTGTTGTGGAATTGGTGGTGGCTGACGCTAACGACGCATCGTCTGTCTCTAGTATCTCTCTTTCGTCTTTATCCGAGTATCTTATCACCGAGGTTCTTTGGGTTTCTGACGATAATGTATTGGTGAAAACGAGCAATCGGGCCAGCGATGTTCTTGAGATCTTTTTGGTGGATGCTGCTCGCAAGACACCTAAAAAAATTCGCCAACACAAAGCGGAAAAATCTTGGTTTGAGGTTCTGACGAACACCCGCTATATCCCCAGCAACAAAGCCGCGGGCAGAGACCACGATGGGTACATCGACACCGTCGTGATTGACGGCTACAATCATTTGGCATACTTTTCTCCCCCAAACAACCCACAACCAAAGATACTCACCAAGGGTAACTGGGAAGTTGTGGGTGGAGTCAAAGCCTTTGACGAAGAACGGAACCAGGTGTATTTTATCGGAACCAAAAAGTCGTCCGTTGAACGGCACTTGTACTCGGTCGACTTGTTAGCAGGTGAATCTTCGATTAGCGAGATCACCGACACGGAGAAAGAAGGCTGGTATTCTGCTTCTTTTTCATCAGGATCCCGCTACCTTCTCTTGACTTATCAAGGACCCAAGGTTCCGTACCAGGAGCTTGTGGACCTTCACACAAACAAGCACATCAAGTACATCGAGACCAATGACGAATTGAAGACCACGTTGAGCACTCACCAGGTGCCGCGAGTGGAGTATCTGGTGGTTTCCCTCGGTAGCGACGAACATGGCAATGACATCCTAGCAAACGCCAAAGAAACTTTCCCACTAAAGTTTGACCCCTCCAAACAGTATCCCGTCTTGTTCTTTGTGTATGGGGGACCAGGATCGCAGACGGTTACCAAGTCCTTTGCGGTCGACTTCAGTGCTTTGGCAGCGGCAGAATTGGATGCAATTGTCGTCACTGTCGACGGAAGAGGCACGGGTTTCAATTCGTATGGAGATGCAAATTTCAAGTTTTGTGTGAGAGACCACTTGGGACACTACGAGCCAATTGACCAGATTGCCGCTGCCAAAATTTGGAGTCGGAAATCCTATGTGGACTCCAGTCGCATAGCTATCTGGGGCTGGTCGTATGGGGGATTTCTCACGTTGAAAACGTTAGAGACGGACGCAGGTTCGGTATTCTCGTACGGAGCGGCCGTGGCACCAGTAACCAAGTGGAAGCTCTACGATTCCATTTACACCGAAAGGTACATGCGGACACCACAAGAGAACCCCAATGGATATCAGACGGCTTCGATCCACAATGTTACTCAATTTAAAGATGTGACAAGGTTCCTCATTATGCATGGGTCGGGCGACGACAATGTCCATTTTCAAAACACATTGGAGCTAATTGACGAATATAATTTAGCAGCGGTGGAGAATTTCGACTTTATGGTGTTCCCAGACTCGGACCATTCGATTTCGTACCACAACGGCAACAATGTGGTTTATGATAGATTGCTCACCTGGTTGAATCGGGCATTTTCCGGTGAGTATGTATTATTGTAATATATGTAGAATAAAAGAAGAATAAAGTAAGAATAAGAAGAAAGTAAAAATGAACAAATCTGGTATGAAGGAGATGGTGGTATGAGCAATGATGAAATGTAAAATATGAAATAAAAAATAATGAAATAACCAATAAAGAAATAACGAGAAAGTGAAGAATGACGAAGTCAAATCTCGAAAACGAACTACAACATTTAACAAAAATCGTCTAGATTTGCAACCGTTCCCACGTTGCGCCGGGTAACTCGCGGCAGTGAAAAAAAATTCAAGGCGAAAAAAAAATTACCCACCTTTACCATGATTATCTACAAGGACATTTTCTCAGATGACGAATTGTTGTCGGACGCCTACGACCCCAAGTTGGTCGACGACGTCGTGTACGAAGCCGACTGTGCCATGGTGACCGTTTCCGGTGGAGACGTTGACATTGGTGCTAACCCATCTGCTGAGGATGGTGCTGAAGAATTGGACGACGCTGCTGAAACCGTCAACAACGTTGTGTACTCTTTCAGATTGCAATCGACTGCCTTCGACAAGAAGTCGTTCCTCACTTTCATCAAGGGATACATGAAAAAGGTCAAGCAACACTTGCAAGAGAAGAACCCCGATGAGGTTGAAAAATTTGAGAAGGGAGCTGCCGCTTACGTCAAGAAAGTGATTGGATCTTTCGGCGACTGGGACTTCTACACCGGTGAGAGCATGGACCCCGATGGAATGATTGTGATGTTGAACTACCGTGAGGACGGTACTACTCCATACGTGGTTATCTGGAAGCATGGTGTGACTGAGTACAAGATCTAAGCTAGATAATAGGAGAAATTGCAGTTGAGTTGTAGCTCGTTAAGCTGTCGATTGAGTTGTAAGCTAGATAGTAGTCAGGATGCTGAGACACACATTTTCAAGCGTCGTGGACGGCTCGGCGTACTTGAACAACTCCACCTTGTAGTTCTTGAGTCTCTTTTGCAAAGCAATGGCCCTGCTTTCGTCAATTATCCGTCGTGCCACAAGCCCTAGTTTGGCCCTGCCCACATCGTCTCCAGAAACTGCCCACGAAACTGCCTTTTTGAGCACATCAAACGACTTGGAACTGGGGAACCCCATACATGCCAAGTACCGCTTGGACTCCGGCAAAAGCAGCGCATAGCTACACACATGACGGCAGCACATGGCAACTAGCATGCCCTGGAACTGGGAGTTGGAGATCATATCTGACTTGAGAACCAGACAAAGCGTCAAGTCCGTGGCTACTCCACACAAGTGCTTCGATATTATCATGACTTTCTCAGCATTTGTGGTCTGCAAAAACTTGGATACATCAAGGTCCTTGATATCTATTCTCGAGCGTTTGACAACGGGGGTTATGCCGAATTCTTTGCAGTCTTTGATAAGCCGGTTATCTACTTTCTGCCGATTGACACCCCGGTCAATAAACCCAAATCCATAGCCGGACGCCTGACCCTCCGAGTCTCGCATGGCACACACATTGACGTACCGCGAGAGCTCTCCCTTCCCACATCCGTACTCCAAGTAGAAAGTATCTGTAGATAGCTGGTTCAACCGCTTCAAGTTCCCGATCAACGACGACTGTTGCAATGCATGTTTCTGGTTCAAAACCTCTCCCAACTTCTTCAGCAAGCCTTCGTGCGAGCATATGTGCGACGGGAGCTCGTCAAACTCCAATTGCCGGAGCAAGTCAATGTAGTGGTGCTCGTCGTGGTCGTCGTCTATGTCGTGGGTACTTTCGTCCAAATGCAAATTTATGTTCTCGCAGAACCACGGCTCCTTCTCCTTGGGCCGGGCATTACACTTGAGCAAGTGTTTCTTCATATCTCGAACTTTAACCGTGTGGTTGGGATCCAATGGGCACGGCACCCGCTCGTTGTCTCCGTCGAGTTGCGCCATATGTTCCGTGCAAAACTTCAGCCCAAGTTTCTTCTGCATGCCACACCGGCGCTTCTTCTTCTCCATCCAGAACTCACATCGCGAAGTCTCAATTTTTGGTTCGGTTTTTTGTCGTTTGGCATCGCGCTCCGTCTCCATCGTCATCGCGATGAGGTTCCAAAATGTGCGATGCGAAAAATTACTGAGTTAACCATGTCAGATTCCAGTGGGAAATTGATGTGGAAGTTGGATCTCCTCGAGGTAAAGTTCCACAACGCATCCCCGAGATACAGAAACACCAAGAAGCTTTTGAAAGCCCGCCACAACGAGAAATTGTTGAAAAAACTCCCCAGTTCCTCCGAAGCCGACGCCCAGATTCTCCAGTTAAAGCACGAGATCTTTGGCAAAAAATACCATGCGTGTGTGAAAAAGCTCCACAGAGAGACCAAAAAACTACTCAAGCCCAATTCTGGCTCTTCAGATGTTTTGGAGCCAGAAATCCTCGACAAACTCGTGGTGTCTCGCATCATCAAAGCCATCACTAATGCCATGCTACCAACAAAACAGCTAAAGGAGAACCCCCCACATTATATCCCCGAGGAAATCAGAAGCATTATCATCGACAAGTCTAATACATCAAACCCGTCTGGATTTTTCAACACCTACTGCAAAAACGATAACAATCGCAACAAGATAATATCCAACTTGTTTAACAAAAAAAGCATAAAAACCTTCGTCAGCGAAATGGAATGGACCTTCCGAGTAGTACGAGGGAACATCACCAAGCAGGAGAAATTGCTCCACAAGAAGATCTCAAAGGCAGAAAATGATGTGAGCGATGTGAGCGATGAGAGCGATGAGAGCGATGAGAGCGATGTCGACGACAACAGAATCGCCTACTCGTCCGACTCAGACTCCGATGCCGACGAGCCGGCACTCCATTCCAGGGCTTCTGACAACGATTCTGAACAACAACCAGATCCAGAAGCCGACTCAGAATCTGGGCCAGAATCTGATTCTGAAACCGAACGCAAGTACAATCTTCCCCAATTGGCTACCGGGTACTTTTCTGGCGGCTCAGACGAAGAAGCGTCCGACATTGACAACGACCAGGTGGTCAAGAGTGTGACGGAACAACGCAAGAACAGAAGAGGTCAACGAGCAAGACAGAAAATATGGGCAAAAAAGTACGGCAAAGAGGCCAAGCATATTAAAGAAGAGCGCACGAGATTGGCGTCGGAAAGAGAACGGAAACAGCTTGAATACGAAGAACGAGAGAGAAAACGGCAGATGAAGCGACAGGCAGAGCCCACGGGCTCAAATAACCAGCCGCTTGGTGATCGAAGTGAAAAGACGGGTGTGGTAGAAGAAAAGTTGCATCCCTCATGGCAAGCCAAGAAAATGGCAGAAAAGACCATCACTGCCAAATTCTCTGGAAAGAAAATTAAATTCGAGTAACCCTCATTTATAGACGATCGTAATCTATGTGGAAGTTTGCAAGCAAATCTTCGTGGGTAAGAGTATCGCAGACCACCGGGGTCATAACTTCAAAAGTGTAGGCACACTTTTCTGGTTCCGCAACAGAAAGGAGTCTGTTTTCGGGACCACAAACCAATTCGACCACTGCGCTTCGGCGTGGACCATTCCAGCACTTGCTGCCGTCTTTATATATAAGTTTTGTACCGTCGGCACCCCTGTACGAACCAATGTGAATATCTTCCTGGTATATCGATGCCAACAACCCGACTTTGTAGCGGTAGCCATTGAGCGACTCAGTAACCCATGTGCCCTCGATAGCCCGTAGAATGTCATTTGGACCGTAGTTTCGGTTCAACTGTTCTTCGTAGATGGTGATATCTTGTTTAATGGGTGCGATGTCTTCGTCGTCTTGCACCTCAAGAACTACCGGATCCAGCCTGAAAAAGTCCCTTACTTTGTTGAGGTAATGGGAAAATAATCCAAGAGACGCTTGTGGGCTACCCAAGTCTTGTGCTTCTTGCGAAACCAATTGTAATTTTGACTCGAGATCGCCCACCGGAGTGTCCTCCTTGTTGGACGCGTAGTCCTGGAACGACTTGATTGCGTCCTTCACGGCAAGATCGTTGAAGTTGGGGTTATAGTTGTCCATCATCGTGGTGAGAATCTTTTCTAAAGAACGTATGGTGGTTTTCTGTTTCTCCATGGCAGCGTTGGTGAGCTTGATGTGCTGTGCCAATTCCTTCAACGACAGCGCAAAATTGTCCGGGGCCGCTTGTGGCGAGTCCTTGACTCTCTGTTGGCGCTTGTCCAACTCATCGTACAAAATTTGCAACTTTTTCTTGATATCGTCAACCTTCTTTTGCCCTGCCAGTTGCATTTTTTGCTTCATTTTCAACAGAATTTTCATGTCATTGTTTGCCTCGTCGCTGAACTTCTGAAATTGCCGTGCTATCTCATGGCACCTGTCGGGACACACACCCTCAGCTTCGTCGGACCCATCACAGCAAATATCATAGTCGCACACTCCATCATTGAGCTTGAAAGACTCGAGATAGCCAGGTATAAAGCCTTCATTTGCACAGTAAAACTTGTGGGAGGCATTGTAGGGACAGGCATTGGTGCCTGGCTCGTCAGACCCGTCAGGACAGTCGCAAAAGTCGTCATTGACCTGATCAAACCTCAACTTGATCTCAGGATGGTTTATACAATACCAGTATTTTTCGTTATTTTCCACGCTTGGTTCGTACAAGTGAAGACGCCCAGGCTCCACTCCCCTGACAGCGTCGACCCTGATCGCAAGAAGGGGAATTGCTATCAATGGTGCCAAAAACATGTTTAGTGTCCAAATGAAATCCAAGTGAGATCGAAAGTGAAATTTCTCACGAATTGAAAAATCCACTCTATGACGTCTCGCAAGACCAGGGACGCCGATCCCATCGATCTAGCCCGCTGCAAGCGAATAGTGAGACCGCTACAGTCCAAGATCCACCAATTGAACGAATTGATCACCAGTTTCCCGTCCAAGACAAACCTTCAGTATGATACTCCCCACAAGTCGTTTCTCCATCCCAAAACTTCTGCCCATCGATTGGCATCACTCAAACCATATATCGACCCGGACTTGTACCAGAGCTACCTTGACATCTTCCAGATTTTTCAGGGAGTGGTCAGAAACGTGGCGGTCAAAAGATCCAATCGAGTGCCCCGACTATCGATGCTCTGCTGTGTCAATTTAGGCAAATCTATAACATTATCCACCAGGTCTACCTACTACAAGCTTAACCAGTCGAGTCTATTTGACCCGGAGACCCTCCCCGGCCATCTCCATCGAATTTACCATTCGCTCCACGAGACAATTGATCCATGGCTCCAGTTGGAACCGGTGCAGTTGTACGGCGGATACCGTCGAGATATGCTAATGGGGTATATTGTCCACCTCATAGTGTTCAACCTGGGAATGCTCTACATGTTGGTGCCCGTGCTTGTTCAATGGCTCCAGGAAGAGCTGAGGATTCAAGATAACGGTCCACTCATGGCATTTTCCACCATACTTTTCAACCAATACTGGCATTTTGATGAAACCTACCATCCCGATTTCGACAGCGACTTTCTCGGTTATTTGGACCCCAACAAGAAAATCGACAATAACGGCACCTTTTGGATTCTCTACCGTATGGGGTACTGGGAAGCCTTGATTAATGACATGGAATTGATGTCCAAAGTTGGCACCTACGACAGTCTCATGATCGAGGCACTAGCCCGGCCCCTGAGAGTGCCCAATGCCAACACTTTGTTGGTGATAAAAGCACTTGACCACATTTCGGCGTGCCCATTTCATCCCTGCATCAACTTGGCGTTGTGCAATGTTCTACGCAATTTGATCGTAGAAGTGCGGTCCAAGTCCAATGCAGCAGCGCAGTACCAGCACCTTATTCAGTTCATGAAGGTTTGGTTATCGTTTCCACCAGACCCCACCCAAGTGGTATTCAATTCACTTCTTCCCGGAAACGAGTTTTTATTTCGATGCCTAACCAGCGTTACCAGGTATCTAGCAGCAATAGTGGATGCCAAGGATACGAAATTACGGACCAAAGTGAACCATTGTCTCACGACAATTGGCATATTCCAACACTTTTATCTTGATATTGGCGACAACGAGGACACCACTGGGTTCGTGGAGTGTTTTTTTGAAATGCACAAAAGCTCAAAAGAACCCAACGAAAGCTTTAACGAGTTTGTAATGTGGCTCCACGACCAAGGAACGTCCGAGTACATCGACCTTAGCCGCCAGCTTTTCTCCAGGTTCTACATCAACGAAAACGACCCGATGCTCGACGCTACCTACCAGTACATTTTCTGAACCTAAACCTCTCGCTTACCCTTGGCATCAAGGGCAATGCACTTTCCCGAAAGCTTTTGGTCTACGATCATGGCAACCGCCTGCTCAGCGCACTCGTCAAGCCCCACACTTTTTATGGGCATTTTCACCGCAGCGCCCATCTCGGTCTCGGATATTAGCCCGGGCAAAAGTGCATTGACTCTTACCTTATTTTTCAACTCGGCCGCAAGCGACTGAGTGAACCCCAAAAGCCCTGCTTTCAGAGCAGCATAGACCAGGGTCCCCGGCATGGTGATTTTGGTATAAGAAAGCACCGATGCTATGTTGAGAATGGTGGGGACAAAGTCGTGGTTGTTTTTTAGCATATGTTTGTACGATAATTTAGAAAGAATGATTGGAGTGGTCAAATTGAGGTTGATAGTTGCAGCAATTTGTTCGTCGCTGAGTCTGGGAAGCAAAGAGTGGGTCGAGATTCCGGCGCAATTGACCAAGATAGTCTTGGCTTGCAAGCTGCTAGCCAATTGAGTGAAATTAGGACGTTGGAGGTCCATGACTAAATAATCATGGCGAGCATCGGAAGGAAAATCGGCAATGTTTGCCTTTAATTTGGATTCATTTCTGGATACAAGAGTGATGGAGCAGCCCAATTGGGCCAACTTTCGTGCTATTGCCAACCCGAGTCCCTGGGAACCGCCGGTGACTAGAGCTCTCTGACCTTTGAGCATGAGGTTGGCAGAGAAGTTTGAGCAGAGAAGTAGAGGAATCTGTGCGGAGCACAGTGTATAGACTCGATGCGAACTTGACCCACAATAAGACTTCGTGGCCAAGCTGGTTAAGGCGTGCGACTGTTAATCGCAAGATCGAGAGTTCAATCCTCTCCGAGGTCGGATTTTCCTGCCTTTATGGCCAAGTTGGTAAGGCACCTCACTAGTAATGAGGAGATCGTCAGTTCGAATCTGGCTGAAGGCAAATTTTTTTTTTAACCCTGAACCAAACCAACGATTCACAATTTGTTTATTGTTTAACATATTTTCTGTTCATTTTCTTTCTACGCCATCTTTCTCTCTCATTTATTCCCCCGTTAGCAAACTGCTGATACACATTATTCCCAAAAGCGCATACCGGGCGTACATGTTCTCACTGATCAAGATGGTGACGTAGCCCACCTTGGGCAAATACGCCTTGACTGTGCCCACCAAGTCGGTGGCCTGGTTCAAATAACCCTGTTTTTTCGCATACAACCCCAAATCATCAACAAGATTGTTATCACCTTTGGTCAACAAGTACTGTTTTTCCAGGTTATGATGTTCCCGCAACACTCTGTGGACGATGGGAATGTCCTTTCCCTTGATTTCGTACACCACCACGTCGCCCACTTTGTTCTGACGCTGTCGGTTCCACAAGAAAAGAATATCTCCACGTTGAAAAGCCGGTTCCATCGAGCCGGATAAAACCACCACCACGGGCGAGTGGGAGTTGGTGACCACCGATAAGGTTTTCCAGGCCATGAAGGACGAGGAGAAGACGAACGCCATGGTGAGGAACTGAGTCAATTGCTGGCGGAGGTTCATGATGGGCAGGTTAGTGGAGCGGTTAGTGCGAACAGCGAAGTCAGTGCGAGACTGCCTAGAAGGCGAGAAGTGCGCGCAGGGCAAATAGCGAGGGCCTTGCGAAATAGCGAGGGGGAGTGCGCAGCGAGGGAGAGTGCGCAGCGACGGGATAAGAGAGAGGTACTGATGAATAAGATAGATATACTGAAAGTTTATTCATGTTTGTGCTTGTAGTCCAGATCTGCTGGTGTGCCTGTCAAGAATCCGTCAAGATTCCGTCAACGTTCCATCAACGTTCCATCAAGTAGTAGCAGTTGATCAATCCCTCAGCAAGCAGCCCTGACATCGGAGCGCAGAATCGGCAGCCCAAGAAGAAGAATCCGGGGAAGTGCGAATAGCGACAGTGCGAATAGCGACAGTGCGAATAGCGAGGCAGTGCGCCGCCCACACCTGGAGTGCGCCCGCGCCCAGCCCGGGTGTGGGGCCTGCATCGCAGATCGCCAACATTTACCTCACCATTTAGATCACTCACCATGGCGAATGACGGAATCACCCCGCTGGTTTCCTTCTGCGACGACGGCTCCGACCGCGCCAGAAGGTTCACCATCTCCGCCCAGCCGTCCTCGGCCAATATAGCAACCGTCCCGGTTTTGGAACGTCTGGCTTCAACCCAAAAAACTTCCCGCAACAACTCCATAAATGACAACGAAGTTATGCTGTTTCTTGCCAAGGGCTCGCACCCGCGCAACCCTCCGTTGAAGTTGAACCACGACTACATCACCTCCAGCAACGAATCTTCTCGCGGAAACTCCAGGGTGGCGTCGCCGGTGTCGCCAGGCCACGGCCGCCAGCACCACTATTCCGACTCACCGTCTCCAAAAACCGACAGAACCGAAAAGACCGAAAAGGAAAGACCCGGAAATACTGGTGTTGTCGACATTCCCTCGCGCAAGGGCTCCGTCAAAAAGTCCAACAAGACCATCGTGGCATCGCCAATTGGCCCGCCAGTGCCGTTCCAGGAATACTTGTCCAAAGAAGACGACGGCAAAATCCACATTCTTCTCGCATGTACCGGGTCCGTGGCCACCATCAAGGTGCCGTTGATCTTGGACCGGTTGTTCCAGATCTTTGGCAAGTCCAAAATCTCCATCCAGCTCGTGGTGACCAAGGCGGCCACCCATTTTCTCAAGGGCCTCAAGATCCGCAACGACGTCAAGATCTGGCGAGACGAGGACGAGTGGGCCAACTACGACGTGGCCGCCACCACCACCACCACGTCGTCGTCGCAAACCAGAAAGACCAAGAACCCGTTTGAAAAAATGATCCTCCACAACGAGTTGCGGCGGTGGGCCGATATCATGTTGATTGCGCCGTTGTCGGCCAACACCCTTGCCAAGATAACCCACGGAATCGCCGACAACTTGGTGACATCGATCGTGCGGTCGTGGGGCTCCATGAACTCGTCGTCGCCCACGCCGAAAAAGCCCATTTTGGTGGCCCCCGCCATGAACACATTTATGTACACCCACCCTGTCACCGCCAAACAGCTCCAGATGATTTCGTCTGCCGAGTATGGGTTTGGCATCGAGATCCTCAAGCCGGTGGAAAAGGTGCTAGCTTGTGGCGACATCGGGATGGGGGGAATGAGGGAGTGGGTGGATATCGTGGAAACGTTGCGACAGCGAATCGGTGCCATCAGCAACTGCAACGAAAAGGGAGAGGAGGAGAGGGGGGAGGAACAGGAAGAGGATGACGACGAAGAAGATGACGACGAGGACGACGACGATGACGACGATGACGACGATGACGACGATGACGACGAGGACGACGAGGACGACGACGATGACGACGAAAACGATAAGGACGCTAAAAAAGATCCATCGCTCATTTTTGATATCTCCAGTACATAATCACATATCTGCATACATCTTGGCTAGTGTAACGTCGCCGTCGGCGGCTAGACGGCTGATGAGACGGAGGTGTTTTTGGTTCAACTTGTGCACAAGGGCTCCGATATCTTCGTCTTCTTCCAATGCGCGGGCGAGCAGTTTCTGGTTACTGACAATTTCGTTCGCAGTCAATGCGTACAACAAGCTATCGATCAAGTCGTCAACTTTTTCCTTGGGGGACATTTGCAATGTGGTTAGCAATGCCTTCGACTTGTTTGCGGTGGATAAACTGGCAAAATCGGGCGGAAGATTTTGGTGGAAAATAAATGGCTGCAAATCCTGGTGAGCAAGCCATTCAAATGCCAATTTTATGCGAAGTTTCTTGGGGTTCGAGCCCAACGTCTTCTTGTCCACAAACCGGTTGAGCCAGAAACTGATCATGTTGTTGGCGTTCATGGGAATTATCACCGCATCGGTTTTGAGGGTGTAAAGCACAGCATAGATCATGTTTTCCAAGGTGTAATTCAACAACACGTTGGGAAGCGTCGACTTCATGTTGTTGGAACGCGTTCGCTGGGTTTCCACCATGATCAAATTCGGTTTATCCTGGATTATCGTGGACACAATGTTGTATGCCAAGTGGCTAAGGTACCGTCTGGAATCGATCAACGAGGCCGGGTCGCTGGTCAATGCCTGGAAAGTGGCACCGTATTCGTCGTGCAAGTCGACTTTTGTCCATTTTTCAATCGTGGGTTTGGTTTTGGCTACGGTTTGACAATAGGAGAAATTCTTGATCCCCATATCCACCGCCAACACTCGCATATTTGTGGGCAATTTGCCGCCTATTTTTAGCCCGTCAAGCAACGACTGGGTCCTTGCCGCCTTGGTGGACTGCACGGGGAGCCCACATAGTATGGATAGTTGCGCCAATGTGTCGGCACTGCATTGCAATAGTCGAGGTGCAAATGTCATGAGGACTGCACCCAGCGCGATGGCTGAATGATGAATGAATGAAAGATGAAATGAAAGATGAAATTCTGAAATGAAACAAATTAAAAATAGAATGAAACGACTTTATGTGTCATAGCATATGTGTCATAGCAAGAGTGTAGTACATGAACGGATGAGGAGCAGCTGGCGAGATGTAGATTGGTTACGCCGCCTAATGGTGTCCTGGCGTTGCAACTGCCCAGGAATGCACTAACGATGCCTTGAAACTTGCTGGGTACAAGTGGATACAAGAAATCAAGTGGATAGAAAGTGAACAAGTGAGAGTAGTGTGTTGCGTGTATCTGGGCAAGGCTTACCAGAAAATGTGCCAAACATTTATTGCAACAATTGCTGGGCCTATGCTCGCATCTGAAACTCGCAAAGTGAATAGTAGCGCCTACCAAAGTGAGCACAGCGCTAATATCTATAGCGTGACAATTTGCCCACCGTTTCTTTTTAAGCTCATCACCCAGCCGTTCAGACGCTAGACGGTTTAACCTGATCGGGGCAACTAATGCGTTCAAGGCTCAATTGCAAAGCCAAGGTAAGCGTAAGCCGTAAACGTACCTGAATCTACAACTCACAAGACGATAATATGAGATACACGACAGATTCACAGATGCAATGTAGAGATGTAGATTTAGAGAGAAATTTAGTGCTAAAAATTAGAGTCACTATGAATTTTACCGAGATACGAGGATTAGGAACCCCAGAAATCTCCAGATTGCTCGGTCGAAATTCAAATCTCATTGCGCGACAAAAAACATACAAAAATAGGAACTGCCAAAAGTAGTGTGAGGAAGGCTGAGGGGGCTGAAAATATAGCAAGCCCAAACCGCCCAAATCGTCTACCCCGTCAACACGAAACATCATCGACAAAAATTTTTTTCTGATAACCGACCCGCCGGCATCGCGATTCGTGACAATGTTCCCCCACGTTTACTACACCCTCGTGGGCACCGTATACCTAATAATAGTAACGGCGCGTCCTATTTCTGCCACGAACAAACACGAGAATAGCACCATATCCTATTGCGGTTATATTACCCTGCAGGAGGCACCTGCAAGTTGCCGAAGGGGCTGTGCCGGAGCCGCCTAAGGCGGGAGGTGTCTGGGTGGCTTGCCCGGCGCCGGACCCCCTGGGGTGTCTGTGTGCCGGATCCAGCACCAAAGCGCGTCAGAAATTTCCCCATTCGTCCCGGCTTCCACAGTTTTTTTCTTTTTTTTTCTTTCGGCTGCACATTTTTTGCTCTGTTCGGCGCGAAATCCATTTGGCGTTCGTGACTCAGGGAGGCGTATAAAAGGAGCCCGTTTCGTCCCGTTCAAATTTTTATTCTCACACATTTTATCACATAATGCAATTCCAAACTGTTATCCTCGCTTTGACTGCTGTCGCCGCTGTGTCTGCTAAGAACGCCACTGGTGCTGCTGCCGGTAACGGTACCGCTGCCAACGGCTCCAACGGTTCTCATTCTACCTCCTCCGGTTCCGGTGCTTCCCAAGCTGTCGGTGCTGGATTGGTGGGAGCTGCCGCTGCCGCTGGTGTCGCCTTGTTGTTCTAAGGAGTTTGCCCTATGTTTTTCATTTTGAGATGGTAACTCTCCGGTTAATAGAATAATAGAGATTAGTTTGACTACTAGTTCTCGGATTAGGCAGTGCCTATGGTGTACTAATACAATATTTCAAACGATTTCGGCATCTCCTGTAGCACTCCACTATTGTTTCTCTATTGTTCCTGACTATAGTTGCCCTGGCGCAATAAAATTTTTCGCACATGAGACGATACGGAAAAGGTTATTTTTAGCTACTTGCTTACCTACTTGGGCTTGGCCTTTGGCCCCCAGTTTTTGGTGGGGTTTTCCTGGTAACGAACCATCTTGAGCTTGCGCAAGTCGTTGACTCGCACACTCACGTCGTTGTCGGTCTCGAAATCCACCGCCTTGTCGCTGGCGGCCAAGTTTTTGAGAATCTTGAATCCCACCATTCCTTCGGTCAAGTTGGGGCTCAGAACGATGTATTGTTTAAGCTTTTCTTTCTTGGCGATGAGTTTTTCATTTTGTGGCTCCAGTTTCAATTTCTCTTCCACTTCTTGTAAGCTCTTCTTGTTGCTCCGCACTAGCCATTGGCGATTGATGTCGAGAACCACTTCCCACGGGGCGTTGGTTTTGACACAATTTTTCTTGGCGTGGGTCAACGATGCATTGTAGCCGTAGTTGCCAACTGCTCGGCAGAAATCTTGAATGGGGATGGGAGGAGACTTGAAAAACGAGCAGATTTGGTTGAGATTGATGTAAAAAGGTTCGTCCACCAACTCGTTTTTCGCCAATGTCAACATGCCTTTGATGCGCTGGGTGGTGCCGTACACCTCCGGGTCCAGGTCGTTGTTGATGGCAAGCACCCGGTCAATAAACTCGGGGTTGTGCAACTGTCCGTACCACATGGGCCCAGCAATGTTGTAGTGAGACTCACAGTAGGTGCAATTTGTGCCTGGAGTTGTCGCTCGAGGAATCTGGAATTTTTTGTCCTCCACCACCCGGCCCAACGGCTGGTTCACCTTGTGCCCACACCCGGCACAGTGGTGCGTGAGCATGGTTCGTGAAGCCAACCGCTTGACGTCGAGAGGACTGGTTCGCACCTTGATGAAAATGCGAAAGTAAAAGTCAATCGAAAGACAAAGGAGCGGCTCGATCGTCTTCTTGTACTTGGATGCGGTGGTGGCGATCATGTGGAGCATCAATCTGAGTCCTGCTTCATGATTGGCCTCGCTGCTCAAAAAGGTGTTACCAAAGTTGTTCCCTCCATAGAGTGCAAAGCATTTCTCCGGGTACCCCGACCCCGCCAACACCCCAGCATCCGTACACGTAACAAGCAAAAGGCCCTCGTCCACCACACACTGCAACGCGCCGTCGATAAACGGAGCAGCAGTGCCGTACGGATCGAGATCAATGACATGGAACTTGTCGCTGGTGCCGGCCATGTACTTGATGGCATCGCCAAGATTGGGCTTCACTATCCGGCTCAAATCGTTGTGTTTGGTGTTGCGGGTGATCGCCTCCACCGCATGCGAGAGCATATCGTTGGCCACAACCCGCTGGACATTCGGTATTTCGTGGCCGTAGCGAAGGGCCCTCAACCCAGTGGCCGAGAGCGCCTCGAGAATATTCACGAATGGTTTTTCGCTTGCAGCACTTCCAGCCGTCGCAGCGTCCAACTTGCGCTTCTTGTGTTCTCGCTGGCCAGTCTTGCTCTCCGAGTACAATTGGGTCCATGCCTTGATGGCCATCACCGACAAGTCTCGGTTGAATTGCTGGATGGGATTGTAAAAAACCTTCTCCTTTTCGGGCACAAGGATGACCGCCTTGCCCTCCTGGACAGGCACGTACTCGGCGCCATCTACAAGCATGGTTCTGGTGTGCAAATGTCGTGTAAAAGTGCGCCAGAGTCGATGCCGAACGAGCATACAAATTCGATGCGATGGGGCATTTTTCTGGCAAACACACCCACCCACCACCAGCCGGGGCGATACTTGGTGCGATTTCCACCTGGCCTATATTGTCTTCATGGAGTCCTCCGACTACGACTCCGACATGGAGTCCGAGTACAGCGCCTACTCGGACGAGCTCACGGCGCAGGAGCACTGGGAGGAAAGCTTGAAGCAAATCAATGCGCTTTTGAGCTTGGTGATTTTTCCGCTTGTTGGCAAGATTTTGGGGCGACGGTTTGCCCACGGAATCTGGCGCCAGGTGGCCCAGTGGATACACGGGTAGGCTACGAAAGCCTGTCCACGAGGGCCTGGAAGCCCTGGTGGAGCCCGGGCTTGACCACTTCCTGCAACATGAGCTGCAAAAACGGCTCGATGAGGCCGGTCGATATTCTGGCCACGATATTGTGGAGAATCCGCACGTACTCGTCGGGCGACAAGATGGAGTCGGTGGACGAATTGAGCGAGTTGCTGGAGAAGATGGACGAGCTTTCCATGATACTGCTTTTGTCGTCGGTGGGCGAGCTCAAGTCGGCGCCGGCGATGTGCGACTGGAGGGTAACGTAGATAGAAAGCACCAATTGCAAGGTGATTTTGTAAATAAATAGCACGTCGAGCGAGATGTTGATCTCCAACTTTTCGATCAAGAGCTGGCGCGAGTTGAGTTTGATGGGCGACGAGTTCTTGGTGAGGCTCAGGCTGGACGCCTTGGTGGAGAGGTCGTGGAGCTTGGTGCCGGCCGAGGCGGTGGTGCCAATGTCAAAGTTTTTGAGCAAGAGAAGGAGGTTTTTCACAAACTTGACGTGCTGGAGCGACTGGTTGTTGGCGCTGCTGGCCGCGGTGGACGACGGGCGGTCGCCGTGGAACGGGTCGTATGGGTCGTAGTAGCCAGAAACCGGGCTTTTGATGGAAGCCAGCGAATGGTTCACGCTGGGATGTCGAGACACCGAGTTGTTGAGCAGGGCGATAAACAGACTCTGGCGCTGCTGCTGCTCCTGGTGCATCTCCTCCTCCAACTTGAGCGTCTTGACGAGATTGCCAAGCGAAATCCCGAGCTTGAGAAGCTTATTGGGCTCGATGGGAAACTTGTCCGGGTCATTGATGGGCGCCAAGTCTTCGTACTGCAACTTGTAGGTGTCGAGGAAGTACGGGAGCGCTGCCGAAGTGCTGCGGAACGGCACCGTGGCGAGAATGTGGTTTATGGCGCTGATTTCTCTGGCGATATCAGCGTTCATATGGTGCTGTGAATTTCACAATCAGTTTTGTGCGAATTTATATGAAGGACTAGAGACAAGCCAGCCCTACAGCTCTCGTCTTTTTGACCAATTAACTCCATACATGTGGCTTTTGGTACTGGCCATCGTAGTGGCAGCACTTCTCGTCACCATAGCCATTTTCGGCGACTCGCCTCTGTTTCGAGGGACTTTGGTCCACCGCTCCAAAACCTACATTTTCCAGAAATGGCACCGCTTGAGCCATGGTTTCCACCACGTAAATAACCACTACTTCCACGGACGACTAGAAAAGCACTTGGGCTGGCTTGTGCCATCGTTCTATCTAGCCGTGGTGACCTTCTGTCTTTTCCATTTTTTCAAATCTACATACCCAATCCTGCAGTTTGCCCACCACCACTTGCACGATTTTTACATTGGGGCCTCGATTATCCTGATCTACGTCTTCACATACCTCGCCACGTTCTCCGACCCAGGCATAATTACCGCCAAGTCTCTGCCCACCGCCAAAAAATTCCCCAACAACCAGCTCATCTTTTTCGATGGTCGAACCTGTTCCACCTGTATGCTTGAAAAACCAGCCAGATCAAAGCATTGCTCTGTTTGTGGCCACTGTGTTATGCTCTTTGACCACCATTGCATCTGGGTCAACAATTGCATCGGATACTACAATTACAGGTGGTTTGTGGGGTACCTCATCGCCAACATCAACTTTCTCGTTTACGGTGGATTCCTCAACATTTGGACTCTCCACGCGCACAAGCAGCCCCACCAGGGTTACTGGACGCTTATAAAGTCGTCAGAAGCCATGAAAATCACCGGCATTTTTGCAATTCTTTGCACAATATTCTCCGTCATTACCGCTGCGTTCACGGCGCTTCATATCCGGTACATCTACCTTGGAGTCACCACGAACGAGTACGAAAAATGGGCCGAGATCGAGCATTTGATAGGGTTGGGGGCGCTTTATAAATGCGAAAACTTTGACCAGGAGTATGTGGAACAGGCGGTGGTTTTCTCCAACGATGCCTATGAAACCGTCTATATTAGTCTCGACGACGCCAAGATTTTGTTCAAAGACTCAGACAACGTCTCGCGGCAACCGGTGACGTCCATGGAACGGGACTTGGTGAACGTGTACGACTTGGGGTTTTGGAACAATTTGAGGCAACGGCTTCTAGTTGAAAAGACTTGAAAAGACTTGAGAAGAACGGTGAAAAGAACAGTGAAAAAAATAAATAATAAAGTGCCAGTGTTTTGGCTAGTATTTGCTACTTGGATGTCTTCTCTCCTTTCCACCGTCTACTCCAATCCAAGCCGCTTGCGCACAATCGATGGGATCGGAAACAGCGTCACCTTCCGAGTTGACTCCACCGTTTTTGCTGGCTCCATGTTGTTTTCGCCCACAAACTTGCACTCAAAGTTGTGGTTTTGCTCACGAATATTGCATAGTTTCTTAAAAACCCCGAAAAACTGGCTACTGTCAGGATTCGCAGCTACATAGTTGGCATGCTGGTTATGGTATATCGAATAAAGAAATAGCCGAAACATGTGCAACAGCCTTGCCGGGTCGGCGGTACCCTCGAATTGGTCTATGAGGTCAAGTGTGTCGAAGAAAGAAAGAATAAGGTGGGCCTTATCGGCCGGTTCGTCAATGTCACCTAGGTCATCGGGGACTTTTGCAACAGGTTTTGGCACAATTGTGTTCATGTTTTCGTCCATCCGGCGTACCTTCAGTGCAAGCGTCGTCGGGGAGTGGTCGCCGTAATCATATTGCAACTTTATCTTTCGTTTCGGTGGAATCTCGACTATATAGTATCTACCGGTTCCCCGGTGCGATGGGTGCGGGAATCCACAAGCGACAATTTATCGCACTCCTCGCAGTACCGAAGTAATCAGGCATCGCTGTATCTCCACTGTAATTCTATTTCCACCAATCCCAAAAACCCCATACGCCCATAAGATCCCAGCGCCTACACCTTGCAGCCCACCATTTTGCCCACCATTTTGCCCCATCGATGAGATAAATCCCCAAGGAATTAAGATATGAACGGCGATAAAAAACCTGGAGGGCGCTTCCAGAACAATGCAATGGGCCCGTCCCTCGACTCCCGACCCGGGCACCAAGACCACGACCACATAAGCACCATCCAGAACGATACGCTTCTCGAAAATGACGAAAATTTTGCCAACACCCCTCCGTCGTACATCGACTCCACCTGGGCCCTGGCCATGTTTATGGGCCCCAACGACATGTATTTTGCAGAAACCACCGAAACCACCGACCCCCGCAACGACCAGACATACTCCCATCCACAGAACCCACACAACTCCACTCAAACAAACAAAAACGACGGCCGAGACCCGTCCTTCCAAGACAACAGCCACACCACCCGGCCTCGACGTCCGTGCGACCACTGCCGGAAGAAGAAGACAAAATGTGTTATAATACCCAACACCTCGGTGTGCGTTCAGTGCGAGTCCAAGTCGCTCCCGTGTACGTTCGTGGGTCTGGCACCGAAAAGGAAGCTGAACGAAGAAGATGAGGCCCGCAAACGGTCGAGAAAATACAGACTGTCGGTGGTGTCTCCACACTCCGGCGGGCTGGGCGATATCGTTCCTCCCAACGTAGCAATCCGCGACACCGCTCCCGTCCACGATTACTCCCGCATCAACAATTCTCTCTTGAAGAAAACCCTCTCGCTCCAATTTCCTCGCTCGAGCTTCTACGTGGGTCCCACGTCGTACATGTTCGATACCAGTCTTCTCAACCTCATCATTGGGTCGCAAAACAAGGACGCCCCCAGCTCCACCAAGGTGGAACAAATCAACTTGAGCGACACCATGTCGCTTCGAAAAGTGAGCGAAAAGGCCCAGTTTGTCCTTCGTGACGACCAGTCGCCCCAGTCGTACCAAACGATGTCCAACGACGTCGACACCATCGAAAAGTTTGTGGCTCCGCATGGCCAGATCTTGATCGACCTCTACTTCCGAATCATTCATCCGTCGTATCCCATTCTCCACAAGAAAGTGTTCTTGGAAAAATACTCACGAACCCACCGAGAGTTCAGTGCTCCACTCCTAGCCGCGGTGTATGTGCTTGCAATCCAGTGGTGGGACTACGACCCCCAGCTTAATCGGTTCCCCAAGCCAAGCACCGACACCATCTTGAAAATCGGCATGAGTAACTATCTCTTTGAGATCTTGAAGCGCCCCAAGTTGAGTGCGGTCCAGGCTGGTCTCTTGCTTCTACAGTGCCGTCACGTAGTCCTGCGGCCCGGCGAAGAGTCCAATAAAGCGTTGGGCACCATCGGGGATACGGGCTTCAACGAGTGGGTGCTTTGCTGTCAGGTGGTGGCCATAGCCGAGGAATTGGGTCTCGGCCTCAACTGTAATAATTGGAAGTTGCCCAAGTGGGAGAGAGGGCTTCGCAAGCGGTTGGCGTGGGCCGTATACATGGAAGACAAATGGCTCTCGTTGAAACACTCGAGGCCGTCGCATATACATCCCCATAACTGGGTAGTGGTTCCTTTGTTCGAAGAAGACTTCCCGGAAAAGCATGGCGACGGAGACTTGAAAGAGGGCTCCTCCGATATCGATAATGGGAAAAAGATCTTCATGTCGCTCATAAACCTCTCGCAGATTCTTTCTCAGATTCTTGATGAATTTTATTGTATGGCGGCCATGCAAGAAATAAAGGATGTCACCCAGGTTCTTCTGAAAGCCAAACCGCTCCAACTTCAACTTCGAAATTGGTACCACTCACTTCCTAACGAGCTTCAAATGAACACCGTACAACCAAGAAAACTTTCCTCCAATGGATACTTGCAACTTGCCTACTTTGCCGCAGAATTGACGTTGCATAGGAAAATACTCACGATTATTTACCAGCAAGAATCTGAAGGAAACCCTGCTTCACCCGAATTGGTGCAAGTATGTCGAACTGCCGCTCGCACGAGGTTGATGGCATCGATCGAGTTTGTCAGAGACCTAAAACCAGAGCATATCCATTCGTTTTGGCACTCATCGTCGGCTCTGAACTTGACGTTGATCGGTATATTTGCATCACTACTCTTCATTTCTAGCACGGGCCAAGAAGAGGCCGACTTCTATCGCGACCTGATTTTCAATTACCGATGGATCTTGAAGATCTCATCGAAGAGTTTCGAGCAAGCATCAGACGCCCTACAGCACTTGGATTTGGTATTGCAACATGTTCCTGGTTTATTGACCGACAATGCTGACCTTCCAATGGTGGTTCCAATTGTGGGTGATAAGCAACCGTCTTACAACAATAGTAATGTCAATACGGATTCCGAGTCGTTATCATCTTTTTCCCACGGCCAATCTCAACCCTATCATATGAGCCAGAGCCAAGAGCCTGTCTCTCGTGGCGGGCTGTATGCGGTGAATTCGCCGCAATCTTCGCAGGGTCTTTCTCCCAAAGACCTATCTAAACCAGCCACCAGGATCAACTCAGATGGGTCCGGGGGCCATTCTCCTGTCAAAGCTAACTACCGAGGACCAAAGCAGGAAAACGTAATCAAGTCCCCGGAAACACAATACACCCCTTCGGGTCTTCTGAATCACATGGAGACCAGAGAAGGTAGCGAAGATGGTTAACCTACGAAATGATGACTTACATAAGATACTTTTATTGTAGACGTTACACCTAGTCGAAGGGAGTCAAGTAAGCCTCGGCTATCACACGGGCTCGTGCGTTCAAAAACAACTTCATCTCACTGATTTCCTTGTCCACCTCCTCCATGAACTCTATGATGAAATCCACCAATTTGTCCTTCAACATCTGTTCGGTGTGGAAGTTGGTGATCAAGAACGAGATATCGTAGCCCGCAATGGGAACTCTCCGTAATATGAAAAAGTTCTCAGCTCTTGACGTCAAAAATCTGGTAAATTGGTGCACCAAGATTTGTTCGATTTCATCAGCTTGCTTTATCTTGATCGAAACTCTAACCGAATTGACCGATGGTTCGATAAGAATCTTCTCGTTCTCGTTTCTGGCTATCACCATTGGGTTCAACACCAATTCCGGATTGTGAGTGTTATCGACCTCGATTTCGGGCCGGTTATGTCTTTCAACCAATTGCGAAGAAAAGTCTTCCAAACACATTGCCGCGGTGAGCGAGGAGCGCACGGCCGTGAGATATGGCTTCAACGATTGTGACTGCGTTAGCTTGCGTGTTCGTCGATTGGGACCCGCTGGTACTTACCATCCTTGTTGGAGTTGGTGAGATTTGGAGCTTCGTAGGCATGCAGTATATACAGGAACTATACATAATCCGGCTAATAGTTGATAACGACGGGATTGACCTTTGGGGTGGGTTTGGGACGCTTTGGCTCCAGATCAAGGGGCTCGGAGCTTTCTAGTTTCCGCGACTTTGTTTCTTTGGAAAGCGACTTTTCTTGAAGAAGTTTGGTGAGTTCCAGCACGGCTTTCTCTAGCGCAACTGATAATGATTGTTGTGTGTCTTCGGAGCTCTCACATAACTTTTGGAGGATTTTGAACTCGTCCACGGACGACAAATGGCCCCCGAGTTCTTCGTAGTCGGCGCCGACGAGGTCGAACTTCAAGTTGAATCTGATTGCTGCATTCTCGTCCTTGTCGTTGACACTAATATAATCAAGTTCAGTGTAGTGGTCGCTCAACCACCTAGCTAAAATAGCAGATTGCCCTGAAATCTTCTCTTGGTGTGCCTTCTTCAAACTTTCCTGATACTTTTCGTGGTCTTGTTTAATGGCGGCATATACAGTTTGCAACTCTTCTTGTGGAAGCGGCTTGATGGTAGATAACCGGTCGTCATTAGAACTGCGTATGACTTCCGTAAAGTGTCCAAATGATTGAAGAAGGTTATCGTAGTCGTAGGTGACAGGATCATGACGTCTCATATCGAGAAAGTAGCCATCAACTAAATCTTTTCTGAGTTTAATTGCCTGGTATGCCTCGTCGACCACATCCCAAAAGAGCTCCAAGGGCAGCGATCCCTTGCGACCGCAGAGCTCTATATATGCGTCGTTCTCTTCAAAGACGGGCACCATGTCCTTGAAGTGAGTTGTGGCTGTGATTTTGAGCAGGCTCAAAAACTGCTTGAAATTTGAACGTGCCTTCCGGTCCTGGCGATAATTGACCCTTTCCACGGCTTGAAGCTCGTCGCGAAGCTTCTGCACGGTAATCGGAAAAATCTTGGACATGTAAAGGTCAAGGATATCAAGTTTGTCCAAATCGTTGAAATGCTTATTTGCTTGAAATCTGGAGTCGTTTTGAAGACGGTCGTACAATTGGTACCAGTCCTTGCTTGAGGTGACAATGTTGGTATTTACCTTGGTCAAGTACGACTCGAGTTCGTCTAGTGCTTGCTTCTTCTTTTTCTGCACCTCTTGCTGTTCAGCGTGGCGAATTTCCTCGATGAATTCATAGTAAATGTTTGATATTTCGGCATCAGAAAGCACCGTGTGGATGAAAATGGGGTTTTCTTCATCTATCAATTTCCGCTTGATAGAGATCCAGCGAGTGTTTGTATTGATTTTGTTGTCGTTTTTATAAGATTGCAACAACGCAACAAAATCCGTCTTGAACTTCCGTACCACTGCCTCTTTATTGGAGATGTCGTTCCGGAGCCTCGAGTCCAAGTATTCGTCGTATATCTTCTTTCTTTCTAATGAATCTTCCACAGCCCAGTATGCTGGTTCCTTGATAAACCTGGACATGACTTTTTGGAACGACCAGGTAGAATCAACAGAATTGTCGCTCAACAACCGAATAAAATTCTCTCGACTATTAGGCTGCACTTCTGCTATTTTTTGTTGGATTGGTGACGGCTGAATTGGCTTCTGTTGCAATTCACGATCGAGGTCGTTAAAAGCTTCCTCGGTTGCTTCCTCATCTTGCTTTAAATCTTCATTGACAACAAGCCCATCTGGTTTTTCCCATGTGGTCTCCTGGGTCTTTTCATTATAGTAATATTCCCGTCCATCGTCTGTGGTATATACCAGCCAGTCTCCATTGGATCCGGGCTTCGTCCAAGTCGTTTCTTGGGTCACAGAGTTGTAGTAGTATGTGTTTCCTTGCTCATCGGTGAGCTCCTCCCATTCTGTATCGGCCATAATTGGTGGTAAAAAGGATAGAAATGGTGAGTATTATGTTTGAGCTGCCGTTCTATTGCATAGACGAAGCGACGAAGAAGACTGATCTCGAGTTATATGTCCAAAAAAAGAGAAGTGGTGGAATTGAAGTATGGTCAAACAGTAGACAGAAAGTGAAATAACTCAGGGTTCAGTGAGATAGATATCCGGTGGTGCGCGATAAAAAACGTGATTAGGCAACTTGTCCGAGTGGTTTAAGGAGAAAGACTTGAAATCTTTTGGGCTATGCCCGCGCAGGTTCGAGTCCTGCAGTTGTCGAAATGTTTTCTTTTTTTCAATCTGGCTGCGAATATGGCTGCAACTCTCATTTGTGGCATGGGCAAAAAAAGGGCCACCAAAGTGTCTCCGGCACGAAAAAAGATCCGCTACTCCATCTCCACCTTGCTCAAGTTGCGTAACTCGCAAAGTCGAGTGAGATTCAGAAAAAACTTTACTGATTTTATAGCGCAGTGTCTGAGCAAGACTTCTCGCAAGAGCCCTGAAAGATATACTAGGGTCACTCCCTGGGATCCTAACGAAGACTGGAAGTTCCCAGCTTCTGCACCAATCATGACCTTCAATGGCCAGTCTTATCGTTTGGTGCCAGTGTCGTCAGTGCCGAATAACGCCGTGCCGCTTCCAATCCGGATTATCATGCCTGCAGGCGGCGACGAGACCCGGGCATTCCAAGAGCCTGAAATCAGCCCGAGAAGCCCAGAGCTTTCCAGCGACAAGACGACCAACGATAACACTCCTACTGCTGAAGAAGAAACCGACGACTCGTCGTACGAAAGCTCAAGCTTGCAAATCGAGATCCTCATTGGCCCCGAGTCTTAGTACGGGTGTTGGGATGGCATACCGATTGAGAATGAAGTGAACAATCTTTACTGATGGAAGATGATTCCGAGAAAGTCGAATTGAGCCTTGAAATGTAAGTTTGAGAGCGAATATCACATACAGCCACCCAGGAAACTAACCCAGAATTGTAGATCCACAAGCAGATGACTCAATAAGGCTGGAAATCGAGAATTTGGCAATCGACAAAATTACATGGATGTCCATAATTAACTCGTCCTTGACCAAACTTTATGGCATATCTGGATCTTGTCTACCTTACACTATCACAGGAGAGAATGGGAGGTCTGCTGTGTTGCAAATAGACCCACGAGACCGAGATAAATTTGAATCGTCACTTTTTGCTTGCACGTTCAACTTGAACCAGTACTACAGCACTATCGAGGCTAATTGTACCATACGGTCTTCAAATTCGGCCGAATAGGGTTAACTGGTGTTGCAAAAAACATGCTAAAATCATGCTAGATCATATAAACTAAATTCTACACAATCACGACAAACATGAAATGAATCTCGTGCTTTCCGTCGACTCCCCTTTCTTTCACTACTCTCCTTGTACTTTTGCTTTGTACACTTTCCTTGACTCTTCGTTCCACCTACTCTCTTGTCACTGCCTCGTTACATAAGCACTGCGAGCGATAGTTGGTGTTGGGATGGAGAGACCCGCCAGCTATCGTGACAATTATACAATACCTTTGTTGAAATCGTACCAATTCTGAGCCCATAACTTACGTCAATTTCCATCTCGTCGGGTACATCACTACTGTAACTCAAGATGGTGCGTTGTTGGAGCTTCATATGGCTATTTTTGGCC
Source organism: Meyerozyma sp. JA9 (assembly GCA_003676015.1). NCBI lineage: Eukaryota > Fungi > Ascomycota > Pichiomycetes > Serinales > Debaryomycetaceae > Meyerozyma > Meyerozyma sp. JA9. The sequence goes on from NSDU01000023.1 coordinate 40,756, forward strand.
CTTGTGAGCTTTTCGGAGCAAAAGGATTTCAGCCCCAAGATTTCCATGCTGACTAGAAAAAGGATTTCAAGCGATGTAGTGTACTTCGACGACTCCAGCAACATCCTTGGACTCTCTAAGGACGGCGAGCTTGCCATGTCCTTTGACGATGGTGCCAAATGGCTGGTGGTTGAGGAAACCAAGGGCAAGAAAATCGTTGCCTATGAAATCGATCCGTTTCTTAAAACTCGAGGGTTTGCGTTCACAGAAGGCAAAGACCAGTTTTTGACTCAGGACAGCGGAAAAAGCTGGCAAAAATTCCAGTTGTTGGATTCAAACAACAAACCCGCCGAAATGGATACCGAACCCCACGTTATATTCCATGCCCAAAAACCCGACTTGGCACTCATTGATTACTATGTATGTCCTCAAAAAGGCCCGCTGTCGGCTAAATGCAAAAGAAAACATTATTATACCACTGATGGCTTCAAATCGAGCCCCAAAGAATTGCCTACTGAGGCAGAAGTGTGCCGGTTTTTGAGATCCACCAAGGACTTTGAGCAGGGCAAAGAAGAAGCACTCATATGTTCTCTCAACGAGGTGAACTCGTTTGGCCATATTGTGGAGTCAACCATCATATCTTCGGACGATTTTTTCAAGACCCTGACGAAATTGAGCCATAAGAAGGCCAGGTCAGGCTCGATTCTTGACATCAAAGTCGAAAGCGACTTTATCATTGCCGTGATTCAAAACGATAAATTCAACAAAAACTCAAAGGTGTCCATGCTAGTCTCCAAAGATGGCAAGAACTTCCATGAAGCCGACATCCACATCGACATTGCATACGGCGTTATGACGTTTTTGGAGTCGTCTCGCTCGGCGTTATTTTTGTCTGTTCTCGACTATTCGAACCATCTCAAGAAATTTTCCTTGTCAACCGTCTACAAATCTGACTCGTCTGGCTTGAGATTCTCCAAAATTTTGGACCGTGTGCAAGGAAACAGCGTTGAGAAGGTTCTGAAAATTGACGGAGTGTGGATTGCAAACCGCGCAGAGGAAGAAGGTGACGACAAGGGAAAAAGTCTTCTTGACTTGCTTATGGGAGGAGGTCTCAATGCCAACATCAAGACTAAAATGTCGTTTGATGATGGTGTTTCTTGGCAGCCTCTCAAGGTTGTGGACGACAAATGTAAGGTCGAAGATGGTTGCTCTCTCCACTTACTCTCTCCCAATGAGCGAGATGGCTCAGGCAAGTTTGTGACAGGTCCAGTTCCCGGAATAATGATGGGAGTTGGTAGTACCGGTGAGCACCTTGATAAGAGTCTTCACAAAATGCTGACTTGGATCTCGAGAGACGGTGGTGCGACTTGGAATAGCGCTATCGACACACCCTGTCTGTTCTCCTTTGGAGACCAAGGAAACGTTATTTTTGCTGTGCCATATTACGGCGAGGAAAACATGAGCACGAAAGATTACTACTACTCCACCGATCAAGGGAAGACCTGGGAAAAAGGAAAACTCGAGAAAGCGATTTATCCTCTCATTGTTTCCTCAATGACAGACGGCACTGCGGCAAGATTCATACTCACAGGCATCTACGATGACACTCCAGAAAACCAGAACGATTCAGATTTCTCTGAGGTGGTTTATGCATTAGATTTTAGTGATGCTTTTGGAGGTAAGGTTTGTGGTAAAAATGATTTTGAAGAGGTATATGCTCGGGTAAACGACAAGGGAGATCCAATTTGCATTTATGGTCACAAGGAGAAATTCAACAGAAGAAAGCAAGATGCCCAATGTTTTGTTAGCAAGATATACGAAGATGTGGAAGCTATCGAAGAGCCGTGCGAGTGCACTGATTTGGACTTTGAGTGTGCTGATGGTTTCGAACTCCATGATGGCAAGTGTGTTGAAAATGCCAAAAAAATCGGCCATTTGTGTCGCCATAAGAAGGCCAAGGAGTTGACTTTGACAGACAAAGTTAAAGTCGATGGCACAAAATGTAAAATGGGCAAAAAATCGGAGAGTGACTTTGTCCTGAAGAAAACCTTTAAGTGCAGCGACTATGTTGGCGAAGGTCATAACCATGAAGGTGGCGGAACAGACCTAGAGATCAACAGCGAACTCAATGTCTTTGACGCAAACTTGAGGCAGTATACTTACCTTGAGCAAGGAGAGAATTATACCGGAGAAAATGTTGTCATGTTGACCGATGACGACAGTGCCTACATTTCAAACGATGGAGGAATCCATTTCAAGAAGGTACCAGTCGATGATAGAATCAAGGCATATCATGTTGGATTTATTCCTGGCCAGTTGATTTTGGTTACTGATGGAGACACGATTTACGTATCTGATGACGGAGGAAATTCCTTTGTCAAACGAAGAGCTCCAACTGATCTGGTTAATTTGGTACGCCTGATTTCTTTCCATAAAACGGACCCCCACAAGTATATCTGGTATGGAGGCCATTGTGGAGAGAACCTGCCTTTTGATTGCGAAATATCTGCTTATATTACCAAAGACGATGGAGAGAGCTTTAATAAGTTACTCGGTAACGTTGTTTCTTGCGATTTTGTTTCTCCCTTTTTGGAAACGGACAAGGTGAAAAGTAAGGATTTGATCTATTGCACTGTTCGTAACAAATCAGGCACCCTGCAGTTGGTTTCATCCACCACAAACTTCAAGGACCAAAAGACCCTCCATGAAAATATAGTCGGTTACGCAATTTCGGGAAAGTTCGTTATTGTTGCTGCCATAGACGAAAAGGCCAAGTCGTTAAAGGCTAAAGTGACAGTTGATGGCGAAACTTTTGCAGACGCAGACTTCCCTCACAATTTTCACGTGGCGGCTCAAGAAGCCTATACTGTACTTGACTCTGTTTCGCAGGCAGTATTCATACACATTACCACCAACAACGAAAGAGGAAAAGAGTATGGTTCCATCCTTAAATCCAATTCGAATGGTACGGATTATGTATTATCATTGGATCGTGTTAACAGAAACGAAGTTGGCTATGTGGACTACGATCGAATTGATGGCATCGAGGGCCTCATATTGGCGAATGTGGTTTCAGACACAGGCGACTCGAAAACCAAAAGTCTCAAAACTAAGATGTCTCACGATGATGGTGCCGCGTGGAATTATATCGTACCTCCACTTACCGACTCCAAAGGCAAGAAATACCCTTGTTCAGGACAACTGCTTCAAAAATGCTCTTTGAATCTTCATGGATATACCGAGAGACCTGACTACAGAGACACATTTTCGTCCTCATCCGCTATCGGCCTCATGATAGGGGTCGGTAACGTGGGTGAAAAGTTGACTCCTTATGAAGAAGGGTCTACCTTCTTGACAAGAGATGGTGGAAACACCTGGAGAGAAATCAAAAAAGGTAGATATATGTGGGAATACGGTGACAGGGGTACAATACTTATTCTTGTCAAGGCAGACGAACCCACAGATAGATTATCATATTCTTTGGACGAGGGCAGTACTTGGCACAACTACAAATTCGCAGAAGATCCTATTGACGTCTTGGATTTAGCAACCGTTCCAACGGACACATCTCGAAAGTTCCTTATCTTTGGAACTACCAAGTCCCATAAACGGACTCTACTTTCATACTCCATTGATTTCACTAATATCCATAAGCGTCAATGTCAAATCGATTTAGATAATCCCGACAGTGACGACTTCGAGTATTGGTCCCCCTATCACCCAGAGAGTGCCGATAAGTGTCTATTTGGCCACGAAGTGAAATACCTTCGTCGTGCTGAGGGCCATAACGATTGCTTCATTGGCAGTGCCCCATTGAAAGAGGGATTCAAAATGGTCAGAAATTGCAGCTGTACAAGGCGGGATTTCGAATGTGACTACAATTATTTCATGGACACCGATAAAACTTGTAAACTTGTACCAGGTTTGTCTCCTTCGGATCGCAAGAAGGATATGTGTCTGAAGAAGAATGCGTTTGAGTACACTGAAACTACTGGATATCGGAAAATTCCCTTATCGACTTGTGAGGGCGGAAAGAAGTTCGATGGATGGCAATCACATCCCTGCCCTGGAAAGGAGAAGGAATACAACAAGCACTACGGAAAGGAGCTTACGGGAGGCAATTTATTTGCTATTTTGTTTGTGCCTTTGGCCGTGTTTTTCTTCGCTACGTGGATCGTGTACGATAAAGGCATTCGCCGCAATGGAGGTCTCAAGAGACTTGGCCAAATTAGGCTAGATGCTGATGATGACGACTTTCAACCGATCGAGAATAACCAACTTGACAAAGTTGTGAACACCATAGTTCGTGGTGGAATTATTGTTGTCGCAGGAGCGATTGCAACTTTCAAGACACTTCGCAAATTCGACAGATTCTTGTTTGACAAGGTGACCTTTCTGTTGTTTTCGAGAAGGCCGAGTGGACGCAACTTTGTAAGAATCCCTGATGCCGAGGACGAGGATGAATTGTTCGGGGAATTCAGAGACAACTATGAGGAGGAATTAGAAGAGGGCATAGATGTCAACTTCGACCATGACCATCATGACACTCCACCAGTAGAGCTGGAAGTTGCCGAACCCGAAGTAACCAATCCCGACACAAGACTATTTGACATTGATGATCCCTCCGACGAAGAAAGGAGCGAGAGTACAACGGCATAAAAGCTTTGCTCAGTTGTAAAATGAGATAGTAAACTTATTACACTCTAGTATACTTTGTAGCTAATTATAACCATATCAATGGTTTCTATGCAAATCGATCTCATGGAACAATTCCTGAGGATTAACGGCATCCATCATTTCGTTCTCATGAATCCGCTGCTGAGTTCCTTTCCTATTATTTTGCCTAAAGAAGGCATAGTAAGGAATAAGATAAAGGAGACCCATTAATGCGGTTGAGCCGAGAGCGGCGGCCAAGGACACTCCAACCACTTGCCCTCTAGTCATATTGGACTCTTTTTTAACATCTTCCAGAGATTGTAACCTTAAAGAATCCTTCATCAAGATTGAGTCGATGGAGCCCAAGGTGGAGTTTTGTTTTGTAAAAACAAATGGAGTCCACGATGTACTGTTGAATAATGCAAGGTTAACTGGCCCGTCACCTTTAAGGGTGAGTTTTCCAGCAAGGGCGAGGACTTGATTTTTGTCAAAGTATGTCTGTTTGTTTGCATTGTTGCCCTTCTTCAAAGGAAGCAACTTTATATCGGAGAATTCAGTAGCAGAGTCAAACAGAATTCCGTCATCAATGTTGTGCCATTGTTTCCCATCATAAGCCTTCACGAAGCCCGGGCCATAAGCAATAATACGGCCGTTAGAGACATTGTTTCCGTCCACAAGTATAAACTTTTGAACCAATTCATCGGAGTCAAGCGACTTCACATCTGTGGAGTAGACACTCTTTTTGATGTCATATGTAACAAAAGACTGGGCCTTCCCATTTAACTTGAGTGAACCGCCGATAAGAACTTTGTCGGTCTCAAAGAAGTTAATATGGGTCACCACACCAGTAAGCTCGTCGTTCTCCAGGGGACTGATCCAACGCGTGTTGGAGATATCATAAACGCAAAGACCTTCACACAGCAAGGATCCAGCCGTGGTGAAATTACCACCAACTAGTAATTTATCATCCTTGTCATGAAGCACAATGGAATTGATAGCCACATTACCAGTATTATCATTGGATAAAGATGCTGGCTGGAAATCCGCAAGTTCGTTTTTCTGCAAGTCATAGATCACTACCCCTGTGACAGACGTTGACAGTCCGATGCTGACAGACCCGTTCGTTCCCACAAACAAATACTTGCCTTGACGATCAACGTACAATGCTTCAATGGAGCTGTTCTTTGAAAGAGAGATCTTCAGTGCGATAGGGGTCACAGAACTTTGTTTTCCATCGTTGCTAACGACGCCCAAATTGGAACCAAGCTCCGAACTGAAGAACCCTCCGACAATGCTGACAGAATCGTTGACATAATACGATGTCGAAATGGTTCCGTTTGTTACCTTGAAGTCATATTTTTTCAAATCATCATTTCCAAGATATGCTTGATTAACGGAATTCAAGTCCATAACATTGAAGGATGAACCACTCAAGACTTGTTGCTCTGAGTTAATATCAAGCGCCAGCGATACATCGAAATCGCTCTCACTGAGCCATTTTCTATTCGTGTTATCCCAAGTTTGGGATTCATCGGAAGAAGAAGACGAAAAGACAAAGTACTCCACGTCGTCTAAAGTAAAGTTGCTGAACTGGTCAAAGTCAGCATCAATGAACTCATTCCCAAACGTATACCAGGTCGAGTCACCATACATCGCAAAATTGTTTCCCGAATCAGTGGAGGCATTTTTGTTGGAAAGATCCTTGATAGTAGAGCCCAGGTTCTGAATACCAAAATTTCCCACAAATACCTCACTGTTATAGTAGTTGAATATCTTGGAAATGCTACTGTTGAATTCAACCCCATATATCTTTTGTGAATCACGCTTCAATAAACGCTTGGCGAGAGTGCTCTCAGACTGGTTAGAAGATGAATTGAACGGTGACAACGACAACGTAAGAAGGTTGTTATTGGACAAGGTCAAATTTTTGGACTCAAAGTCTCCTAATAATGTAAGAGTCTTGTCATTCAAGTTGATGTTGTTCACTTCCGAATCCTTGGACAATTTGGAACTCAAAACGTTGATAGACGAATTTCCGACAAAGGTATTTCTCTTGCTGATAATTGTGGAGTTGTCTTTTTTGTAAGACACTGCAGAAGGATCAAACGTTGAAAAGTTATTCAACGAATACTCGAACAACCCATTGAGCTCAAGGGTCGTGACGTCGTAATCTAATTTGTTTTTCTTTGAGGTCTTGTTCGTGGAGTTTCTGTCGTAATAGTCGTCTAGAGTTACGATGTTCGCTGTCACTTTATCCACCACGGTCCAAGAGCCCTTTGAATCACCAATCGAGGAGGAATAGGAGATTCTTACTTTGTTGCGCCCGTCGCTGGAACTTGATCCGTTCAAGTGACCATAAAACAAGTAATCGAATTTGTTATAGTCGTTGTTCTGGTAAATCAAGTGAGAAGCTAAGATGGCATCTTCATTATCGATAACCGAGACGTTGACAATCAGTCTGTTAGAACAAGAGCCATCCTGAATACAGCCCGGGGTGTGAAATAAAATGGAATAGTTGCCCGAATACGAAATGTTAGGATAAAGCGTGATTTCTGCTTTAGTATCGGTGCTCACCACGTAGCTGGTCTCAGTTACCGAATCAGAGAGACTTTGGATAGATGCGAATTGGCCCTGCTCAATATCTGAATAGTTGCTAAGGTCATCTTCCGAATCGCAGTTTGGTTCGTTAAGTGTATCGTTACCGTAAACCACAATCGAGTTCAGGTAGAGCTCGAACCCGGCTAACTCGCCCTTGGATCCGAACCAATCTGTGACCGTTATGCCGACTTTATCTATGGGGACTTGGTTTTCGAAAGCGAATTCCTGGTATTCTTCGCCATAGCCAAGAGTTTTGGTCTTTGTGGAGGGGTCATAATATGTTGCAAATGAGCCATCGTCCGAGTTCACAAAAGTGGTAGAGTCTGTAAGCTTTTTAGCATTTTCAATGTTCTTGCTTGTGGCATCAGAAAGGTTGGCAGCCCGCATCAACGGGCAGGAGGAGTCACAGTACTTTCTGGTGTTTGTGGACGGATCGATGTAGGAAAGGTTCATAATACCGTTATTAGGATAGGTATAGATCCTGAAGTACTTGACGCCGTCTTCTCCCTGGGGAACATAAAGTCTTGCTTTTGTGGGAAACAAACCATTCAAAGCGCTTGGCAAAGAGACAGCCCATTGTCCGCCCATGTTGGGCTGTAAAGACCAGACCGAACCACTGGAAGGACACACGAGAGAACTATCGTCATCGTTAGAGGCACCATTCACGTTTGAGAACTGTCCATGTTTCAAAGAGATCATTTGTTCTGCCGCTATTAATGAAGTGTTGGTGGAGTTTTTATGATGCTTGCGGGTAGAATTTGACGACACATTACGCTTGAGGAGGTCGGGAAGCCCCAAGGTGTCGAACTTGCCTCCAAATATAATGGAGCCGGAATTGACACTGTCATCGTCTTTATCAAGAATTTTTGTGATGGCATTGACCGAGGAGTTTTTGCCAAAGCCTTGGAAGGGGGTTGAAGAAAGCGTCTTTGAAGTTTGGTTGTAAATGGCCACGCCGTAGGTGCCGTTGAAGGAGAAGTCACCTCCCAAGTAAATGAGGTCTCCGTCTATGAAGGTTGTTTTGACGTCGCCCTGAACCTCCTGGTCGTCTCGCTTTTGATTGACCGGTATTATGGGGGTGACATCGTTGGAGGAGATGTTGTAGATGATGGGAGGGTGGAAGGTTTTATTATTGAATGTTGTGAAGTTACCGTTGACGAGCACCGAGTTTTCGGATATACGGCCAAGCTCGGTTATATGGCCATTGCACGTAGCAATTGGCGAGTTTGTGTTCTTCGAAAGGTCCCGAAGGTAGAGCTTGGAGTCGGACGACTGTTTTTCCACAAGAAAGTCCGACTGTCCCTCGTAGTCGTAGACAGCAAGTGCGTCGAAGTGGCCAAAAAGACCTATACGTCCGCCCAACGCATCGTAGTCGATATCAGGATGAGGCACGGAGACTATATTGGTAGCCAGAGCCCATGTGAGCCAGAATACAAGCAAAAACTGCCGTATTACCATGGTTTTATTATTTCGTCTAAAGGAAAGGAGGACGCCGATGTGGCTATTTTGGGAGAATCGACAGGTTCAATTAAGCTATCAGTATAGCACGGAAGCAAGGGTACGGGAGTCGATATGCCCGTGTGGAAGCAAGCTATGTGTACGAGAAGCGGTGCAAACGATGCCTGTAAACAAATTTTCTGGATGTTTGTCGATCAGGTGTATGTTATTTTTTTTTTTATTTTCTCGTTTTGTGGAACGTTATGTGGTTTTATTATTTTTTCGAGCGGCGCGCCTGTGCCTAGCGATTGAGAGGGGCCAGTAAAGGGGAACTCAATAGGTGCAAACGGAAAGGGTAAGGGTTAGTTGTCCACTGTATTAGCTCAAGTGGCGACGATGAAAGAATGGCTACTATGAAAGAGCTGCAGGGAATCTATACAATCTATACTAATCTGTCTGATTCTAGTCTGAGGGTGTTCCGGCGCTTATTCGCACCGCACTGCTTTCTCGCACTGCATTGCGCACCTGGGGCAGGTGAGGGCAGATGGGGCAGATTAGGCAGGCATGGGCAGATTGCGGCCGACTAGGGCATAGTACGGAAATTCAGAAAGTTCATTTTTTAATTTCTTTGTTTCCTTGCTATGGTCCCCTCGTCCTTGCAAACGAAACCTTGTCAACCCCGGGCCGTGTTTACTTATCGTCCAAATCAGGCATTATTTCTATCCGTCTCGTCTAAGAGTCGATACGTGCGATCCAGTTTCATCCATGCACCGAGTTTGCATGCTCGGCTGGCGTATGCGCAGGAATGCCCTCCGCTATCGCAACAATCTCACACTCTCCATTCCACTCCGCCATGTCCATGCAGGGACTAGATCCCTATTTGGCAAGACAGTACTTGCTCCACCATGCCTACTCTCCGCTGGTATCGGTACAGTCGTCTCACAACGCCGATACTCGCATACAGAGTGCTGTACGACATCAGGAAGGATTTTCAACACTACTGATTTTGGAGCCGTACGGCAATAATGCCAAATATAGTGTGACAAACCAAGCATTTAAAATCACAAACACTCTGTTGATCACTCGAAGCTATCCCAGTTTTCCTATCCGGTTCCAGCTGTGTTTGGTGGAACAATTGTCTGTACTCCAAGCCTCGGAGTCCAAGCTGAACCTGAATAAATTACGACAGCTTTTCTCGGCTTCCTCCTTGGAGGAACTCATGCAGCACATGGCATCCACAGACGACGCTCTGAACAGTTTGTACCTTGAGTTTTTTGCGAAAGTTATATCCTCCAATCGCATTGTTCCTTTCGAGACCTTCAACCATCCGGTATGCCAAATTTTTGTCATCGACTTCCATGCAGACACGTTGCCGTCTCTCCGCCAGTCCATAGTGGACTTCCGAAACTACAACTTCCCCAAATACTTCCAAATCGATGATCTTTTGATGCATGTATTCATACTATACGACCCCAACATCGCATCCGAGGTCGACATCACCTCATTCCAATCTGACATTAGAAGACAACTCAGCATCCAATCCTCCTCGATCGCCATACCCCAGCTCGACGATGAGGCCTCTCTCATCACTTTGAGCAAACATGAAAACTCCACCATCGAAGAGGACCTCCAAAGGTTGTCCCTAGAAAACGCCAAAGTTCAAGAGAACCTAATACAAATTCCACACTCCTTGGACTCCACTATCAAGCAGAAGCTATACGAGTTTATCAACAAGCATTTGATACCGCATATGACAGAAAAAGTGAGACATTGGGACGACTCCATATTGGCTCCAAAGAAGTCTTTCACCGGTCGGTTTTTCTCGGTGTCCAAGAAATTGTTCAATAACGAAAATAACTCCTCTGGTTCTGGCCAGTCAAACACCTCTTTCAACCACCAAGGAAATTACTATCACAAGACTTCCGTTGAACAGACAATTCGCAAATTGGCCGATTGGTCGTTGATCCTCAAAGACTTCAAATATGCATACTCAACCTACGACTTGATCAAAAAAGAGTACAACAACGATAGAGCTTGGGCATATGTAGCGTCGACCCAGGAAATGTGTGTTGTTTCATTGTTACTTGCCCAAACTCAACAGAGCATCCAGATTACCCCGCCTGATAAGAATACCCTTCGCAAGATTAAGCATGACATCGTCGAGCCCTACTTGGATAGCTTATCATACACTTACAAGTCACGGCTCAATATCAAGACCTATGGAATAAGGGCTTCACTAGTGGTTATAGAGTTACTTCTATGTATGTGCAACGCCTACAATATTTCTTGGTGGTGGTCGGACTTGATAGAACGTTACTTGTGCAAGTGCATTGCCGACTTTGAGTCCAGCACAAGCAATAGTGCTGCGGATGTCCAAGTGATCAGAGCATTGCTATATGAACGTCTTGGATTTTGTCTTGGAAATTGCTTCTACTCTTCTCTCCCGAGCACTTCCATTTCCAAGGATGCAAAGTCTGAAGAGTCAAAGGAAGGCTTTTATCGTAACACCAACAAGATGGCACCGCCTAGCGTCTCCATGGGGCTCAAAAGAGAAAGACAAGCCTCGTTGTGGTACTTGCTATCGATAAAGGAGTGGGCACTTTTGAAGAATTACAAACAGGCAGCGCATTTACTTCACAACATCGAATCCTGTTTCACCATTAATGAGTTGACAAGCGAGTGGTACGATCGACCCGACGTACTATTGGGGTTTATAAAAAGGCAGATGGAAATTAGCGGAAAGACAGACGAGTAGAATCTTGAATTTAATGCATTTAGTGTCGTGAACATACGACTTTATCTACTGAAACCCTAATCGAGCCCTTCTAATGCAAGTTTCCGTTTTCCATCAGTAACCGAGGAGCGCTGATGATGCCCGGGCTTCTGCCTTTTCGCCCAGTTCCATGCTTGCTGTGCTCTGGTTCGCATTCCTGAAGTCTGGAAGAGACCTAGTGCTTTGAGACTAGATATTAACGATGGTTCGTCATCGACTATTTCGAAATGATCGGCATTGATAATCTTGGCCTTCGTCAATAGCGAGAAAATTTGGTTGCCTATGTCTCCTACAGCCCCAGATAGTGGAAAGGGAAAGAAGCTACTCAAGGCAAAAGATGCGGAGCGATCACCGTTGAAATCCAAATTAAATGAAAAAAGACCATGCTGATACTCGTTCTTACGAGTTATAATTGGCCGATTTTTCTTAGGGACGAACGGTGGGAGCAAGCCTATCTGGGCGCTAGAAGCTGTTTTCTGAAAGATCCGTAAGTAAGTCCAGCTCACAAAGAACCCCAAATAAGCTTTCATGAAGAACACCTTGTAAATATCGTTGGTACTCAAGTAGTAGGTTACCCCGCAAATACCCATGATAATAGAGGGGAAAAGCTTCATGCGAAATCCTTTATCTTGAAAGACATATACTTGGTGGTTTGGGATCAATTTCGTTGCTGCCACAATAATTCCTATTGCCATTGACAAGCCAGAAAAGATAAGTGGAGGTTTTGTTGCAGAAACCAATATGGTTTTCAATTCATAGTAGAAATATAGTAATACATTCGGAAGCACCGAAATTATCACAAGGTACCTCATATACTCTCTTAATCCCCATATTTTCTCGACGTAGCTTCCAAATACCAAAACCACCAAAGGCACAAGTATGAGCAACACGATTTCACGCTCAATTAAAGTGGAAGAAACGAGGACCCACGGAAATGATATAACGGGGGTTTTACCAGGAATGAAGGTGAGAAGGGGCAAAAATTTCTCCACGTCGGGTATTTCTTCGCTATCATGTTGTGGAGTAATTTGTTGCTCGTGAATTACGTCTAGCGATACACCCCAATTGGTAAAATAGCTGACAAAAAAATGAAATACTGTCAACACGAGTATGGCAATGCAAATAGACCTATTGAAGTTGGTAGCGATGTCGGGCGCTATTTCTATTCTGGGACCTTTCATTGCAGCCAAGCGAGATGCAATCGAACCGTTCTACTAGCGCATCCACCAGGCAACATGCAGGAACAGCATCAGGGAAAATATGCACCCCAAACTCAAGTTTGGCAGCCAAAATCTGTCAAAAAATTTGATGTTGCACCGATTCCTGCAAAAGAATCTGCGCATGACGCAGAATGTCATGCACGGATATGTACGATATGCATCGACAGCCTCTCCTCGAAGACCCACGGTACGCGAGCTCTTTCGTGCCCCCATCATCAAGTCGGTTGTATTGACGGTACTCTTTGGCTCGGCAGTTGTCGAGCTTATCAAGCAGAGGCGAGAGTTGGAAGGGTTGAAACTTGCCCATCAGTCGAAATTTGCAATATATGAAGACATCATTGCAAAACTCAAGCGAGGCGAAAAGGTGGATTTAGCTCATGATCTCAAAATTGCAAACACATTGACAAAGCACAGATACAACACTGTGAACGAAATTGAAATGGACGAGGAATTGAGCGAATTGTTTAACTTTGACGAAGAAGATGAAGAGGAAGTGGTGCGGCCACAAGGTAATACCGAAAGATCGCTGCTGAAATTCTTGTAAATAATTACATAACTATACAATACCGGCAACCTTTTTGATGGTTCTTCTATGACTCTCACCCGTTTCTATCAACTTTCCCTCATACTGTAATCTTTTGATTGCTTCAATAAGGTCGTTGTTCTCCACCCGTATAGAAGACAGTTCGTTCACACTGTGGATCAAGTCATTGAAACGAATAGAGTTGTTGTGCGCTTCAATAATGTTCATCACCTGGGTCGCCAAGTCATCTTGCATTCTTCTTTGAGCTGCCGTGGTACCGGTCTGAACCATATCCATGTCAATTCTTCCAGTGATAGGATCGGTAGCATAGTCTTTGATGGCAGACTTTATCAAGCGTACTGCTTCTTTAACGTCGATTAAATCAACCGTCTCAGACAATCTCATCTTGGCGTGGGCTTCTGAAAGTCGTATCATCGACTCTAATTGCCTAGTAGTGGCTGTGACTCTTCTTTCTGAGGCTCTTGAATCATCACCGAGCTTCCGCATCTCCACATAGGATTTGACCAATTCTTGCTTGGCAGTCTCCGTCAATACTGGCTCGTAGTTCTCCTTGGCATATTGTATGTAGCTCGTCAAGAAGTCGACTGGAAGAACATAGGAGTTGTTAACGGTGTCCGGAGCATCTTCAAGATACATATCTGTCAAGTGTCTTGCAAGCTGGCGGTCGATTTTCTCATCAACTTTGTCGAGGATTAAATACACCAAATCGAACCTGGACAACAACGGAGGAGGAAGATCTATGTTGGATGTCACTGGGAGGTTGGGATCGTATCGAGAGTTGATGGGGTTGGCAGAAGCCAACACCGAAGTTCTGGCGTTCAAGGTGGTGATGATTCCTGCTTTGGCAATCGAGATCGTTTGCTGTTCCATCACTTCGTGAAGCACGGAACGAGTAGCATCGCTCATCTTGTCGAACTCATCAATGCAACACACACCTCCATCGGACAAAACCAACGCACCACTCTCAAGAACAAGCTGCTTGGTATCGACGTCTCTGGTGATATAGGCAGTCAAACCCACGGCAGATGAACCCTTTCCTGAAGTGTAGACTCCACGGGGAGCGATTTTGTGAACATACTGCAACAATTGCGATTTGGAAGTGGAAGGGTCTCCACATAGTAACACATTGACATCTCCACGGTACCTGCCGCCTTTTTTGAATGTCTTGTTGGTTCCACCGAAAAGCTGCAACAATATTCCCTTCTTGACATCGTCCATCTCGTAAATTGACGGAGCCAACGACCGAGCCAACAATTCATAAAGATCGTCCCGTTGAGAAACATCTTTGATCTTGGCGATATCTTCTTCGGAAAGCTTCCGAATTTGTTCCACCTCCTGCTCACGGTCCGTCACCTCCAGCTGAAGCGTGGTGGTATCAGGAGCCAATCTCTTCTTGTCGATTTTCTTTATGTGGACAACATCCAAGTAAGTTTTATACAAGCTCTTCAACCCTCTTTGTCTGGCATTGGCTCTTACGGGCAAAGATCTGAATATTCCACACACCTCAATTCGATCACCAGCACGACAGGAGTCCACAAGTTCATCGTAGACACACAAATTGATGGAGTGAGGTGTTTGGCCATCTGGAACCAAGTCTGGGGTTTCTTGGAGTTTGATAACTTGCTTGTCAGCAAACGAAGATCTGTTATGGATGATCATCATCGAGTTGGTTTGGCCACAAACCTCACGAGGACACTTGGTGGGCTCGGAAATTACACCACGGTCAATCTCCACGGCAATGGTATGGTCGCAAGCATTGCACTTGAAAAAGGCCACTTTCATATCTGGAATGATAGCAGTAGACCGCAAGACCAACCCTTTGACACTTACCAACTTGTCGATATCGTTAGGGTTGAGCTCTCTCATTCCACGCTCGACAATATTGATATTGTAAGGTCTTACAGTGTAGATGTTGGTTTCAATATCGTCCAAGTTGGTGGAGGCATCGTGGGTATCCAGCACCAATGCCACCATACAATCTTTGATTGTTTGATCCATGATCGGGATCACTTCTTGCGGGTAATTGATCAATTGGTAGTATAGTTTGCGAGTGGTGGGGAACGCCAAAAGATTCTTAGCGTCCAAATTCAAGTTGTTCAAACCGAGTTCTCGCATATTATTCAATTGCGTGATGTAGAAGAGCTCATTATCTTCTGGTCCCACGTCTTGCTGGTCGGCCACTCTTCTGTACTTCATTCTAAAAGACATCAAGAAGTCTCTGAACGCATTGGAACAGTCTTGAATCGAAACATTGGTTCCCCAGATCACTCGAACTGGCTCATCGGCACCCGAGTCAGACGGTAACAAAGACGATGAACTTTCTGGGTGGGAATTGGTTTCATCAACGAACATTCGGCGTCTCATCGGAGACGACATCACATCGTTATTCAAGTCACTCCTTTGATGGCGACGGCCAATTCTTTCGACATCACTGGTGAGTCGATCTGAACGACGGCCCAGCTCAAGCCCTCCAGATGTATGGTGCACCGACGAACTGTAATGCAAGGGCGACGACATGCCTCCGTGGGTGCTTGCAGTGGCAGGAGCATTGGCTTCTGAAGCAGGATTGGATGAGGAAGCATAAAATAACGGCGATGAGGGTACATGGGCTTGGGTCTGTGATTGGGATTGGGATTGCGAGTTCGAAGCTTGATTTGTCGAGGCGTTGTTCGAGTCAGACGCTGGGTGCTCCGAGGGAACATTCGGCGACGACATGGTTGAAAAGTTTAGTTGACTATAAGTGTGTAAAAGACGACGCGGAAATCTGTCAAGTTGGCTGCATCGCAGGGACGCGTGTAATTTATCCCAATTGGGATGCCCGAGCGTGCATATGCAGTGCCCATGCAACGATGCAGTCAATGCATACGCAATAAAGTTCCTGGCATAAACCAAGCCCATGTCCGCAAACTTGCCCCCAGCAGGTCCTCCTTCTCGACACACAAAGGAGGATTCTGAAGAATACAAAGTTTTCGCCACGGGTCCTTCCCGACTGGAAGCACAAGAGCGCAAAGTCAAGTTCGAGTTGCCCAATTCGACCGTATCCCCACAAAAGCACAATAGCTTGCTTCAGCCTCCCAATCTCACAAAACCGACCAGATCACCTAAGAGAAGTGCCGAGCCATCCCTGACTGCCTCAAGTCCATTTTCCATCAAACGCAGCGGATCTCCTATTAGACGCCAGCAAATACGTGAGCTCGAACAAGGAATAGATACGAAACGACGGAAGGTTGACGAAGAATTAGATGTCAAGACAATCACATTTGAGGCAATGGTGTTGCATCGGCTCGAGGAATTGGAGAGCAGAATAGCCTCTATCGAAGAAACACAGGATACTATATTGAAACGATTAACGAAGAAAGATTAATATGATGGTATTATGATTGGTATGAACATTATTTTGGAGTCAAATCCTATACCCACTGAAGGATACAAGCAATATAAAAGACAAGCTTACTGTACGTTTCGTTTATTATAACCCTAGAACTTGTACTGTTTTAGAACTCTATATTTTCCTTTGTCTGCTGTTCCGGCTCCTCGTCCTCGACCGGAATCCCCCACGGCTCAATCTCAAACTTTTTGCGGCCATTCTTAAACGCATACTCACCATCGTGAATGAGCATCATACCTCGTTCCGACAAAATTGGGATCTTAATGACATTAACCAATCCATGCTGCACCTTCCCTGGCTCGTTTTTGTAAGCCTTTTCGATGAGGGCTGTCATTTCTTGGTTGAAAGGTTGCAAATGAATTGCAGCATCCGCCATCTGCTCAATTTGGAAAATCAAATTAGTGTCTCGAGGATACAAGTCCAAGGCCAACGAGGCTATAATGACAATATTATTTGGGTATTGGCGTACTAAGGACCGCAAAGAGTGAATAAACGGAATGATGAAACTGGGTGTCGACCATTGAGGTGGGTAAATGCTTGGGTGCAACAAGTTGGGGATGACAACTCTCATGACAATGGACCGGTTTTTCTTGATATGGTACTCGATGGTGGACTTGATCTGTCTTACCATGGCATTCACATCGGATATTTGGATAGTGGATACTTCGTGAGCATTGGCGGTGGGCATCAATTTCTGCGTCAAGTCAAATTGATTGGCAAAGGTGTCGTTTTCAGGCTCGGTGGTGGACTGCTGCTTCTCCTTGTTAAGGCCATATCTCCAGGCAATCCGCATATCGTTTGAGCGGCCACTAGTGGGTTCAGCGAGGTTCGAGACACTGATTCTGGATTTATTGGCAGCTACTGCTGCTCGCTTCTGTTCCTTGGAGGAGCCCTTATAGGTGCCTGGGAGCTCTAGTGCCCATTGTGGAGGTACTCCAACTGCTATAACATGTGAATGGACGGTATCCTTCTCCAAACGGCTGTGCACAACACCTTGGGATGCAAACGATCTTGAGATCACCGAAGCAAAATCGGTGGTTCCTGATTCTTCCACAAACAAGAACGAGCCCAATGGAAGTCCCAGGTGGAGCAAGATCTTGTCCAAGTCCGGAATGCCGGTGGAGGTCGAAGGTTGCGACGTAATCGTAGATGGACGAACTGTTGGATTTTGTTTAGCGGGAGCTTCCCTTACTTTTGGCACTGGGGGTTGTCTTCCAGCGACCAAGGTGGAACCCGGTCTAGCTGGCACTGTCCTAGCGCCTGGAGCTCCGCCAAGGATTTCTCCCCGTTTTCTGAAAGACATGTCAAAGTTGTCAAACTTGCAGCAACAGGCACTGAATGCGAGAAATGCACGCCGATGCGCTATGCGCGATGACCTGCGTGAGAGGCTGCAAAATGCTTAGAGGTACTATGGTATAAATAGGGTATGGAAAAAGGTATTGAATAAAGTACTGAAAAAGATGCTCGAGAAGATCTGTACCCTCAGCGGATCTTCCTGTCAATTGCGTTGCCACGCATCTTTCCGCATTCTTCCTGCCCGTTCTCTATCTTCGTCCTCTTTCCCTCTGGTGTTGGGATGCACATTTTGAGCCTGACTACAATCGTTACGCTCTATCTTATCATGGGTGCTGCTATCTCACTTCCACTTATTCCGTTGTCGTGGATGGCTTCCTCCGCGGCTTCGTGCTGCGGAGCCATGGCATGTTCCGCCTTCTGCTCAACCATAGGTGGAACTTTCCAGTCTTCAATTATGACCAGAATCACCTACGCTTTCCTTCTCTTGATCAACTGCTTGCTTTCGTGGATAGCGCTATCGCCGTTTATTGTCCATAAGCTTGAACGGGCCACATTTGGCTTCATAAACAATTGGTGTGGCCCAGATGGAAGCGAATGTATAAGTTTTGCTTCGGTATACCGGATAAACTGTGCTCTTGGAGTGCTCCACTTGGCGTTGGCAGGGCTTCTTGTCAATGTCAAATCTACCAGCAACCCGCGGGCGGTGATCCAGAACGGGTACTGGAAGATCAAGCTTTTGTCGTGGCTTGTTCTTTTGGTGGTGAACTTTTTGGTGATTCCGGATGGGGTTTTCGTGTTCTACGGTAACTACATTGCCATAATTTTCTCCACGATTTTCCTTGGAATCGGGTTGATTCTTCTCGTGGACTTTGCCCACGCGTGGGCGGAAACGTGCCTCGAAAAGATCGAGTTGGAAGAGCTCACGGGCGACGACGAATACAGTGCTGGGTTCTGGAAGAAACTCTTGATTGGAGGGACGCTCGCGATGTATATCTCCAGCATTGTGTTGACGGTGCTCATGTACTGGTTCTTCTCCGGCTCCGGCTGCCACATGAACCGCGCCGCCATAACCATCAACTGTGTGTTTTCGGTAATCATCTCCGGCATGTCCATCAACCAAACCATTCAAGAGTCGAACCCGCACGCCGGGCTTGCCCAGTCGTCCATGGTGGTGCTCTACTGCACGTACTTGGTGATGAGTGCTGTGGCTGCCGAGCCCGACGACAAGTTTTGCAATCCGTTGGTTCGGTCTCGGGGCACCAGAACTGCCAGTATTGTGTTGGGAGCTTTTTTCACATTTATCGCCGTGGCCTACACCACCACGAGAGCCGCTGCGAACACAGCGTTGTTCGAGGACGTCGACGACGAAAACCTCGCTGCTCAACCCAGATACGAACGGAATGAAATGAGGTACCAGGCGGTGAAACAGGCGGTGGAGGAAGGACTGTTGCCGGAGTCGGCATTGACGCAGGCTGACCTCTACGACGAGATTGACGGAGCAGGGGGCGAGGAGGTCCACAAGGTCAAGTACAACTATGCGCTTTTCCACATCATCTTCTTCTTGGCGACTCAGTATGTGGCTACACTATTGACTATAAATGTTAAAGAGGACGACTTGGGCGACTTTGTCCCGGTGGGAAGAACATATTTTTCCAGCTGGGTCAAGATCGTGTGCTCGTGGTGCTGCTACATTGTCTACGGATGGACGCTTTTGGCGCCCGTGGTGATGCCGGATCGGTTTGGCATGCAGATATAGCTGCGATTTGGTGCATGCAGATAGCTGCGGTTTTGGTGGTGCGCGGTTGACATAATCATGATTGGTCGACGGTTTTGTGTCACCTGGCCTATTTTTCATTTCCGCATTTCTCCACCATCGGTAACTATCATGTCCGCTATCATCTCCAAGGCCACCGGTCTCGTCAACTCCACTGTCTCCAAGTCCACGCAGCTTGCCAACCACGCCGTATACTGGGGCAAGGTCACCGCCGAGGTTGGAAAATTGGTATTTAAGAACGAAGGCTTGGCTCCTCCATCGGCCAAGCAATTCGAACAAGTTTACCAATCTGCGTTCAAGTTTATCAAATCCCCACAGCAACAGAAGGAAGCCTTGGCCAAGGCGTCGCAATACAAACCCACCAAGCAAGACGCCGTCAAGGCCGCTGTATACGGTACCCATTTGTTGGCGTTCTTCTCCGTCGGTGAAATAATTGGTAGAAGACATATCATCGGATACCCATCCGTTGGTGAGCACCACCACTAAGTTATAGAGGAAAATGACCTGAGGATGTTTATAGTGAAATATACTGCCAGCTACTTGGTTCAATTGGTTCTACTTGGACTGTTCCTTTCTGCGCTTCGACGCCTCGATCATCTCCTTTCTCTGCTTTCTCTTCTTGGAAACCACCTGCGGCACCGTGGAGATCTTCTTTCTCTTGATCTCATGCTGTTTGATTTGCTGCTTCTCCTTCTTCGTGAGTTTCTCCATACTCTCCATCCACTCGCTGTACCCTTCATGACACCCACTCTGCTTCATCACGTTCAAAACTGGCTTGATTGCGAGTCTATCCTCCTTGGTGAAGAACGTCACCGCCTTGCCCTCTCGACCTCCACGCCCAGTTCTACCAATTCGATGAACATACGCTTGCGAAGTCTGGGGAACATCGTAATTTATCACAAGATTCACCCCTTTGAAATCCACACCTCTGGCTAGAACGTCGGTGGTGATGAGCACCCAGGCATCTCCATTCTTGAATCTTTTGATGGCCTCCTCTCTCTGCTTGGGGGTTCTCTCGGCGTGAATTACTTCCACGTTGAGTTTGTCGTAGATGAGCTCATGGAACAATGCTTTTGCTCGGGGAATACTCTGTAAGAAAATGATAATTGGAGGCTTGAATTCTCCTTGCTGCACCATCTGCCTGATAGCCAAAAGCTTTCCTTCTTCGTTACCGGTAAAGACTAGCTTTTGGTCAATGGAGGTACTGGCACCCTCTTTGTGTCCCACGATAATTCTTATCTGGTCTTTCATGATGGAATTGGCCATTTCTTCCACTCCAGAGGGTATGGTTGCCGAGAACATGGACGTTCTTCGGGTGGGAAGAGTGCAGTGGGACAAAATTTCGTCTGTCTGTTCCACAAAACCATGGTCGAAAAGCTTGTCTGCCTCGTCTATCACCAAATGTTCAACCTTTGATAAGTCAATCTGCTCCTTTTTGACCAAGTCGATCAACCGCAATGGGGTACAGATCAAAACGTCAAACTTGGAGGCGGAAATGATGGAACTGGAGATTTTGCTCGCAACCAGCTTGGACAAGAGGGTCGCATTTACACTGGAACCACGGCACATTGATGCCAACGTTTGGTATATCTGGGTTGCGAGTTCGTTTGTGGGAGCAATCACAACTCCCCTTATGCCGTAATTCTTGGTTTTTGGTGAACTTATGAGCGCTTGAGCCATGGGAATGAGATACGCCAATGTCTTACCCGAACCGGTGGGCGCACAAGCGATGATGTCCCGCCCTTCTGCTGAGGCTGGAATGGCCTCACATTGGATGGCAGTAGGCTCAGAGTACCCGGAAGCTATCAAGTTGGCCAACAACTTTTTGTTCAAATTGCATCTTGCAATCAAGTCTTCGAAAGAGCCGATAGGAAGGGGGATATCTGAGCCGGAAACGTTTATTTTGTTCTGTTTTCGAAGCTTGGCGGCATCTTCCTCAGTGGCTATCTTCGGGGGCGGAACCGCTTCGTCCTCGGCTTGCTCTTCTTCATCATGTTTAACTACTTCTGTGTGTTTCCTGGTGTTGAAGAAATCGGTTTCTTTCTCCACTTGCCGAAGCAACAGACTTTGCTTGTCGCTGGTATGATGCTGTGGTCCAGGCTTCACGCCCGAGCCCGGCTCCTTGCTCCGTTTCACAGCTGCGCCTCTCGAGAGGATCCGAAAGATGTCCATAGTGAATAGTTGCAAGCAGCGATGAGCATCGGTCCCACTTGCCTGCAGGCGCGCGCACACCCAGTGACAGTTGAAAATTTGTGAGATTTGTGCAGACGACCACAGTGAGAGCATGAGTATACGAATTGCAGGGGTGAAATGGCGGCCCGTAATGCCGGTATTTCGGGCCTCGTGCCCAGCCAGGCACTTGTACTTGCATAAGGGCCCGCGGGTCAGCGGGTTGAAGCGGGACCCGGACGAGGTTTTCACCACGTTCACAGCACACAAATACGGTGAAAATGCCGACAATTTGCGGCCGATAAAACAATTCTTGGACAGCAAGTATGCGATTTCCGACGAGTTGGCGTTGCAGGTCTTGACGCACAAGTCGTTTGGCAACGGCATCAAGCCGTACAACGAAAAATTGAGCGCCATGGGCCTGAAGGTGTTGAACCTCTACTGTGCCAAATATACCACCGATACCCCCAGCACCGCCAACGAAAACGCCATTAACGGCAAGAACGTGGATGTTTTGGGGTCGCCCATGGCCAAGGAGTTGGCGGGAAGGCTAGCATTGGGGCTTTTCGCCAAGAGCCACAAGTTGAACCAGGTGCTCTTCTGGAAGTCGTACAACCACTCGCTTGGGTTTGAGGCCAGCGGCGAGATGAAGGTGAGTGCGCAGATGATGTATGCGTTGATTGGGGCGGTGACGTTCACCCACGGCAAGACGGCGGCCGAGGAGTTTATACTGGAGAAGTTGATGAGGGCATCGCCGTCGCTCGAGGAGATCAGTGCCCGGGTTGTGGAGAATGGAAATGAAATGTAAATAGCATAGGAATGGAGAGAGGAGAAGGAGAGAGGAGAAGGAGAAAGAGAAAGAGGAAGAGAAAGGGGCAGCGTAGAATCAATAAGTGAGAATGGTGAGAATGGTGAGAATGGTGAGAATGGTGAAGAAAGGACAATTGAACCATAATTGAAGCTCAATTCACACTGAATTACAAGCCAATTCACATACCATTTGACTCATATCACTCATTTTCCCAATTCCCCCAATCCACTAAATTCACTGCATTCTTTTCAATCATCCTCCATATTACCACTGCCAAGCCGTTCCTGCGTCCAAGCCTCTCCTCAGATCTGTGACGCGATTGAACCACAACCAAACACATTCGAAACGGCAAAAACCCGCTTCGTATCCATATATACAACACCTGCGGCTCCTACAGTACCCTATATACCACAACCATTCCCCATTCTCTCCCTTTTCGAAATTTGGTCCCTCCCCTTCTCCCTCCGCCATCTCCCAAAAACTTACACAAACGCGCGTGTGTCTTTTTTTTGTTCGATTTGCGAGCTTAACCACATTCAATAACACACCCAAGCTTAAGCTTCTGCATCCCATTCCCACAAAGACACCGCCATGTCGGACTTGTCCCTTCATTACAAGGTGCTCAAGCAGTTTCTTGACATTTCCGATGACACTCCTCGGTCCAAAACCTCTTCCAGTAGAGCCACCCGTGCTCGTGAAAAGCTCCTAAAGTTGTCGCCGGCCCAGTTCAAGGAGCTCAGCACAGACGTATACGACGAGCTCCGCCGTAGAATCGACGAGTCTCGCGGAGAACCCGATTACTTGCTTCCCAAGTCGTCTTTTCATCCCAAACGAAACCAGGCCAGACAAAAGCTTTCTTCGCTTCCACAGTCCCGGTTCAAGGATTTGGTGTCTGATATATCGTTCGAGATCGAGAGACGGGAGCTCGACAAGCCGGAACAGGCCCAGCCGGATCAGGCCCAGCCCAGCGAAAAACAGGAACCTGAACACGAACAAGACACCGAACAAGAACACCGCTCGCTCGACCACTCGAAAATATTAAGTCGAGATGAGTCGCAAAAGTCGATGGTGTCCGATGTGCAAAACCAGTCCATTGGTCTCCAGTCAAAAACGGTGGTCCCGACAAAGGCCAACATGGATTGGTCCAGTGACGAAGAGGCTGAAGACGATGTTAACGAAAAGGCCGAACAGGCTCGTGCCGTGGCCGCCGATATCCCCAATGGCGCCCACCACAGCGAATCTGCTGAAACGCTCAGAGGAAAACTCACCGCACTTGAAGAAGAGAAAAAGCAGTTGGAGGAAAAGTATCGTCTTCTCAATGAGGACTACGAATACTCCACCAGACAGAGCAAGCAGCTCAGCAATGAGGTTGAAGACTTGAGCGAGCAGAAGGCACAGTGGTCGACTCAAAAACAAGAATTGGAAACCTCCCTTCAAGATTGCCAGTCGAGGCTCATGCAGCTTGAATCTGCT
This sequence comes from Meyerozyma sp. JA9, assembly GCA_003676015.1. Lineage (NCBI taxonomy): Eukaryota > Fungi > Ascomycota > Pichiomycetes > Serinales > Debaryomycetaceae > Meyerozyma > Meyerozyma sp. JA9. The sequence goes on from NSDU01000023.1 coordinate 64,874, forward strand.
AAAGAAAAGTCCTTGGGTAACTCGGACTTGCTCAAAGAATTGGAGTCGTTGAAAACCGCCAATGCTGCTTTGCGCTTGGAGAACCAATCCATCAAGAGAATGTCGACCCGTTCTGACGTCTCTTCGCCTTCTAAAACCCGTGATGTTTCGTTCGGTAATCACAGTGTCCACACCAACACCAACGTGAAGAAGGATCTCGAGGCCATTTTGGAAAAGCTTGAACAGCCTGTTAAAGTGCCCAAGGCTTCCTCGGTCAGCACCCTAAAGTCAGAGTCTGAATACTGGCAAAAGAAGTATGAATCGCTTCGCGCAGACCAAGTGTCTTCCTTGCTTTCAAAGTCAATAACTACTCCGGAATTGAGCCACTTTTATGCTCCTGCGGGACTCATACTGGCTTCCACCATTTCCAGATTCTATGCCCAGCTAGAGTCGTTGATAACCGCGGTTGATAAGGAGGCATTGGAACCCGATCTGTACTTCGAATTGGTGTCTCAATTGGCAATAACAGCCAATAAAATGGCCGCCGATGGAGACAACCATCTCTTGAATAGCAACGAGCGTTCGATATTCCTTAGGGAGTCCATCAGCTACTGCTTGACCACCGCCAGGTACCATGCGGTGTACTCTACCTTACTTCCAAAAGTTGTCATCGAACGTGCTTTAGGCGAACTCAGCTTTGCCGTGTGCGATTTGTTGGCTGTTTGCAAGATCAAGTCTGACGCTGTTCCTAGTAAATCAGACGCAGGGTCAAAAAGGGATGAAATCAATACTGGGGTTCGTCCTTTACGCATGGCAAACAAATTGAAAGAGATACAAATTGGCAGACCTAAAGAGTCAGAAGTACCCGAGCGGTCCTCGTCCTTAACACAAGGCCAGGTATCCGACGGGTTGCAGAATGGCACAAGAAAGTTATCTGGCTCAAATGACAACAACCGCTCTCCTCTCTCTCCTCAGAGAAGCCAACCAAGTTCACGCAACATTCAGGCAAGCCCCATAAGTAACAACCTGTCAAACCATTCTACGCCTACGAAGGCTAAGAATATACTTGACCGTGTGAAAATGTTCAGCAGCCCACCCGATCACAATGGAAATGATAAGAGTGTCAAGGAATCATATGCCAAGAATTCCAAAGATTCGTACGCCAAAGATTTCAATGTCAAGGAGTCCAGCACTAAAGATCAGTCCCATGCCAAAGATACGTACGGAAGAGATTCGTATGGAAACGAGTCCTACACCAAAGACTCGAATGCCAAACAAATAGGCACTAAAGGCTTGACTGTCGATCATTTGAACGTCAAAGACTCGGATCTTGAAGAAGCGAATTCCAAAGAATTTAATTCCAGGGAAACAAAGGCCAAAGACGTGGAAGCCAGTGAATTACCCTCCAGAGTTCATAACTTGAAGGAAGGTTTCGATGCTGCTAGCGGACAATCAGACATTGATGATTTGAATGCGGAACCTGAAGAGCCAGTTGGAAAAACTACAAGCACGACTGCGCCATTCGTGGGAGCTCCAAAAGGCAAAGGCATTTTTCAAAGTCTTCGTGAGAGGCTCAATACCGAACCTTCGGCCACAGAACTGAATGAGGCGCCTTTACCTTCCAAGGAAAAAGGAATGTTTCTGTCGATTAGAGGTCGCTTTGTGCCTGCTGATGGCAACTCCGATCAGACTGTAAAGCTTGAAGAGGCGCCAAAGAAAATAACCGTACCAGTTGCGATTGACCTCAAAGAAGAGCCTCGTGCGCTTGCTGTAGATGAGGCTGAGGCGGCAAATGGTTCCACCAACGAGGGCAAAGCTCTCGAATCTGCCGATTCAACTATGATTGAGCAGCCTACTCAGGCTTCATTAATGAACATGCACAAGCAAGCTGTGAATATGGTACCAGTTGAGCAGCCCAGAGAAGACAGGCCGAAGAGAGTAAACTATTCAAACACAGTTGAAACGATCGAGCACCCGCCGGCACAGCAAGGTTCGGAAGAAGAGTACACCGAAGATGAAGAAGAATCTGAAGATGAAGATTCAAAACAGGCTAGGGAACGCCAAGAGTATCGAAAGTCGATGGCAGCAGCAACATTCAACGTTGATTTGTTCGATATAGATGACCCTGACAACACTTTGACGCAAGTGTTACTCTATCTTGAGCATCAAACTGTTCAAGTCATTTCCACCATTCAATCATTATTATCAGCCATCAAGAAACCAAATGCTACTAGAGGCGAGCTAAGAGATAAGTCGCAAGCAATCACAGAGGTTATATCTCAAATGACGGAGGCCACCAACACTTCCATGAACCAAACCAGAAATGCTCAATTGAAAGAGCACGGTAAGTGGGTTGTAACGAGTTTGGAAGACTGCAACCATAGAATGAATATTTTGTGTCGCCCCAACTCCGACAAGGCCGATAGCAATTTTGCCGATAAAAACTTCAAGCAAAGACTTGCAGGAATATCTTTTGATATTGCCAAGTGCACCAAGGAGTTAGTGAAGTCGGTAGAAGAAGCCAGTCTTAGAGAGGAAATTGCTAATCTTAATGCCAGGATATCTCAAAGTGAGATCGAAGCTTAAGAGACACAATTAGATGCTTGTATTAAAACCTTATGTATAACTAGAACGGGATGGTAATCAATGATATATATGATGTTACCGTATGTATTTGTTGAGAAAAGATTGATGTAGTTCTGAGTCAACAGTGTTGCTAGTGAATGTTTCGTCTTCGGAGCGCTGAGGCTGTTTGGAATTGTTGAATTTTTTGGCCGAGCGCCAGCTTTTACTGACTTTAAATGAGTTTAGAAGGGGATTTTTCTGCATGGTTGAATCTTTCTTTTCTTGTTCTTCCTTCTGTCTTCGCAACTTTTCCTCTTCTCGTTCCTGCTTGATTTTCGCCAATTCGGCCATTAGCTGTTCTGTTTCGTCATCGTCACTCTCGTCGCTGTCACCACTGCCGTCTTCACTTTCACCTGTGCTTTTGTCGTTACTTTCATTCTTCTCATCTTCGTGAGTTGAAATTTGATGCCTTTTGTCTGATTCATCATCGTCGTCATTTCGTTCTGTGCTAGCACTAAGTTCTTCGGTCTTGCTGAGTATGTCCTCTGATCCGCCTCGTACAAGCTTGGGTTCCTCTGAGGTCTCCAACTTGGATTTTACGGTATTCTCTGCACGCAAACTGCGAGCAGCGGCATAGTAATCTACATTTTTTCCACCATCTTTTCTCGTCTTGAGCTTTGTTTGCAGCGGAAGTGCACGCGAGTGCGCAATAGAGTCCCGGATGTCCAACACCTTTCCTCGCTTGCTCTCCAAAGTGGGTCTGTGATTGGATGTCATTGCTATACTAAAGGATTCTATCTCGCAGCTGGATGAGATTGCGTGCAGGAAGGATTGTGGGTCGAAATGTTGAAGTTGACAAGACCGGTATTACTGCTATTCGTTAGTATTCTAGCTCAATTCTGCCGTTTTTCTCAACTGCAGGCCTATTTTCCAACTTCAATTCAACCGCAATGCCACCCCAGGGCTTTGCTTCTCGGTACTTCGGAGTGTGGGGTATGGGGAAAATATGCAGGTGCGCCAAATTTATTTGGCGATCTCAAAAATTGTTAGTTGCAGCCGTCGCTGAGGTTGAAATTAGTGAGCAAAAGACATTTTTTAGTCCACTTGACGAGCCAACTTGCAGGGTAGCCACCGCTGAAACAGAAAAGACCGCATATTTTACATAAAATGTTTGTTTTCCCTGCGTTTGATACCAACTATATGACCAGAAAACGAGCGTTTCACTGCTGTCAGAACTGCCGGTTGAAGCGTGTCAAATGTGAAAGTATGACAGATGGGTCTCGCAGACTCTCTTGTGTTAATTGTCAAAACCACGGGTGGGTCTGTGATCTCGAAGAAAAGGAAATAGCTACTACCAAACGGCCCACTCCAGAAGCTGTTTCCAAGCAGAAAAACAAATCTGAGTCTTCAAACATGGCCCTGCTGGTACTGGAAATCTCAAACCCAACGTCTCTTGGAACTTCCAGCACCAAGGTTTTGTCACCAGTTCTTGATGATGACGCCGAATTAACACCTGAATATCTCAAAAGAAAATTCAACTTCAATCTTTCTCGAGACGACAATGTTTCCAAGTATACGTTCATGTACCATAACCACCCCGAGGCTATCTTGTCGGGAGACTCCAACGAGACCAAGGCGTGGCGCCAATCGGGAGTTTTCATCAGAAAACCAGAAAAGACCCTGACTAAAATCATGGCTATGCGAAGGTACAAGGACCGCAATCGTCACTTGTTGAATTACCTCACTTCTATCAATGGGTTCACACTTCGAAATCCGTATTTTCCTATCGAAGATCATGAAGAAAGACGTCTTCTTGAGCTATTCTTCTTCAAGATCAACTCGATTTTCCCGTACGTGATAGAAAAGATGTTCTGGGACGAATACCGACAAGGGAAAGTACAGACGGTGTATATATTTGCCATGGTTCTTTTGATACTGCGGGACAACATGGCTAAACCCATACTAAAAAAGATCTTCATGCGAGCTGAGAATATCTCCGAGATGAGCGATGAGTCTTACAATGAAGCACATCTAGAGTTCATTATTGATTTGGACCTTAAGATCAGACAGCTTCTCGTTGTGCTTCCTACAATTGGCGACTATAACAGACTCACTCGTCTAGTCGTATTATTGATGCTTACTATGCAGCTAGGCACCGACAAAGTCAGTGGAGAGCAAACATCTCAGGACTTGGTTTCCGCTCTATCTTTATCTCACTCTTTGGGAATTCACATGAAGCGCCAGACCAACGACTTACCACCAGAGTTGGTTGAATACTCCACAAATCTCTGGTGGATCTGCTTTATACTTGACCGTATCAATGCTGCGGTCAACTCTCGAGCCGTTTTCATTCAAGAATTAGACTTTAATGTTGACCCTCCGTATAAGAATATTGCACTTTTGAAATTGGTCCAGGCGGCTAAAAATTTCGAACTCATGAACTTTGCTGTCTACCGGCCATACCAAGATACTGTGTCGGTCAATAGTGACGAATTTCGCTACCGGTCTCGCTTATTCAATGTTCAAGAATTCCAAGAACAAGAGCTTGATTTGTGCCGCAAAGAACGGTCGAATGTAGAAGCGGGAATTCAAGAAAGGCTCTACAGATTTCCTGTGGGAAAGTATAAATTTGAGGACTTGAGTCCAGGACTTTATGTGGAAGATACCGTTTACTATATGCTAAGAATGTGGAACAATGCCGTGTTGATGATAGCTTTGAAAGCAAAGCTTGACGATCCTTCAGAGACCAGAGATGGACTTGCCGGCTCTGCAAGTGAAGCTGCCTACAATATCTTCTGGTACCACTCCAAGATCAAGCCTGATTTCATTGTCAATATTCCTATGATTCCATTCTGTTTGTTTCTTGCCTTGGGAGTGTGTTTGAAGCGGGAAGCGTCTCGAATTATTTCTTATGGGTCCGCATACGACGAAACCAACACTGGCTTTGACATGTCGGCGAACGACGTTATTCAGGCTCTCGAACTGTATGCTTCTACCAGTTGGGTAGTGGATGAATTGTGCAAATTGTCCCGTGAGTTTCTCAGAGACCTCAACTATCGGGTCGGACATAGAAAGGACGAGGATGGTACACACTCTTCTAAACGTCCAAGGTTGTTGGCTGGCACGCCTGGAGAGTTCAAGTCTTCCCTCAGAATAAGTGGATCTCCGTCCAACGAACGTATGAACAAAATTTCGCCAATGACTCAGCGCTCTCTCTTGGAGTCTCCTGCTGGGGTGGAAAACCCTTCGCTGTTCAATGTTGGCTCGGCCTTGGCTGAGGAGCAACAGGGAAAGGTGTTTGAGAGAGATTTGCCCAATTTCTGGGATTATTACGATAACTACATGGATTTCGTTCTGCAAGACGTTTTGGATAACGAGTATTTCAGGGACATCTCCAACATTATGACACCAAAGGACTTGGCAAAGAATGGCGACGCTTGAACCACGGTATGCTCAATCCAGGTCCAGCACGATTTCATCTTCCCAGCCTTCTTCTTCCTCGTCACGGCGAGGCATCAAGTCTGCCATCGAGGCACCTCCCAATTCGTTTAGAAGGACGTTTATCTGTTCCACCAACTCGGGGTCGGCGTCGAGCCCGTCACTGTTGATGATTTTGTAGCCTTGTACCAAAGAGGACTTGGCCTCGGCAATGTGATTCTGGACATCCAGGTTGTCGAAGTTGATTATATCTCGGACCTCGACGTCTCTATAATCGTCATTGACGTTCTGTTCTGTAGCATAGACCCTCTTAGCACTGAATAGATTTGCGAGCGCTTCGTAGTAGTAACTTTCAAGAGCGTCCTCGTTGATGTCTTGAATATTCGATGCCACAGTGATGGCCAAGTCATACAACTCCAACTCAATTGCAAACCTCGCAACCGTCATGAGTGGCTGGATAAGCTCGACGTACTCCAACCCAACGTCGGTAGCGTCTTCTTGCTTGTCTGCTTTGGAGTTGGCAGACTCTTCAAGTTTCTGCTTTTTTATGTTGAAAAGATCCCACGATCTCACCAATGCTTGCTTAGCATTCTCAGGCCGCTGCTGAGAGATCCGGATAGAAGAGAGCAAGGAAAGCGCTTCTGGGTTTTCCCCGTCAAGTGACAAGGAGTAGTTGATAAGTTGATCACATTGAGACTCGGCCTCTTCTTCCATACACAAATCTGTCATCCAGATTTCAATCTTGGCGAAGATTCCTTGGTTCATTTTCTTGACCAAATACGCTAGTATATCGTCATTGGAGTCGTAATCTGCTGCGTTAACGATGCTGGTTGTGTTATTGTTCTTGACTTGTTCGATCTGCTGCTCGAGTCGACGAAGACTGACATCCAAGTATTGAAGACCATCGGAGCCACCTATGATCTGGCCGACGTAGAAAAACTTTTCTGTACCTTTCAAGGCATCAGGGTCGAGGCTACAGGCTTGGGAGAGCACTTCAAAGCCAGTTTCAAGGTTGTTGTTCTCCAAGAGTGCTTCTCCATAAACTTGAAGAAAAGTCACATCTTCTGCAAATTCTTCCATAAATGGGGTCAAGTAGGCCAATGCCTCTTCTGTCTGGGCCGTCTGTATCAAGGCCCTCGAATTGCCCACTATTTCATCGAGCGTGGCCATTCTACTATTTCGGTTCACAGTTCGAAACCACAATTTTTCGCGAGATGCGATGCGATGAGATGTCAGTGGAAGCAAATATGGGGACCGTTTTACCTCAGCCAAGCATCGACTCGCTAAGAAATGAGTACCAATTGATGCAGCTAATGTACCACAGAAATCTCAATCAGCACCGGCAGGCACGGTGGTGGAGATATTTCTCTATTCTCAAACGCAATGTTCAGAAGTTGTTGCAACTATTCGATGATTTGCAGTCAATGCCCAAAAAAGCTACAACAATCCACAAAGGGATCATAGAAATATGTACCTATTTGATCCGGCGCAAAATCTTCACCAAGGCGTACTACGAGATAAATACAATATTGGCGTTGGGCCAATTTATCGCTCTTGGGTTTGCATTGCTAGCGATGCTTGCAAGAGTCCGATCCTTGGTTTTGGAAATAGACGGTGTGGACCGTCTTCAAGTCAATGTTGAAGCTCCAGCCATTGTTGACACCCACGGCGACTTTGATGAAATTGGGGAGGAAATTGAAAGAGAGAATAAAGTGAAAAATGAGGAAGCTCCCACACTGGGAGTGAGCAACGAACGCAGCGAAGACAAGGAAATACGACGAGAAGCGGCCAATGACCGCAAGAGAACCAAAGAGCCTAAACCAGGCAAATCCAAGAAGAAAAAGAAGGCCAAAAGCGCTATTGATGACATCTTTGGTTTTTAGACTCAAGTGTATGAATATCCTTTCCTATACCACTAATATACAATCATTACTTATCATTACCGCTACGCCACGCTACGCATGCTGTGCCTGGCGTCCGTGATGGAGAAACCAGTCGCGAGGAACGTCCAACTGGTCAACGTCCAAACAATACTCATCGTCGTACTCTTCACCATCATCTTGAGGCATCGCCGAATGGGCAATGAACAGGTGCTGGAGAGGCGACACCGAGCGTGCTGGGTAGTACGAGGGTGATCCAGAAGAAAGGTCTCTCATATGCAAATGGGAAACGCCACTCGGGACACTAGAAATTACTGACGATGGAGATTCAGTGAAACCGGCTGTCTGTGGAGTAGAGGCGGCGACAGATGAGGTGGGAGTTCCATTTTGGAGCGCTTTGTCTTTGTCTTTGTTGGCTTGTCTCAACTCTCTGTCGATTCTTCTCTTTATGCGGGATTTACCGGTGAACCCAGTCGGGAGATATCTACACTCCGCGCCTTCTATGTGGATTTCAGTCCATAATTCACTATTCTCAAAGTGCTCCCCACACATGGAGCATCTTCCGGCGCTTGCGTGCCGATCTTTGGCACGGATCCCATCGGGGTAAACGAAATGTCTCGACTTCAAGTGGGTCTTGTATGTGTCTCTTCTGGAAAAATCACCAGTAGGATGACATCTATGCGTTACGTTGGCCTCGTCGATGTATATGCTAGCCTCGTGGAAAGGACAGTGGTACGCCTTTGTCTGGGCGTGCTTCTTCATGTGCCGGGTCAAGTAGCCCTTCATCTTGAAAGTTCGATCACAATCTGGACAATGGTACAAAACGTTTTCGCCATCCTTCTCGTGGGAGGATTCTGGGCTCGAGGGCAAAGTTCCGGGCGTTTCCTCTTCTTCTTTCACCTTGTGCTTCTTATCAGCCGAGAGAATCGAGTCGCTGTTGGACGAATTGGACACTGTGGGGGAAAGTTCTTCCTTGCACGGCACATCGTCGTTCGCAGACGAGCTGCCAAAACGATCATTCTTTTCGCCGGAAGGTATTTTGAAAACGTCGAGTTCATCGCTGTCGGGTTCATCGTCGGTAAATGCCCATTCTATTTCACCCTTCTTGTTCTTGAAAGGAAGTAGTCTTGTGGTGAGACCAGTCGAGCACTGTTGCGGGTTGGAGGAGTTGGGAGAGTTTTCGATAGGCTGGTTTCTGATAGTGGGAAATATCTTGGATTCCTGTGGCTTTTCATTTTCGTTGACAAGTTTGTCATCAAGCAAGTATGGATTGAGCACCACAATTACAAGCTGTACCAACATGGAACAGGCCGAAGCAAGAGACGCCGGTAACATTGCGTTGAGCACTGTTTGGGCCCTGGCTAAAAGCTTTGATGGGGACATTCTAGATTGATAATCAAAATAGGAGCAAAATTTGAAGTTCACGTCGGTTGAAAGACGGCAAATAAAATGGTCCTATAAAGATGTCTAACAAGCCCTATGGGTATTTAGGAGTGTAAGGAAGCGGCAAGTGTATTGAAAATTCACTTAAAACGGATGGGTGTGTGAAAAGATTCAGCTGGTAGGCAGCAAAAGGTGATTAATTTTGAGGGTTTTTTCTTTTTCTTGGCTCTCACACGATTGGTGTGGGGGCTTTTTTAGCCGGCGGAGATCTTCGGCAATGCAGTTCCGGGGGGGGGGAATCGCAATGTTACCGCAGGTTGCAGTCGCGATTGTGGGGAAACGGCAGGAAACGCAGGAAACGCGGGAAACGGCAGGGATGTGAATAACAGTTCTTGAGTCCTTTTAAGTACAAAAATGAGATGGGAACGATGACTCAGGGAGGAACGAGATGCATCTGGTGACATCGGGAGCCCTATTACGTAAGTGAGATAACCGGAAGGAAACTGAAAGAAGAGGAAAGAGAAAAAAGCACAAACTAATAGATGTAGAGGGGAAGCGTTCCTTAACGTGCGACAGATCAATTGTCAAGCCTTCGTGTTTTTTTTTAGGTTTATGTGTGTTTCCTTTTTTGTCTATCTGTCTCGGGCCATGTTTCCTGTTTGGGTTCACCAGTGTGCGAAAATTTGTGGAAGTCTACCAGTGTTGAGATGGGTCCTAAAAATTTGTCGCATCCCGCCATTGTGGAGCTCGACGGGGCACACTGGTTTCAGGAAAAGTCCGAGGAATCGTTTCCTGGCCAACGATTTTGCCTCGAAGTCGAGGAGATTTTGCACCATTCGCAGTCTCAGTTTCAAGACATTCTCATATTCAAGTCCAAGACGTTTGGAAATGTGTTGGTTTTGAACGGCATTATCCAGTGCACCGAGAAGGACGAGTTTGCATACCAGGAGCTTATCACCCACACTGCCATCATGTCTCATGAAAAACCTTCGAATGTGTTGGTGATTGGAGGTGGGGACTGTGGAGTAGTTCGAGAGTTGGTTAAGCACTTGGATCGGGGGGTGGATACCATTACTATGGTGGAGATCGACGATATGGTGATAAAGTTGCTGGCCCAGTACTTGCCGCACATGGCCAAGTTCCATGATCATCCTAGGGTCAATATTGTCATTGATGATGGGTTCAAATTTTTGCGGGAAAACAGGAACAAATTCGATGTGATAATCACCGACTCTTCGGATCCCGAGGGTCCTGCCGAGGAGTTTTTCCGGACCAGCTACTTTGAGCTTCTTTCCAATGCGCTTAGTCCGAAAGGAGTAGTTATCATGCAGAGCAGTGAGAACGTATGGCTCAACATTGACAAACTTAAAGAGCTCGTTGGGTCGTCACGCCAGGTTTTCGAAAACGTCAAGTACTGTCAGTGCTATATGCCCTCGTACACCAGCGGGCAACTTGGTTTGATTGTGGCTACACATAATACAGCGGCTAATCTCACGCAGCCACTTCGCAAGTTTGCAGCCGACGAAGAAACGGAGTTGTTCCAGTACTACTCGGCTGCAGTGCACCAGGCGGCGTTTGTGCTTCCGCGGTGGGCTGCCGATATCAACGACAAGTGAGAGGGAGAAAACTAGGGAACTACTTCTGGCTCTACAACGAGTCTTGCATCTGAGTGCATCTGAGTGCATCTGAGTGCTTCTGAGTGCTTGTGAGTGCTTCTGACTGCATCTGACTGTATCTGAGTACTTCTGCCTCGCTGCATCCTGCCCTTCCACTTAACTATGGTATACTTTGGCATCTTGTACTTATTAATCTATACACTTCTCTTGTCGTATTGATATCCTATGCAGTGTTTTTCTATTCGATTTCGCGCGGAAAATATCGCCTTTTCGCACAGATGAAGAGCAGAATTCGCTGGGGCAGCTTTTCAATTTCGGCGTAAAACGTTCATGATTCCGCAGCTACTTTTCGACAATTCGTAGGCTTGATCATTGCGCTGCCTTGAATGCCGCTCAACAAATCCGAATGCAAATACATTATTTTTGTTGCCAAAAGCAATGAGAGAAAGAACCCGTTATTCTGAGCGGTATCGGGTGATACTGAGATCCAGCATGTATTCTGCGTTGCACGGCTTCCGCAGCTTCCGCATCAAGTATGCTTCGCATGTAGCCTGTCTATTTTCGGAAAAGGGCTGCGCGTAGCATGCATAAAATTTGCAATCTCCATTAGACGAGCACCATCAATTATGCCAGCACTTATTGGTACTTTGTATCGCTTCATATTACCAATCTCAATTGTATTTGTTTCAATGTACTATTATGGTGAGCATGAAGGAGTCCGGCGTATACTTCTTTTGTATTGTATTGATGTTGTTTTCGAGCGTCTCGTTGACAACCAAAATCAGTGAATTGGTGGAAACTAAACTATGAAACATCTTCCTTAATGCCCATGAACCTTATTTTCCCCTTCTTCTCCAATGCATAAGTTGCCCAGATCGTATAGCAGAGGGCCGCTTCGGCAATGAAAAACCCTAGTGCACACTGATATCCAATACGGTAATACGGTGCTTCATTGGCAGGGTATATCAATAGAGGTACCGATGCTTGCGCAGCATATCCGACGGCCTGCGTTACCCCAAGAACAAGCGTTCTATGTCCAGCAGAATAGCCGGTTATCTCGCTAAGCCAAGCCAGAACTAACGATATAAATCCCATTTCTGTAGATAAGATGAACCATCCAGCGAATTGAGCATTGGTGTTGTGCATTTCATTTTTCTGGCAGATTACCAAAATAAGCGATCCGATAGAGCCTAAAGAGGCATATGCCACAGCGAAGGGTAACCTCTTCCCTGTCATGTCAGAGGAAACGGAAAATGCCGTCATCACCACTATATGTAGTGCGTATGCAGCGGTAGGGATAATGTTCAAGAGGCGAACATCTTCCTTATATTTTGGAATTGATTTGAGCCACAAGTTCAAGTATGTAGCCAAATTAATAGAAATTTCGTGAAACACAAACACGGCCGTGAACAAATAAACCGGCCACAGTGAGAATACATTCTTGAAGGTGTGACGGCCAAGTTTTACAGAGCATGTTCTGTTTGCGAGCTTCATTCGCTCACGGCATTTTTCTTTATCAGTCGGGCTCAACCAAAATGCCCTACTATTGTCTGGCGTGTCTGGGATAACAAGTAATCCATATATTACGACTGGAATAGTAACGATCCCATCGAATATAAAGAGCCACCTCCACGCAGCCAAGCCGCTTTTATTGTTCATATTTGCCAAAAGAGCTGCTTGTAGGTATCCCAGAAACATTTGGGCAAGAGATGCTGCTACCTGCATCAACGTGACTTTGAACCCTAAAGAAGAGGTGTACCAATTGCCTAGTAGTGTAATGATGGCGGGATACGAGCCAGCCTCAAAAAATCCAATCAAGAACCTGAGACCATAAAAGGCGTGTACGGACTTGACCTTGCAAGTCGCAATAGTAACTATTGACCACGCCAATTCTAGGCCCGGTAATAGGAGAGATGGTCTAACGTAACATAGAACTATTTGCCACGGAAGAGAGCCGACAATATAGCCGATCAACCACCACGTCAGTACATAGTTGTATTGCGTGCCATTAAATTTGAGATCTGTTCCAAGGCCACTCACGTAGGCGTTCCTTACGTTCGTCTGGTCAAGGTTCTTGATAAAACAACTAAGGCAAACATAAGTAAGAACAAATAAGTCTATCTTTAGAGCCAAAATTTTATCTTCTCTATCGTTCGAGTCAAAATTGCAAATTCTATCCCATCTGCTAGGCTTATATGGCTCATCAATGGGCTTTTGCTCCGAATAGCTGCAAGAATTACCTTTTGCGCTTGGCATTCTGCTTTAAAAGTACTTGCATGTTTCGATACACTTTGAGCACAGTCACCACACCTCAAGTGGCTCAAATTTTAGCCCCTCATAGATTAAAACTTAATTGGGGGACAGTTATTTTCGTTCTCCGATAATCGCATTTACCTAATCTGATCGGATCTGCCTATCTGACATCTGCACCCAAAGATTCGCGAATATCACCTGAAAGGCAATTCATCAACACCATATAACAAGATGCAATACCCGTAGGAACGATGACGACAATCACCAAGGATTTGCATCCCGGTTGTTCTTGCCTTTCTTCAATTGACAACAGGGTATCATTACAGGATTAGCAACACTTTTGCATACAATAATGTTAGCATGTCAATATTGAACAGTGATGCAGCTATGTGTGAGCATGTAAGGGCGCTAGAACCATAAATTTCAGCTATACTTCGGAGTCCTGCCACAGGATTGTTTGCAGGTTTGCTCGCTTAGTCTTATAAGCGTCTACGAGATATCAGCTGAGACACAAAGATACGGAGTTATGGCATTCCGCGAATTCTGTGCTTCATGTGCACGAAAAAGGCGCTATATTCCGAGACGAAAAACATGTATCGCTTCTTTTCTTCGCACTCGCAGGTTCTCACTCTTCCCTTTCGCAGCCGTGCTTCGCACTGCTGCTCGCGCTGCTCGCACTGCTCGCCCTGCTCCGCGCAGCGGTGCACCAGCAGCAATTTTTCCCGCACGTTGACATTACACTACTCCCCAAACACGACCGGAAGTGCCTTCTACAAAATGTCTCACCATCACGTTGATTATGCTAACAACATCGATGACCAGCTTCTCAGCGTGGCCAAACAAGAGGGGGTCATGGACCACCATGATCTTGACGCTCGTGTCAATCTAGAACAGATTGCCCATGCCGCCAGAATGGATCCCCAAAGACAACAAAATCAACAAAACCATCAACATCCCCAGTCGCAGAACTATCTGAACCACCACTACCAGGGTGTGGATCCGTCCGAGTACAACATCCAAATTCCAGAACCTATAGTGGATTCCAAGCTGAAGATATACCCAGTGAGTGAAAACACCATCACCGCCGATGGTAACTTGATCACCAAACCTTATCCGGAACAGGCATTCCATTCGCGGGACGATCTCAACGACTACATCCATGAATTTGCCCGTGACAATGGGTTTGGAGTGGTGATTGCTCACCTGAACAAGAAGGCCATCTACTACACCTGCGAGTTGGGAGGCCGATACCGCCACAAAAAGGGCAAAAGCGCCGAGGCAGAGGTCAGTAATCAGTACATGGACGCGGCCACCAAGACGAAAAAGTTGCGGTGCCCGTTTTCCATGACGGCGTCGTACAAAAAATCGACGGGTGTATGGACGCTTAGAACCACTTGTAACGAACATAACCACCCGCAGTTGGACCCGTTGAGCAACCACCCCATGTTGCGCAAACGGTCCGACGAGTTGAACCTCCTCATCTTGGACTTGTACAAGGTGGGCACGAAGCCGTCGCACATTGAGTCCAAAATTAAGGAACAGTTTCCCGACGTTTTGATCAAGCGGGAGGACATTTACAACGAGATCCGCGGCTACAAACGGAAACTCAAAAAGGCCCGCTACTTGCTGGGCCCGGCCCACGACGCCAACAACCGTGGGTTCAAGAAAAGAACCAACGCAAACTCGTTCCAGCAGGTGGATTTGGACGACGACAACGATCCTCCAAACGACCAGGTGTTGCAGTTTGAGCTCCAGCGCCAACACCAGCAGGACGCAGAACTCCAGAGACAATTGGCGGCCCATCATCACCAGCACCATGGTCACCTCGATGACCACCAACTTCAGTACCAAATGGATGGAGGAAACGACGATAGCACCACGGCGGCAGCCATTGCGGCCGTGGCCAACGCCCACCACGGCGACCTTGGTATGGACAATATCGACAGTCGCTTGGTGGGTGAGTAGGGCGAGCAGGGCGAGAGATGACGTTATGTATATTAGTTGTAATTTATGTCTTCCAGAAGTCCTACATGTTTTCGAGGATGCTGAACCCGGTGTTGCGCTCCTCGAACAACGACGCCAACTGGGCCACCTTGCGCCCTCGGATAACCGGCTTCTTGCTGTTCACCACCGTGACTTCCTCACTCTTGGGCTCTATTTTCGTGGTGGTGAATTTATACTTTTGTGGTGGGAATTGAGGGTGGGCAATGTTCGACACGTCAGAAAGATGTCGAGGTTTCTGTGGTGTTGGTGGGGGATCGCTGGCAACATCAGATCGCTCATGCAATTTTTCATCACTCTCATCTTCTTCTTTGCATGGATCCAATCCCACCTCGGAGTCAAGTATTGTGCTCGTGTTCATGGCCACTCGGCTTTCGTCTCCCTCGTCATTCATACTCAAGTCGTAACTGGTTTCGTAAGACTCATCGTGCCCGTCGTCTATTTGAGCACCGAGGATAGTTTGGTTCACAGTTTTGAACCCGCGGTACTGGTTGCGAATCTTGGGCCAATGGTCAATGACATTCTTGATGGTGCGGCCGGCAATCTGGATACCGGCGCTGTGGGTTTGCGATATAATTTCCTGGCTCATGCAGTGGCTCATGCATTTGGCTAATGTGACAGGGGTATGCTTGGTAGTCTTGGTGTTCAAAACGAGCCTGTACATGAGGTCAAATATCTGGAGGAAGACGGTGTGGTAGTTTGATTTTGGCTCGTAAAAGTCCATAAATGACTTCACCACGGCTAACGTGAAGTCATAATCGTCTGCCATTGGCACTGGCACCAACGTCACGGGAATCAACGGTTGCGGAAGTTCGGCAAGAAATCTCTTGAACACGGTCGCGATACAATACATGTCCCAATCGTTGATCCAAAAGTGCTGGTCCCTGTTTATGCACGCGAAAAAAATGTCAGTGTTCATCTTGTTTCCTGGCTTGTGAAAGAGCAATTCTGCTCGGGTGCCGTAGGTGTCAATGATGTTGAATATCTGGTAAAAATGATGGAAAAATGCTGGATCCGTGTCCACGTTGACACGGGTATACTGGTGTAGGAGCTGGCGGGGTCTTTTAGCCAACACCAACGCGTTTTCTTGTTGCATATCGTACTTGTATACATTTAATGAAATCTTCAATTTTGTGATGTCAATATAATGACTCAATTCGGAGATGTTTCGGCAGTTGATCACTTTCGGTCCTGTTCCCTCCTTGGTGCTGAACGGCAGTTCCACCGTGAACGTCTCGATGATCTTGTTTACCGAGGAAATGCTTCTTCTTGTAGAATTGTAGTTGGAAACGATCTGGGTGATAGACTTGATAAACCAACTGTTGTGCACGGTGACCACCTTTGTGAGCTTGTTGATGTTGCTCTCGTTGTCTGCCAAGAACAACTTGAGAAATTTGAGCCCCCAAACCCAACTTATCTTGTTCAACCCACAACTGAACATCATCAAGACATAGGGTTCCGAGGGTAAATGTGATACCAACATGGGTATAAACATGTCATAGTTTATGGAATCGGTTGGCGGGAGGTAGGAAGTGTCGAAAATGTAGATGGGAGCCCCAGAAATGGGGTCGTGGACATCTGAGTTGTAAAAGATCCGATCCATAGATCAACAATTTCCAGTAAACACAAATTAGGCGCGACCCACTCCAGGTGTGCGCACGTGACTTCCGTTGCCACTTTCGCACCGACGATGGGAACTTGACCAACTTAACGCCATGTCACCAGCCAAGGACGAACGCAAAGACAGTGTTCTGACCGCGTCCAAGGACGACAAGAAGAAGCAGAAGGATGAGGAGGAACTCTCGGAGGAAGATCAGCACTTGAAAGACGAACTTGAGATGTTGGTGGAAAGATTGAACGAACCGGGGCAACCAGACAAGTTGTATTCCGGGTATCTTGACAGCTTGAAAACGTTTATCAAGGAGTCCACCACGTCCATGACGGCTGTGCCCAAGCCCTTGAAGTTTTTGATGCCCCATTATCCATTATTGACCGAGATCTATGACAAATGGTCCGGTGACAAATCCTCCAGTTTGGTGCTCCAGCTTGCCGACATTTTGTCGGTGTTGGCGATGACATATTCCGATGACGGCAAGAAGGAGTCGTTGAAGTACCGCTTGTTGGCCAGTGACGACACCATTGCCGACTGGGGACACGAATACATGCGTCATTTGGCGTTGGAGATCGGCGAGGCGTACCAAGAACAATTGGGTCTGGACGACGATTCCGTCGACCGGTTGGTGCAACTTTCGTTGAAAATCGTGCCTTTTTTCCTCAAGCACAACGCAGAAGCAGACGCCGTGGACTTGTTGCTTGAAATTGAGAGCATAGATAAGTTGCCCGAGTACGTCGACGAAAACACATTTGCTCGTGTGTGCCTTTACATGGTTAGCTGTGTGCCATTGTTGGCTCCCCCAGACGACTCCTCTTTCCTCAACACCGCGTACACGATATACTTGGCCCACAACCAGTTGACCCAGGCCCTTCTGTTGGCCATCAAGCTCGACAACAACGATTTAATAACCAAGGTATTCGAAGTCACAGACGACCAATTGGTCCACAAACAACTCAGTTTCATGCTATCCCAACACAACAGCAGCTTCGTCTATCCTGGAGAGAACGAGGAAATCCAAAGCTGTATTTCCAACGTCAAGCTTCATGACTATTTCATGTACTTGGTCAAGGAACTCAATTTGCTCGATCCAAAAGTTCCAGAAGATGTCTACAAATCGCACTTGGAAAATGCCAAGTTTGGTTTGGGCAACTCTGGGTCCATCGATTCCGCCAAGCAAAACTTGGCCGGAGCATTTGTCAATGCTTTCCTCAATTTTGGCTATACCACTGACAAGTTGATACAAACCGAAGAATCCCGCAATTCGTGGATATATAAGACAAAGGGCCAAGGGATGCTTTCCACCACCGCATCTTTGGGTGCCCTTCATCGCTGGAACATCAGCGACGGTTTCCAGCACTTGGACGACTACACCTACTCCATGGATGACGAAATTCGAGGCGGTGCCTTGTTGGGTATTGGTATCGTATCTTCCAACGTGCATGATGATGTCGAGGCTGCTTTTGCGTTGCTTCAAGAGTACGTTACAGATCCTACAAAGATGTTCCAGACGGCTGCTATTAACGGCTTGGGAATAGCATACGCTGGCTCTTCAAACGAGGATGTGATGGGGCTCTTATTGCCTATGGTGTCGGACACTGATGTCCCCATTGAAGTGTCCAGTTTGGCTGCTTTGGCATTGGGTCATGTATTTGTTGGAACTTGCCATGGTGACATCACTTCCAGTATTCTTCAGACTTTGTTGGAGCGTGATGTGTCTGAATTGACCAACAAATACACCAGATTCATGTCATTGGGTTTGGGATTGTTGTATATGGGCAAGACAGAACAAGTGGAAGATGTTCTTGAGACGATCGAGGCCATTGAACATCCTATCAGCAAGACTTTGAAGGTTCTTGTCAATATCTGTGCTTATGCTGGTACTGGTAATGTATTGCAGATACAGTCTTTGTTGCAGATGTGTACCGCTAAACAACAAGACACCGCTGCTGAAGAGGCCAAGTTGGCTCAGAGCGAGGAAGACCAGTTGAAGGAAGAAGCGAGCGGAGAAGCAGCTAATGAAACCGATGCTACTACCAATGCTACTACCAATGCTACCACCAATGCTGCTGAACCGGAATCTATGGATGTTGAAATGGAAGATGCTGAAGCTACTTCGCCCAAGAAGGAAGAAGAAGAAGAAAAGCAAGACGATACCGAGCCTGACTCTGAAGACGGCGAGTTGTACCAGGCGTTTGCTGTTTTGGGGCTTGCGTGTATTGCCATGGGTGAAGAGATTGGCCAGGATATGTCATTGCGTCATTTCTCCCATTTGATGCATTACGGTAATGCTTTAATCAAGAGGGCGGTTCCACTTGCTATGGGACTTGTTTCTGCATCCAATCCACAGATGAAGGTATTTGACACCTTGTCGCGTTACTCGCACGATCCAGACTTGGAAGTTGCACAAAACGCAATCTATGCCATGGGATTAGTGGGTGCTGGTACCAACAATGCTCGTTTGGCTCAATTGTTGAGACAATTGGCTTCATACTATATCAAATCAGCGGACTCGTTGTTCATGGTGAGAATCGCCCAAGGTATCTTGCATCTTGGAAAGGGTACTCTTTCGTTGTCACCATTTAGCATGCAAAGATCAAACGTATCCAAGGTGTCGTTGGCGTCGTTGTTGACTATATCAGTTGCATTGCTCGATCCTAAATCATTCATCTTAAACGATTCTACCACCGAGACTACTCATCAATTGTTGTACTACTTGACGCCAGCCATCAAGCCAAGAATGTTGGTGACTTTGGACGAGGACTTGAACCCAATCAAGGTTAACGTACGTGTGGGACAGGCTGTTGATGTTGTTGGGCAAGCAGGTAAACCCAAGACCATTACGGGATGGGTGACGCAATCAACTCCTGTGTTGTTAAACTACGGCGAACGGGCGGAATTGGAGAGCACGGACGAATACACTGCGTTGAGTCACTCCTTGGAAGGAATTGTGATTTTGAAGAAGAATCCCGACTACGTAGAGGAGGAATAGAAATGATGATAGAATCAGAATAAAAGTCAGAACTGAGTAGCTAGATGGGTTGGAATGAACTAACTCTTTCTAATGGGATCGTCTACAAGTCTTCTAAAGTGTGTGTTAACTAATTCAGTAGATTCTAACTACTTGCATCAGATTTTACTGTCTGTAATGTTTCAGTTTCACTGGAATTCCTGGGCCTTGGCCGCCATCAACAACCCGACAATCAAGCCGAACAACCCCAAAACCGACCCAAAGATCTCAATGACCAAGATCTTGACGAATAATGACGAATCGGCAGCATCGCTGATGGCCGCGGTGGACCCGGTTATACCAACCGCAACACCACAAATCAAGTTGGAAACACCCACGGTTATGCCCGCCCAGAATAACGAGTAGCCAGTATAGAGGTTTTCTTTCGAAAACAAGGCGGCTTCCAGCACATTGGTGAGTTTTGAAGAAAATACAATGGCCATGATCAAGCCATAGATGGCCACCACTTCACAGAAAATGATGGAAATCAAGTTTTTGGTGGTGATTCTGGGAGCCTTGACTCCGGCACCTATGATGGAGGAGCCGGTAACAAATATGCCCCATGCTGCCCCGACGACAGACAATCCAATACAGGCGGCGATTCCCAAACTTGCCCACATGTACGGAGAGGTTGTTTGGAGAAAGTCGCCCACATTAAAAGCTTCTCCGGAGCCAGTGAATAGCATGTAGCCGCCGACCACGGCGATGGCTGCCACTGGTGCCAATTGAAAGTACGACATAGGTAGGGACCTGTTGAACGCTATCTGCGAAGTGGTGAGGAGCGGGTGTTGGTGTCGGGATGTGGTGTAGTGTGGTGTAGTGTGGTGTCTTGCGGTGTCTTGCGGTGGTGTTGTGGTGTATTGGGTGAGGAGAGGGTTACGAATGTGATGGTGTGATTGAGGGTGACTGTAAGTGATCGATGAATTTGGTAATTTCGTAGCCGAGGACTTTCCGGGGTAGAGCAAAGGAACAGGTTGGAAGTCAGAGAAAAAGAAATAGAAATGTTGATTCATTTGCGTGTAACTTTTTGTTACTTATCTTTTTACGTTTCTAGTTACTTTCTTGTTGCTTTCTTGCTACTTTCTTGTTACTTTCTTGTTACTTTCTGGTTACTTTCTTACTTTCTGGTTACTTTCTGGTTACTTTCTGGTTACTTTCTGGTTGCTTTCTGGTTGCTTTCTGGTTACGTATTCCTTAATGCTCTCAATTATCCTATTTCTAGTACCTTAACAATGCCTTCAAATTCCCCGTGCGCTGTCGAGTAGCCGCATCTCGGTCCGAAGCAGCCCTCATCCGATAGCGCGGCTACCGTTTTTCGCAGCTTACTTATTAGGTGCAACAATTCCGCAAACCAAATAGGTTTGAACGTATGGTAGCTGAGGCTGAAAATACTGCAGAGGAACACTCGCTAAGTGCTCTGACTCCGCGTACCGTCCTGGAGGTCCAGGACCAAAAAGATGTGTCGCAAAAGAAGCATTTTGATCTTCTGGACGACCCAGACATGTTTCCAGAAGGTGGTTGGGCGGCGTATCTGGTTGTGTTGGGGTCGTTTTTTGGATTCTACGGCTTGTTGGCATTCGTGAATTCTTCGGGGGTGCTACAGAGCTATATCAAGGACCATATACTCATAGGATATGATTCTTCCACCATTGGATGGATTTTTTCAATCAACGCATGTGTGGGTTTTGGAGGTACGCTTGTGCTGGGGCCAATTTTCGATCGAATTGGGGCTCGAATCCCCATTGCCGTGGGTATAGTGTTCACTATGGTTGGTTTGATGTGTATGTCGGTTTCCACAACCATCTACCAGTTTATCTTGAGCTATGGAGTTGCCGGTGGGATTGGATTGGCACTCACGTTTGGACCGTTTGTGGGGTCGATTTCCCATTGGTTTCTTCGCAAAAGAGCCCAGGCTATTGGAATTGGGTACATTGGAGGAGCGGTAGGGGGGCTTACGCTTCCTGTTCTCTACCGGCTGTTGCTCCCCAAACTTGGGTTTGGTTGGACGATTAGAATTGCTGCATTCATTTGTCTTTTCGCTCTTGTTGTTGGGCTCATTTTGGTCCGTGATAGAAGACACATTTTGCATCCGGGGCAGACCCATTCCTCCATCAGAGACCTCGCGTTGCAGATTATTGCCTCGATCGATTTCACTGCCTTCAAACAAAAAATTTACTCCTTCCTCGTGCTCGCCTTACTAGGCAACGGGTTTGCATACTTGGTGACCCTGACCTACCTCCCGCTGTATGCGGTGTTTCATGGCTACACCGAGTCCCAATCGTACCTCTTATTGGTTGTTTTCAACTCATTATCGATTCCCGGTAGAGTGCTCCCAGGTTGGATGGCAGACAAATATGGCCGGTTCAACACCTTGTGCTTGATCAGCGGCCTCTCCACAATCATGCACTTTGTCATATGGCTTCCTCCCCCATTCAGTAAACATATTGCAGCACTCTACGTATTTGCTGCCATTTATGGCTTTACCAGTGGCTCGATTTTAAGCCTCGGCCCTGCTTGCATCGGCCAAACCTGCGATACCAAAGATTTTGGGAAACGCAGCGGCACTGCTTTCGCGGTACTTTCGCTTGGCGATCTCTTTGGAGTGCCTATTGGCGGTGCTATAGTGGGGAAGTCCCCTCCACCATGGCTGCGAAATTACGAGTACCTCGTTCTTTTCGTCGCTTTATGCTCGTTTATGGGCAGTGTGGGGGCGGTTACGGCTCGCTACTTGTACGCGGGAACATCCAGAATTGTGGTTTGACCCCGATTCCGCGGCACAATGCTCGACGCCTATTTTCACCACCATACCTAAGCCTTGGGACAGAATAATGTACGGGTGTACTGGCTGGGAGGGTGGCTGATGAAGAAGGCGCCATCTTCAGCTGTGGATGTCTATAATTAACACTGTGCAAGGCTTGTTCCCCAGGCACATTTCACTCCTCAGCCATGTTGACAGGGCGGTAGAATGGCGGCATAAAAGATGGGTGGGGGCCGTAATTTCCACCCAAGAAAATGAAGAGTTTGGTTGAAAAATTAGTTGTCTTTCTGTTGTTTGTGGCTTCTCTTGTGTCGGCCGCGAGCGTCCAGAAACCATTGACGTTCAGGGTTTACGACTTCAACATAAAAACGGCTGCGGGCAAGTTGGTTCCTGGTGAAAAACCGTGGAGCGAGAGAAAGGTAGGAGTCATTGACAGCATCAAGAACTATACTTCTGCCCACCCTTCTATCGTGGGATTGCAAGAGGCACTCCATGAGCAGCTCGAGGATATCATGACAGGATTGGGCCTGGAATGGAAATCTTTTGGTGTTGCAGATGGTGGAGACGCCACAGGTGAATACTGTCCAATTATATACAAGCACAAGGAGTGGGAGCTTCTCAATGGAACCACCAAATGGCTCAGTGAGACTCCGGACAAGCCCAGTAAGGGCTATGGTTCGAAATATGAACGGATTGTGACATTTGCCGAACTTCGCCATGTTTCGACCGGCCGCACCATTCACTATTTCAATACCCATTTAGACCCCCACAATGACCACGCACGGTACGAGGAAGCTCGGGACATTATATCTTACGTGAACCGCACCAGAGAAGGTTCGCCAGTTTTTCTTGGAGGAGACTTCAATGCGAAACGGAAATCTGCTCCATACAAATATGTTGCAACACAAATGACTCCTGCGCTGGAAGCCAGAGATCCCAAAGGAGCAAGTAACAAGGCCAAATCCACCAATTCCGGGTTTGAATTCAGCCATCCCAAAACCATCGACTTCATCTTTTTCCAAGATCACGGGAGCAAGGTCAAAGTTGATCTGTACGAAATCTTGAGTGCGAAGTCTGGTGATGTGGTTATCAGCGACCACTCTCCTGTGATTGCGGATTTTAGCATCTGATTGGCTCCCAGTTTGCAGCTTTGTTCCAACTTGTTGCAACTGGTGGTTGATTGCTCGATTACATAAATTACCCGATGGGGATGCGTGCATACGTCAGGGCTGCACACAATTACGTCAAGACGCTTAGTAGAGACCCTTTCGAATGTTCGATGTTTCTATACCCAAATATATAAATTGCTAAGGCTCCCAGTTGTGGTTCATCAATGACACCCTCGGTTAAGAAACCAGCTCACTTCTACGTTCACGCTGCACTTTTTGATTGCGATGGAACATTGGTCAATTCCACCGGAGCCATCTCGGAATTCTGGAGACAGTTTGCCGAAACCAGACCCCATGTGAATGCCGAGGAAATCATCAAGACTTCGCATGGGTGTCGTACCTACGATGTGATCGCAAAATGGTCGCCTGACGACGCCGACGAAAAGCAGGTGACGGAATGGGAAGCTTCGATTCCAGACTCCTTTGGATCATATGCCAAACCCATTCCCGGAGCCGTGGAGCTCGTCAAAAAGTTTGACCACATGTCCAGGACTTTAACCGATAACAAGCACCAACGGTGGGCCATAATCACGTCTGGAACGTTGCCTTTGGCTTCCAAGTGGTTGAAACTTCTCACCATTGAAAAACCAGATTGCTTCATCACGGCCGAAAAAGTCAGTCAGGGCAAACCTCACCCTCAGGGCTACCAGACGGCCCGGGAACAGCTTGGGTACGATGCACCCCATCGAAAGGTGGTGGTTTTCGAAGATGCTCCTGCGGGAATTAAAGCCGGCAAAGATGCCGGCGCCATGATTGTAGGAATCTGTTCCACCTATGATCCTGAAAAAGTCCATAATTCCGGAGCTGATATCGTGGTTTCTGACTTGTCGTCGTTTGACATCGAGTCGTATGATCCCGCAACTGACGAATTCAAGGTGGTGGTTACAGACTACCACTATGCCAACGACGAGTATGTAAATTATTAGAGTTATTATAGAAACTCAAACGTCGCCTTGTAGAACAGAAGCTCGTCGGTGATGGCTTCGATGGCCACGCCGTGCAACCGAAACACCTTGTTGGTCAGGAACACCCGCCAGCTGGATTTGATCAACGAGAGCTCGATGACATCGCCATTGACTCCGGGAGCTAGTTTCTGGCGCTTGGAATCGGGCTCGGGAACCCCTCCGTCCGTTCGTAAAGGCGTGCCGATCAAATCTTGGGCCCACGTTTTCAGCACTTGCAGGCCATTGATCGTGGTTTTTGCGTTGGCCAACCCAGCAAAGATCATCACCGACGGCCCGTCTTCCGTATTCTCTATAGGAGCGTCGGAAATGTCCAATAGGTTCATCAACTTGAGACAATGATTCCCGCTGAGGCGTACAAACGCCAACCCTAGCTTTCTGTTCAACACCAATTTCGGACTGCAATTGAGTCTCTTGGTGATTTCGCAGTAGTTGGTATCGAACTGGACGATCAAGTTGCTCTTTTTCTCCTTCTTGATAAACGGCCGTGCGTATTGGACATGCGACTCCTTACCGGCAGCGCCGTCGTTGAACATGATGCCCTTGGGCGACACGTCCACTATGTCGATGAGAATGTCCTGGTTGTTCTCGTAGCCGTTGTTGGCCATGATCTTGCAGTTGACCACTCGCTGCTCGAGCTCCTGGAGCCGGTAGTAGCGGCACTCTCTGATCAATAATCGCCGGTGGTTTTTGTCGCCGAGAACAGTGGTGTTTCCTCGCAAAATCTCCAACAAGTCACTGAAGAGCTTGGGCGACCGGTGCGGCACGCTGATGGTTCGCTGGGGTGGAGGTCGTATCACCTTCAACCGCTCGACTAGGCGAAAAATGTCGGAGCCCAACGAGTCAAGACTCACCGAAAAGTAGTTTGGATGGTTCCCCGTTTCCACGAGCAACTGCTGGGGCACTTTGAAGTCCTGGCCTCCCACATTGACAAAGATTCCGTCATCGCGGAGAACATTTCGAAGCCGTTTGACTTGAAAGTAGTAGCTGTCGAGCCAGAGCTGGGTGTAGATTTCACTATTAGGCGCTTCCACATGATACCCCTGGAGGTGCCGGTAGATGTACTCAAAAACCGTGGGACTGCGGTCCACAAACAACGTTTTGTCCTCGTTTCCCTTGGTGGAAAAGTAATTGGTGAAATACGACGGAGCGTCCGACGACAAAGATGCTCCGCTGACTCGGAAGAGCTTGTAGCCAATTTGGATGGAGTACACTTTCAGATGCGGCAAGATCGTGGGGATCAGCGGATCGAACTCAAACCCGACGCCGTATACCTCTTCTGTGGCCATGGTGGGTGGAAATGGTGTTTATCAGGACCCTCATCGCCGGTAGGGGACAGTGCGGTTTATCTGCAGGACGCCGATCAACCCCAGGTTTTCAGTGCGATGGTAACGGTAGACGGAAGCAGCAGGCGGTGACGAATGGTGACACATGCCCGCCAAGAATAGGACGTTCAATGGCTGCTGGACGTGCCGTGAGCGCAAGATCAAGTGCGATTTGAAAAGACCCGGATGTTTGCGGTGCAAAAACTCGAATTTGGAGTGCAAAGGCTACGATGTCAAGCTTCGATGGCTGGTCAACATGGGTCTCCAGGGGACCAGAATGGTGGCGTTGATTGGCAGCGACGACAGCGACGACCCGGGGACGCAGCGGAGCAGCGTGGACTTTGTCAAGTACCCGAAACACATGATTTATCTCACTTTTTCACGGTTGAATCACGAACTTAAAGCGCTCGAAACAAGCGTGGAAACCAACAAAGGAGCACAAGATGTTGAAAGGGGCCCGTTTGGCGCCTACCATTGGCCGGTGAGTTCGCAGGTGGGGGCGGCTGAATCTGAGGGCGCAGACATTTCTCACGACCAAGCGTCGTGGATTCATCATGAACTTGTCGAATCTGCCCGCCTCTCGATTATGGCAATTAAAGGTCCCGACTACATCATTCAGGACCAGAACATGCTCCACATATTGTATCCCAAGTTTTTCCCCAACATCGACTCCGACGACTGGCTCGTTTCCCAAGCATTTCTCAACGAGTTGATGACGCTGCAAGGACAGGACTTGATCGTCAAGTCCACGTTTTGGGCCCTCCTCAAGCACCTAGACAGTAGGCAGTTTGCATTTTCCAAGGTTTACTGGCCTGACAACTACTGGTCTCTGGTGATCATTCCCTATATCAATTGTCTTGTCGGCGAGTACGTTTGCAACTACGAGACCTGGAATGGCCAGTATAATGAGAACTTTTCTCCGGCGCAGCTCGTCAATAACCTCAAATTAGCTGCCTTGTACCTCGCTCTAGGCATGGCTGCGTTTTCATTGGCCAGACACCATCCCCAGTATCTTGCGGTGAGTCTTAAAATACGCAAGGTTTGCAGTACCATCTTGAACAGTCACTTGGACGACTACGACAGCAACAGCGACCATTTTTCATACAACCAGATTGAATATGAGAACTTGATGCTTCTTTGTATTCTTTTGCAGATTCAATTCGACGGCCTCTTTGGCGTGTTTGAAAACTACAATCTAGCATTTGCTATAGGAGACTACATTGTCCAGAACAAATTCAAGCACCGGGACCTACCCAACCTTTCCACCTTCTTGGTTCACACATTTACCATTGCCAGCGTGTTTTACCTGGCAACCTTGGAGGTCAATGTGTTCAACTACTCCATCGATCCTACCGATATAAGCAACAATTATCGAGATTTGGATGAAAATTACGACTTAATAGAGGGCCTGAAGGAAGACCAAGTTCTGAGTCCCAGCCTGGAAGCATCACCTGGTGAGATCAGATCAGCACCAAATTCGTCGTTGAGTACCAAGCGGCGCAAAATAGACCATCTCAGTTTACCAAATGCTCTTGAACCACTAGTAACTACAGACGCCGTATACTTGATGTGGGGCTACAAGAAGCAGATGTTGGACCTTTTCCTGAGAATAATCCACTTGACAAATCACAAGAGCATTTTCCGAAGCCGGAAAGTGTTTCCTCGAAATTTTCCCAAAATTTGCGCCGAAATGGAGGACGAATTGAATACGTTTGACGTCTCCCAATTTGACCTTGCTAACCCACCATTTCGGCTGGTGCTTCATGAAGGGTTGTACCGCAATGCCAAATGTCTCCACCTTGCCATGAGAGTATACTTTACAAGACTAATAAAAGAGGCTCCGTTGAAAACTTACCAGCATATAATCGAATCATGCCTCGATGAGTTGGATCAACTTTTGCTTCTCAATGATAGACCAGGCAGCGACTACAGTTTCAAACCTCCATTTTTCATTGTCTTAATATGCGGAAGCGATGCCGTGGTTCCACAATTGCAAGAGAGAATAAAAAAATTATGGAATAATCCCCATTTTGGGTGGGCCAATCAGTGGCGTGCCAAGCAAATACTTTACGAGGTTTGGAAGCGACGAGAAGTTGGGGAAGATGTCAGTTGGATGGACTTGGTCCGTGAGTGGGATCTAGTACTCTACATGGGGTAAATATAATAGATTTTAGCAATTATGTTACATTGGTGCGGGTATTCATCGGAAAACAATTGTTCCGCATATGCTTCCGCATAATGTAACGCTGCGAGCAATGTTGCATTGCCAGCCGCGCCGCACGCCATTTTCCGGCATGGAGGCTGCCCCGGAGATATTACCCTACGGAGTTTCGGAAGCATTCCTGTACGCAAACCCCACCCCCGCTCAATTTCCCCGACCCGCCCCGGAAATTCTGGCGCCAAATTACACAAAACCACCATTTTGTGGAGCACTGGTTTTTCCGGATGATCGAAACCGCCGATTTTTGCAAAAGCTACATTTACTGAATTATCTGACGTGTTGTGAGTCTAAGGTGGTTTTATCTTTGATCTGCTTGTACCAAGTGGCATTAGTACATCATTACAACTGATACCCGTTCCCAATTTTGGCTGTGAAATTGTTGAAATTAAGATAGCCGCCGGTAAAAGGGGCCCAAATAATTTAACCGGACGAATATAACCGCCCAATTTTCTGTCCATCTTACCGTGTTTCCGTCTTTTAATAGTACTGGCTGCATCGAATAGGTGCCTGAACACCATAGGGAACAGCCAAGATGGAGGAAACTAACCTTGAGGTGAATCTATCCCATCCAAGAAAAAGGTCCAAAGTCTCCAGAGCTTGTGACGGATGTAGGCGCAAGAAGATCAGGTGTGATGGAGAGTTCACCACCTCGTTGCTGAAGGTGACAAAACCATGTACCAACTGTCGAAAGAATCTTGAAGAATGCACCTTTTCTAGGGTTCCGTTGAAGCGTGGGCCTTCCAAGGGTCATTCTAAGGAGTTTGAAGACAACGACACCCAAGCTAGAGCCCACAGCTTCGGGGGCTCCACATATGACCCTCATTCGTTGCCTTATCCAAATCATGCCATTTCGACCTCGGCACATAAAGTGTCTCCTCCCAATCCTTCAACCTCCATTTTATTACCACCGCTTGTTCACAGCTTCCAGAGACTGCCTGTAGAGAGTACAGCTGCCAATGGCTCTGCCACCAAACCTATTCTTCCACCATTGGGAGCGGTCAAGAAGGACGACGGTTCGGATCCAACCACTCCAAGACAGGTTTCGGCCAACGGTTCCTTGCGTTCCAGCGTAGATGTGAGTGCTCCAGCACAGTCTAACGCCACCACAACGTACTCCGCAAGAAGTCAGGTGAGTAGTCCTTCCATTAAGGGTCCGTTTTGGAAGGTTCCATACGAGATGCCGGAATTGCGCCGGGAAAGAAGAGGGTCAGCCGATTCGGTATCGTCTACAAATTCCAACATTTCTAAT
Organism: Meyerozyma sp. JA9; assembly: GCA_003676015.1. NCBI lineage: Eukaryota > Fungi > Ascomycota > Pichiomycetes > Serinales > Debaryomycetaceae > Meyerozyma > Meyerozyma sp. JA9. The sequence goes on from NSDU01000023.1 coordinate 94,295, forward strand.
GGGTCTCGTTCGCGGATGTCCTCGCTTGTTCCGAGCGTTTCCATCGCCAGCGAAAGTGGAGTCAGTGACAGTGACGACGACTTTCACTCGGTTAGGTCAAAAATGTCTCGCCAGTCGTCCCAATCAATTTCTCCTCGCAATTCAATATCGTCGCTTTCAAGTCTCAATGGTCGTATCAGCAGCATGACCTTCCAGCAACCAGCATCTTTTTCTCCACCAGTCCCCTTTCCTGCTCAGCCTGGAGTTGTGCAATTCCAGTTTTCTCCCCACCAGCAATTCCCCCAAATACCAACGCTACACGGCCCAATTCAGCATCAGCCAAATACCACTAGCCACACCCCAACTCCCCAACCCCCCGCAAAAGTTCCCATCAATAGCTTGGACGTCAATCTTGAAACCTACTACCGCAAATTCCACCATCATTTTCCCATTCTTCCTTTCCAGATTCAGGCTCTTCGTGAAATGCAAAACGAGTGCCGTGCCGAGGGAATGTTTGAGCTCTTCAATCTCTCGTTGAACAATTTAAACAATTTCCAGTCGTTAAGCCTTGAGGACAATATCCGGTTGTTTCATCGGCTTCTTCAATACTACCCATTTTCACTGCTCGGCATCGAAGTGAACGGTAGTTTGGTTTCTTTATTTATTACATCATTGGTCTTGATCGACTATGCTATATTATTGAACGGCGACGTTTATGCGTTGGGAATTTCGATAACGCTTGGAATCTTGAACGAGTTCAAAGTGGCTGAAACTTTTAGTCGGTTTGTGTCTCAAGATCTTTCCAATACACCCATCAATCCCGATGGTATCCAGCTCTATTTGCCGAAGCTTTACCTCTGCTTGTCGGTCATTGATACATTTTATGCTTTGAGTTTCGGAGCTCAGCTGAATGTCAAAACAACCGTGAACGAATTTTTATTTCAGCACTTGACTAAGCTTTTTCCACAGGATCATTCTGTTCCTGGAAGCGATGGCATTTTCAGCTTCAAAGTGGCCTCTCTAGTCAATTGGCTACTCAAAACAAGAAACGAACTCAACTTCAGTCGGATAAACAAGAATGAGTGTCAAAGATTCACCGATGATTTTTCTACCCTTCAGAACGAAATTCTGGAGTTGAACTCCAATTCGGTTCAGTTTTACAGCCTTTTTGTCTACCTTTTGAAAGACAAATACGAGTTGTACGACTACTTGAACGAAATGATAGTTTTGTTCGATAAGATGGGATCAGTTTTCGATGAAGAAGAACAAGATACCATTCATGACTACAGTTTAAAGTTGGGAAGGCTACTCAAGAGGTTGTCTCAGTCAATAATCAACGTCTCCAACTTTATCTCGACTGTCAATTCTGCTTCGAATTCTCCTGGGCATTCTGATTCTGGAAAAGACATCTTGACTCCATTCCTCAACTTGGCCTACGCTCAGTCTTACAAGCTACTTAAATTGTGTAAGCTAATCACGGATAGCCTCGTGGCCTCGTCGAAAGATGTGGAGTTGGTACAACGGTGTATGAAAATTAACAATGATTTGTCGATAGCTTTCAATTTGCTTCATAGCAACTTGAACCGCAATTCCACCTATAAAATTGGTCAAAGTGCTCTGAAGTTGATTCAAAACCGAGTTGAATCCTACAAGCTTGCGTTCAACAAACCGGTGGAAAATCAAACTTCAAACGAATGGACTCATGATTTGCAAACTAGTATCATCGCTTTTGTGGAGCAGGAGGAATACGATGGTTGGTTATAAACGTCTTTTTTGACACCATGATGGGTATGTATCTAGCTACTGGTATGTATCTAGCTAATGAGGATTCGCTATTCTTCTTCATGCAAGTGGGTTGTACCAATTTAATCAATTTTGATTTGGGCATAGATCTTTCTTACAAAGATCAAATTGACGATGAATCCCACCGATCCACAGCAAATGAAAACCAACAAGGAAATAACACTTGAGTATCCCACGTACAACACAATTGAAGGGAATCCCGACAAGTTCTTTCCTCCAACAAGAAGTAACGAATGCAAGAATACGAATATGGCACAGCCGCCTCCAACAAACACCGACTTCCATTGCCATTTGTAGTTTTCAGAGCACAACGTGTAGTAGATCATAAGTACCGACACCAATGCTGTGGACACGATCATCAAGATGAAGCAGAAAAACAAGAACCCAAACATGTAGAAGATTCTGTTAAACCATAAAGAGTTGTGAATAAAGTACATTTCCACAGCAATTGATCCAAAGGGGAAAATACCCGAGATCAACATAACTGGAATGGTTCTCAAATACCATGGTTGAGGAGGAATTTGTCTTGGAATTTGGTTGGTTCTGACTGGCACTGAAATCATTGGTCTCTTGCTAGCGAGAAGCGATCCCAACACGGACAATGGCACAGAGATGACAAACCAGATAACCACAATAGCAAACATAGTACCGATGGGGATGGCACCAGAGGAATTGACATATATCAAGAAAAAGTTCAAGAATATGAAGATTCCAAAGAGAACACCAGGAACCAAAATGGGAGTGAGGATCATATTCATTTTCCAGTTTTCACCGCCAAGGAATCTGTAAAGGTATCCAGAAACAAACGAGGAAACAATACTGAACAAAACATAAAGGATGAACATGAAGGTGGATAATGCCCCTCTACTTGAAGGCGACAACAAGCCGAACAAAGCGAACACAATAGTTACCGAAGTCATCATCAAAATCTGGGCCCCGCTTCCCACAATAATGGACAAAAGCATTGGGTTGGTTGGGGTTCTGAAAATGTCTCCATGGACCAATTTCCAACCCGAATCGTCGGCAACATCATCATCGAGATTCACCTCGTTGTACTTGACAATGTCGTTTTTCAACGTTCTGTGCAAGATATGGGCAATGATTATACCAAGAATAACGACAATGAGGGAGAAGTTGATGAGAGAAAACCACTGAATTTTTGGATCAAAGACGTGCAAATATTTGTCCCATCTAGTAGCCCAAGCAGTTTTCGATTCCTTAAAAATAACCGAGTACGTGAAGAGAACCTTGGACTCTTTGTCCTTGTTGAGATACACCGGCTGTAAATCAGGATTGCAATAGTCTTCAGGCAGGGATTTTTCATCCAAATTAGCACTGCTATAACTGGCGGGCTTGACATTAAACCCCACCACCCGGTACACATCCTTTCTGCGCATGTGGTATTCGATAACAAGGTCAAAATGGTTGTGCAACCGCGCCTTATCCTCTTCATCAATTTGACCAATTGGAAATCCAGGATTGAAAAAGTCCGTCAGGGTATGTTGGTCTACCACGTGCAGAGCACCGGGAAGTCCGTCGATGATCCAGTTGTGTGAGTAGCCGGCACGGATGTTTCTGCGCACAAATACAGCGTCGGAGGTCGAGTATTCTGCGGTACACAATTTTTGACAGGTTTTGTCTTCAAGCATCTTGATCTCGAAAGGGGAATTGAAGATTCTGTCACCAAAGATAATGGAACCCAAGGACTCCAGCTGTTTCTGGGGACCGCCCTCGGGCTTGCAGAAGTGGAACTTGGGGTAGTAGTAGTCATACGAGTAAACAAGCGTTTTCGAGTTGGTTTTGGATTTTTTGACCAGCGACGGAGTCAAATGGTTTACCAACAACGGAATGGTGTCGCCCTTTTTATAGTCCTTCGGGGCCACCCCTGGAAGGTAGAAGCATGCTGCGGGCAGCAAGAGCCAAGCAAACGCAAAAATTTGCAATAAAACCGTTAGCATAACAGGAGCGGTGCAAGTCGAACAAAGAAAAAGCGTTGATAAACTGGCGAGAACACCCATGCACCGGTACAGAAAGCGCGTTGCAGAACAACGCAGGTACAGCTGCATACAGGTTTTTTCTATTGTACTTTGCTATTGTTTTACATTGACGTAACTAATGGCTGCTGGCGTAGGTTAAGATCCATTTGAAGTTGACGAGGAGAAACTTGCAGCTGAATGTCCAGTCGGAGTTGGAAGTAACTCTGATGCTCTTTCCGCCTATAACATCTTTTTTGGGTGAAATGGTATACGGAAGTTCGATTTCACTATCCAATGCCAAAACTGTGGCTTCGATCTGAGAGAGTACGTCGAGAAGTGCAATCATGGATACGTCCAACTTGTTGAAATTGAACAATTTTCCGAGCGAAAGCTCGTTGGACAGGTAGAGATTTAGGACGGTCTTCGACTTGTCCTGGTCCGACGTCAACTTGACTATTTGAGACCGAGAACCCATGGGTACGAGTTTATAGCTTTGTAGGGTGACATCGAGCCGCTTGCACAAGAACACTGCGAGTAATACCACCTGGCCCAAGGCACAATTGACCTCCAGCCATGGCACTTTATAGCCCAATCGGAACCCATTGATCTTGCCGAATTCGTCGTCGGCGGCAATGTCAAAGAACTTTGTGTACATGTTGAGGGTACGGAGATGGTCTAGGCGGTTTAAAACAACACGATACCGAGCTTTTTCCTGGGCCAATTGGTCTGATTTTCGTTGAAGTGTCCAGTGAAGGTCGTTTTTGAGCCGTAATGCATTCAGAAGTTCGGTGCTCTGTTGAAGCGCCAAGTTCTGCTTTACTTCGTGGAGCTCTTTCGACAAGTTTTCTCTTTTCTGCTCGAGAGAGCGAAGTTCTTGTAATTTTTCCTGCTCGGTGGCAGCAAGGGTTCGACATTCCTGGACCGCATCTCGGAGTTTCGTATCCAAATCCACCTCCTTGATGTCAGAATCGTCCTTCAACTTGAGCTTCTTCAAGAACGTCATGTACAGGTCCTTTTCCCGCTGGTTTTGGTCAAACTTGAGTTTATAGTTTTCGATCAAGAGCTCGGCACACTCGTGGCACATGGGATGGCTCACTTCGCCCTTATTCGAAAGAATATCAAAGATCTTTTCTAAAGTTTGTATGCGCCCCGAGATGGGATTCGGTCCGTCTGCCTCGCTAGACTCCGGCGACGGCGCCAGCACCGGTACCGGTTCCTCGACATCTTCTCCATTGACCACCAATGAAGCATCAGGCAGACTATCGTGGTCCGGCAGCGAGTCGGTCCCGTGTTCTTCTATGGTATCCAAGAAATGGATAGGCTCGTTGTGGCCATTTTGCTCAACTTGGTGTAACAATTCGAGTCGTTCTTTTGGAATGAAATCCGCCAGGTTGAGTTTGGGCGGTGCTACCAGCACCAATTGATGGTTTTGAGTCAACAAGTTGAGCTGCCCTGTGTTGGCATCTTGCAAGCTGTGGTCGATCTGGAGCGGAGCATTGCACTTCAGGCAGTAAAACATGGATACATATGTTGGTAGGTAGGACAGAATAGATGTAAAATTTGGAAATGTGAAAATGTAAAAAGTGGCAAATTTATGAAATATGTTTAGGACTGGTCACTTATATACAGTTTAAATCCAGTGCAAGAGGTAGGCGATCTGCAAAGTGTAAATTGATTCTGCAAATTGTTTCCGTAACTTCTTTCCGTATAATGTGTCTCTCAAGATTTAGAAACGCTCAGATAGCCCCGCTCTTGCACCTGCTTATCTCTATTCGATTCCTTAGCTATATCAGAACAAGCCGATCTAGTATAGTGGTTAGTACACTTCGTTGTGGCCGAAGAAACCCAAGTTCGATTCCTGGGATCGGCAGTTTTTTTTGCAAGGTGTCGCAATCTCCCATGCAGGCCCAAAAGCCGTCACAAACAATTTTTCGCAGCTGTCGCAGGCATTTCTTCCCATCACTTTTTCCTCACTTTTTTCTTTCTAACAATGACGAGTAAGTATATAGTTCTCTGATGATCCAACCATCATGCTTGAATCTCCGTGTGAGCATACGATTTCTCAATAGACTACAACGGTATCTGACGAACTTTCATACTAACAAAGATGAGTAAATCCACCTCCAAGTCTCACTTGTATCGTAATCCCCTCCCGCTACTACTTTCCAGCGACCACTACGGGCCAGCCCCGAACCTAATCCCCCACAATCCGTTGTCGTGGGTCGTTTTTGGATGGTGGTATGTGTCCACCATATGTAAACCAGTGCCTCACCAAGCCGTCCAAGTAGTGTACGAAGACCACCAATTCAAGGTCTACGACGATGTAGATATTGCCCGGTTATGGCAGCTGGGGTTTTTCGGCAAAGGAACGCTTTCTCGGTCGGATCCATCGTGGAAAGTCCGGACGATTCGTCGACTTGGGTTGAACGATCCAGACGGGGTAGCTGGGTTTAGCAGCGAAGATGTGACGAAGCAGCGGCGGGAAGAACGGCGCAGGTTCAAGCACGAGCGCGCCCGAGTCCAGCAGTTGGAGCTTGCAAAAAGGCAAGGAATGTTGTCTGAACAGGACAACGATGAGTTGGTCGAGTTGCAAGAAAAGTTGAAGGCATGGCGGCACCAGGCCACCGTGGCAGTGGAGACGCCGGTGGTCCCTGCGGAATTGCGTCCAGAGGACGAAGCGTTGTTGGAGCCTGGAACTCGCAATTTGAAGGCCAATATTGAGTATCTCCAGTTGCAGCCAGTGGAGTTTTTCTTTCTATATTTCGCCCTTGGGGCGGTTCAATTGCTGCCGCCGCGGTCGTTTGCGGACACCGTGAACGCCCTCGTTCCCACTCCGCTGGCCTCGAGCACTTTTCTCGTGGAATACGCCGTGTACCACCATTACCGGTCGCTAGGATGGTGTGTTCGACTGGGTATAAAGTTTGGCTGCGACATGCTTCTTTACAAGCGGGGCCCGCCGTTCAGCCACGCCGAGTTTGCCATCAAGATCTGCACCACAGAACCTGCCAAACCTGAAGAATGGAGCAACATTTCCGCGTTGGCGCGAGTGGTGGGAGGAGTCAAAAAAACGTTGGTTTTGGTGTATGTGGATGTGCCCAACGAAGCTGGGTTTCGAGACCAATGGCACAACGTGGACAGCACCGAAGGGGTTCTACAATTGATAAACAGCTACAAAATCACCGAAATACTCTACAAGCGGTGGGTGCCCAGTCGCACCCGAGACTGAAAAACAAACAACGCGCGCCCAGGTGGGTTTTATCGGCGAGAGGCATCGGTGGGCGCACGACACCGTGCAATATTTAAGCAAGCAAATTCGCAGCCTGCGGCACGACAATGGAAACAGCGATTTATGGCGGATATACATAGTATTATGAATCCGGTCGAGCCGGAGGAGCCTGTGGTTCCGAAGGTCGAGCCCCTGGCGGAGCCCTTGGTGGAGCCCAGTGCAGAGCCAGAACAAGCGTCTATCACCCAGCTGACAATTATCGATTCTTTTGACAGAATCAAGACCCATTTTCCCGCCGCACGGATAAAGAAGATTATGCAATCTGACGAAGAAATAGGCAAGGTTGCGCAGGCCACGCCGGTGGTGGTGGGGCGAGCGTTGGAGATCTTTATAGCCAACTTGGTGGAGGTGTCGGCGTTGGAGGCTAAGAAGAGTGGAGTGCGGCGAATCGGAGCGGCGCACATACGGGCTGCGGTGGAAAAGACGGAGCAATTTGACTTTTTGGTGGATGCGGTGGCCAAGTATCAAAGCTGATGTAGGATAGTGTACAATAGGTAAAAAGGGAAAGTGTAGGGAGGGAGAGAGAGAGGGAAAGAGAGAGGTGCAACTTCAATTGCAATCGGCGCGATGAGATAGATCTGGGTTGTACTTATCTTCAGGTCACTCGACCACCGGAGCTATGAACGAAAGTTTCAGAACAATTAACAACTACGATAAGATCTCAGCCATTTAGTACAATTGCTCCCTACAATCTATCTGCTCGTCTCATCCCAAATACCGCTTTCCAATTATTACGTCATTTCAATTCTTCCCTCAATGCTTAGTTAAATTCTTCCATATTTAATTAATCCTCCAATTCTTCCCTTCACTTCATCCTCCAATTCATCCTCCAATTCATCCTTTCACTTCATCCATTCACTTCTTCCTCCAATTCTTCCTCCAATTCTTCCTCCAATTCTTCCTCCAATTCTTCCTCCAATTCACCCTCCCATTGTTCCGACCATCTTCCCCTTCCTCTTCCCTCTGCGCTCCTGCACCCAATCTCCCCGGATAACGCACCGTGACGCTATTCCTGCACGGCCCCCGTTGCTCTGAGCCGACCAACTTGCTCCACCATTCTTTTCCACTCTTTCATCAACTATGGCCAAATCCAATCTTAACCTTTCCAGCCGCAAATCTTCGCTCTTCTTTCAACAGAACCCCCCTCAGCCAGACGTCTACTATGTGGGCGTGGACGTGGGTACCGGATCTGCTCGGGCTTGTGTGATCGATACCAACGGAATTATCCTCGGATTGAGTGAACGGCCGATTACGAGGCACGAGCTAAAGCCCAATTATATCACCCAGAACAGTACCGAGATCTGGAATGCCATTTGTTTCTGTGTCAAGAGGGCAATTCTGGAATCCGGGGTCGACCCAGCCGATATCTTTGGCATTGGCTTTGACGCTACTTGTTCGTTGGTGGTGCTTAGAGAGTCCACGGACGAGCCGGTGGGCGTGGGTCCAGACTTCACCGACAACCACGAAAACATCATTTTGTGGATGGACCACCGCGCCGTGGACGAAACCAACACCATCAATGCCACCGGAGACAAGTGCTTGAAGTACGTTGGTGGCCAGATGTCCATTGAAATGGAGCTTCCCAAGATGAAGTGGCTCAAACACAATCTTCCCGGCGGAATTGACGACTGCAAGTTCTACGACTTGGCCGATTTTTTGACCCACAAGGCCACCGGCTCCGAGGCCCGTTCCTTCTGCTCCACCGTGTGCAAGCAGGGCTTTGTTCCGCCCGGGGTGGATGGCTCCGAGACCGGGTGGTCCAAGGAGTTCTTGGAGCTGCTCGATCTCCCGGAATTGGTCGAGGACAACTTCAGAAGACTCGGCGGCTCGCCGGCTTTTGGCGCTACTTGGTTGAGTGCCGGAGACGTTGTAGGCAAATTGAACGCCCAGGCAGCCGAGGAGTTGGGGTTGACCACCGAATGTATCGTAGGAAGCGGTGTCATCGACGCCTACGCCGGCTGGATCGGAACCGTTGCGGCCAAAGCCGACATTCCTTCGTTGGCCGATCCTAAGGAAGAAGGCATTGCCATTTCTTGTGGCCGGCTAGCCGCCGTGGCCGGTACCTCCACCTGCCACATTGCCATGACCAAAGAACCCTGTTTTGTCAACGGAGTGTGGGGTCCGTACAAGGATGTCATGGCGCCCGGCTACTGGTGTGCGGAAGGTGGTCAATCGTGCACTGGTGCGTTGTTGGCGCATGTGTTGGCGATCCACCCCGCTACCACTGAGTTGTCCAGATTGGCGGAGGCCTCCAATCTCTCCAAGTTTGACTACCTCAACTTGACTTTGGAAACCATGGTTTCCGAGACCAAGAGCAGGTCGGTGGTCAGTTTGGCCAAACATATGTTCTTCTACGGCGACTTCCATGGCAACAGATCGCCGGTGGCAGACCCCAGAATGAAGGCGTCGATCATTGGCCAGTCAATGGACACCTCGGTGCAAGATCTTGCCATCCAGTACTTTGGAGCCTGTGAATTCATCGCCCAGCAAACCAGGCAGATCATCGAGGAAATGGAGAAAAGTGGCCACCAGATCGACTGTGTGTTCATGAGCGGTGGTCAATGTAGAAACGGGTTGTTGATGCGGTTGTTGGCCGATTGCACCGGATTGCCCATCGTGATTCCACGGTACATCGATGCCGCGGTTGTTTTTGGTTCGGCGTTGTTGGGAGCGGTGGCCTCCGAAGACGCCGTGTTGGAGCACATCCACGACAGAAAGAGATCCAGAAGATCGTCGATTCTCTCGAACCAAAAGTCGCAGTCCAACTTGACCAACATTGACGGTCCTCATTCTCCATACACAGCACCTACAGCCACGGCTTCCAGCACCAACATGACAGCGTTGGCCTACGCCAGCTCCCAGAGCGGAAGCCACCACCAATTCCCCACCATGACCCCCATGGCCGAGGAAACTGACTACTTTAACCAGACTACTCAGGCTAAAAAGGAAGAGGAATCGGACTCGGACGATGAACAAACGCTTTCGTTTGGTTCCAAACTGAATGTTCAACAGGGATTGTCTCAGAAATTGGAGAGAATGGGAATCAAGCCATTGTCCGCTGCCGACAAAAAGGATAAGAAAGATGGTAAGCCAGGAGACAAGTTGTGGAAAATTATGGAGCGCATGACTGGTCCAGGTAGAGTGATTACCCCATCTAGTCCTACCCATCCCGATAGAAAACTATTGGCTGCAAAGTACAAGATCTTTTTGGAACAATGCAAGACCCAAAGAGCCTACAGAGATATGGTGGACGAGGTGGAGAAGGAAAATTTGGCTGCGAGATAGAGAAGATAAGTGCTGCAGAGTGCGTTAATGCGCACTAAAGTGGCTCGAGATAAGTATGGCTGCAATTAGACTAGAGAATAAATTTCTTTTTTATGCAGAGGAACCATGGCGATCCATGCGGGCGTCGCTTATCCAGTCATATCTACGAATCAGCCGTACGAACTCGGCTGTGGCTTACATATACCCGAGATGCTTTGCATTCGCAATCGGATTAGATAATATGAATTTAGTTGCAAAATTGCAGCACCGCACGTGACTACAGCGAAGATGTGACAAGTCCGGCCCATTGGGTTTCGGCTTGTAGCCTATTTCCAACGCTGAAACTAGTCAGGATGTTCCGCAAGGCTCTCGCGTGTATACCTGTCAATTCTGCAGCCGATCAGACCCCTTGCTTGGCTAAAATTCACATTTCCGGACACGGTCACGTGCGTTGACAAACTGTGGATTATGCTCTCACAAAGGTTGCAACTGTGCCACAGCGATGCAGCAATAAAATAATTTTTACTCTTAATAGCAGATCACAGATTGCATTTTAGCGCTATTTAACAAAGGATAATCCTTTAGCTGCATTTTTTAATTAGCATCGAACAAGGCAGGTCCCTGGGTTCTTGACATTCCTACATTTTTCAAAGGAAAAAATCTGTCGGTTTAGCTAGGATCATTGCCATGTCCGAATCAGAAGTGCCCCACCTTCAGGAGTACGACTCCCGCCGCCTGCATCAATTTGAAGAACAGGCAGACATCATTAATCATGCCGACGTGAGGCACAACATAGTGGTACCCGAATATGATGAAAGAGAAGTCACAGTAATTGACTGGGGAAAACTGGTTTTCAGCGATCCATTGGGAAGAATCAAGTACTATTTGGTCTCGCTTTTCCCCATTGCCCAATGGATTTTGCATTATAATCCAAGATGGGCCTACAGTGATTTAGTAGCCGGAGTCACTGTGGGAGTGGTGTTGGTTCCACAATCGATGTCATACGCTCAACTTGCGGGCTTGGCCCCTCAATATGGGTTATACTCGTCATTTGTGGGAGTGTTCATCTACTCGTTTTTCGCAACTTCAAAAGATGTTTCCATCGGTCCCGTGGCTGTGATGTCTCAGCAGGTTGGCAAGGTGATTGCTCGTGTGCTAGAAAAAGAAGGCGACAAGTATTCCCCTGCTATCATTGCCACTTTCTTGTCGCTTATTTGTGGTGGAATCGCTGCTGGTCTCGGTGTATTAAGATTGGGCTTTATCTTGGAATTTATTTCCATTCCCGCGGTGATGGGGTTCATGTCGGGCTCTGCTTTCAGTATCATCGTTGGCCAGGTGCCAGGATTAATGGGATACAATAAACTTGTGAACACCAGAAACGCTTCCTACAGGGTGGTCATTGACACGTTAAAGAATTTGAAACACACAAACAAGGATGCCGCCTTTGGTTTGGTACCCTTGTTCTTGTTGTACTTGTGGAAATTTGTTACCGAACACGGCCAAAAAAGATACCCTCGTTACAAGGCGTGGTTTTTCTATACTCAGCAATTGAGAAATGCTATCATCATTATCGTTGCGACTGCCATTTCTTGGGGTATTGTCCATCCTAAAAAGGTGAAGTTCAAAGGTCCCGATGCTGACTTCAAACCACCAATCTCCACCATTGGAAATGTTCCTTCAGGGTTGAGACATGTGGGTGTTATGACAGTTCCAAACGGCATTGTGTCCGCCATGGCTTCTGAGATTCCTGTTTCCACCATCATTTTGTTATTGGAGCACATTGCCATCTCGAAGTCTTTTGGAAGAATCAACGACTACAAAGTTATTCCTGACCAAGAATTGATTGCCATTGGTGTCAACAACTTGATCGGTACGTTTTTCAACGCCTATCCTGCTACTGGATCTTTCTCCAGATCGGCTTTAAAGGCCAAATGTGGTGTGAAAACTCCTCTTGCTGGTATTTTTACCGGCGCCGTTGTGTTGTTGGCCCTTTACTGTTTGACCCTGACCTTTTACTACATTCCCAAGGCCACTTTATGTGCGGTGATTATCCATGCTGTGTCCGACTTGATTGCAAGTTACAAGGTTACCTGGAACTTCTGGACCATCAGTCCAATTGATGCTGGAATTTTCTTGATTGCTGTGTTCATCACTGTTTTCTCTTCAATTGAGAACGGAGTCTACTTTGCCATTTGTGCTTCCGCTGCCGTATTGCTCTTCCGTGTTGCGTTCCCCAAAGGTTACTTCTTGGGTAGAATTTTGGTTGGGGAGGTAGTCAATCCACTCATAGAGGAGAGCGAAGACAAGACTTTGAAGACAACCAAGGAACACTACGACAACAACGACTCCTCTGCTTCAACCGACTCGTCCGAAGACGTCGAAATCCACCAAATCATCAGTACCCACTCCAACTACGACAGCACCAAGACAGACAAAAAAATACTAGCAAATTCAGCCAACACCGCCGAGGCCATCAAAAACAGCAAAATCAAGTTCCACACCAGATGGGTCCCATTGAACAACAGAAACATCAACGACAATTTGAATGTGAGACCACCACCTCCGGGTGTGATCGTTTTCAAGCCGGTCGAATCGTTCACCTACCCCAATTCCTCCAGACAAGTGGACCGAATCTCCGACGAGGTCAAGAGATTGACCAGAAGAGGTGTCCCGTACGACAATGGTGGATGGGGTTCCAGACCTTGGAACGATCCAGGTCCATTAAGATGGAGATTACCATTCTGGAAAGACAAATTTGGACTGAAGAAGGAAGATTATGTTGAAGACCAAAGGCCGATTTTGCGGATCATACATTTGGATTTCTCCACCGTGGCCTCCATCGATGTCACCAGTATCCAGGCACTTGTGGATTTGCGCAAAGCCATGAACAAATACGCCGACAGGGAAGTTGAGTTTCATTTTTCGGGGATTCTTTCGCCTTGGATCAGACGTGGGTTGATCAATGCCGGGTTCGGAACCTATGGAAAGGACGGAATTGTGAGTGATACCACCTATGTGAACATTGCCATTAATGGAGAAAGACCAGATGACTTGGAGCAGGCGCTTGGCCAGTCCGATTACTACGCTGCTGTGGGTACGAATACTCCATTTTTCCACTTGGATATTCCTGATTACCGCTAGATGCTAGCACTGTAAACTAGAGATACGAAAAGAATAATAAGTAATGAATGTAGCGTTCATCGCAGTAGTGTCTTCTGAACTCGCACTGAATTTTTGGCTTATATGCACGACAAGTCACGGTTTGCGAGACCATCGAGTACGCGTCGTTCGTATCATGAGTGGTGTTTTAACATCCCCTACATTGACTCCCGAAAAGGCTAGTCTATACAAGCCGGACGAGAACATGACCCAGAATGAGCCTACCAACCAAGACCAGAACTCCATCAAAATTGAAGCCAGAATGACCACTCCTGAGTCTTCGGGACAGCTGCCCAGCGAAGCGAACAAGGTCCTTTCTCGCGAAGAAAAACAGAGAATCAAGGCAATTGAGCAGGAAGAAGCACGGAGGAGAAAACAAGAGGAAAAACGGATGAAAGAGCTTCAAAAAGAACGAGAAAAGCTCGAGCGTGAACAAAAAAAGGAAGAAGAACGCCGTAGAAAAGAGCAGGAAAAGCTTGAACGCGAACAGAGGAAGGAGAGAGAAAAGCGGGAACGAGAAATGAAGCGGGAGCAAGAGCGCAAAGAAAAGGAAAAAAGAAAGGAAGAAGAGCGCCTCGAACGAGAACAGAAAAAGGAGCAGGAAAAACGGAAACGCCAGTTGGAACGAGAAGAAAAGGAGAGAGACCGACAAGAAAAGAAAAGAAAGCTTATGGAGGAAAAAGAGCGCAAGGAAGAAGACAGGAAAAAGGCACAGGAAGATCGAAGTCAGATGAAGATTTCGAATTTTTTCCTGATTGGAGCCACTCCATCGAGCCAATTGTCAGATCAAAGCTCTGCGAAGGAAGCGTCGCTTTCTGTTTATGATGAGATGTTCTTGCCGTTTTTCAAGAAGAACAATACTGTGCTAGCACCGAACGGCCAGCTTGACCACGACTCTTTGGCTGCGTCTAAAAAGTATCTCGATTCAATCACGGTTGGCACCGAGATCACTTTGGCCAACCTATTCCCATGCAAAACCGCCGTCAAATCCGAAACCCCAGCAAAATACACCCCTCCAATTGAGATTGTGAATGCACTCAACTCGTCAGAAGTGACAGAATCTCAAATATACTCCATGTTGAGCCACCTATCACCTATCAAGTACCTCCACTTCTACGAGAATGCCAAGCCTCCGTATATAGGTACTTGGTGCTCAGAAGACCATCAGAGCATTACCCTATCTGACCCATTGAGTACTGACAATACCGGCTTGAACTACGATTATGATTCAGATTTAGAGTGGAATGGAGAGGAGGAAGGAGAAGGAGAAGACATCGACAATGAGGATGACGAAGATGAGGATGACGAAGAGATCGAAGAAGACGAAATGGAGGATTTCGTTGATACAAACGACACCAAAAAGAAGAGAACAAAATTTATGGGACCTTTGATAAGCATCAACAAGTGGAACGACGGGATAAACGATTGCGTGTTTCTTGACATGAAATATCAGAACTTGACGAAACAATTGCAGTTCCCCATTGATCCATTCAAAAACTACTGGGAAAAGGAAAGTGGTCCAAGAAAGACACTAGACAAGATAAAACCACAGACTATGCTCCCCGTCGCAGGAGAACCCAACGACTCCAAGCAGGTTAATACGCTTACCCCGCACAAGCCTGTTATCACCGACAAAGATACGATTAAAGAGCTCATATCGTTCATTGAGCTGAACAGCGATTTCACCATTGGAACCCTAGTTGAACTTTCCCAAAAGCAGTTCAAATCGTACACAAAATCCATTATCAAGCACACGGTGCAACAGGTTGCATCCTATGACAAGAAAGCAGGGAAATGGAACATCAGGACCGAGTTCAAAGACTCATAGCGTATATAGGTGTCATCGCAGCACTAGACCCAATACACCCACAGTAAACGCGCTCGATGAGACGTGATCCAAGTTAACATACTGTTGATGAGCAACGATGTGTATTTTGAGTCTATCCATATGCAGCTGAACTACGAGGAGTTTGAGTCACAAGCACAAGAAAGAGAAAATATATCGCTTATCCTGAGCTCGCTTACAAAATTTCGAAAAATGTCCCCGAAATCAGGTCGGCCCGTCAAGGTGAAAAGTGCACCTTTGACCAACAGAAAGGCACGAAATCGAATCAAGAGTATCAACGCACACGTGAGTGCCCAGTATAGAACTTCAAATGAACAGCAAAATGACGATATTCTCGATTTTTTCTTGAAGCGAAAGCACAATATCAGCTCGATCCTTGAGGGAGTTGAAGACCTTGAAAACAAAAATACCGTTTCAAATAGTACTCCCCAGCCAAGCGACAGTGCTGGGAACTACAGCTCCCAATTATTTACGCAAGAAGAATGGTTTCAAATTCTTCGTCGCATCAAGCTTAGGTTTCCCAAACTCTCAGCTAGAACGAGAAAAAGCTTAAAGTATGTGACTACAAAGCTCGAGCACTTGAAGAACATGGATTCTGATAATGAACTGCCCCAGCTCTGGACCCAGGCTGCCAGTCTACCCGAGGAGGGATTGGTGAACGAAGATATAAAATGGCTCTACGAATTGGATGATGAGCAGATGGATATCGGCTCCAGTTTTTGCAACGTTGATGAGGATTCAGACCAAAAGTTGTTTGTGTTGACACTATCTCAGGCCATGGGGGAGCGTGAAAAAAGCGAACCTGACTTGGAGATAGTCCTGGATTCTTCTCCAGAACCAACGCAGATTCTAGGTGATGAGATCATTAAAAAATACGAAGCGAACCAAGGATACGAAGACGGAGCAGACAAAGAAAACGAGGAAGAAAAACTAGAGAGGCTTGCGTCTCTGCCAACGCAGATTCTGCTGGATGAAGAGCACTTGGCTAACAGGGCTGAAATTTTGTCCTACGAGGCACTGAGTCTCTTTCCTAGTACATTTGAATCGCAGAAAAAACCAGTCAAGAGCACCATCCAGAAGCAAGCGTCGATGGTGGTGCCAGACTACCCCAAAATACTGAACGTCAAGGACGAAGAAATCATACTTTCATCTTCACCCGCCCGAGACAATGAGATTTTCCGGACGCCACGAAAAGCCTCGGTGGAGTCGGTTCGCTCCTCTCCATTGCTGCGGTCAGAAAGATTGGGCCACCTTATGGTATCTCCTCTCAAATTGCTTCTGCCCGATCGACTAGATGTTTCGCAATCGGTATACTCCACAGCAAGAAGCAGCCCCACCAAGCAAAATAGGGTTCGCGGCAGAGAAGAGGATGAAATGACAGTTGTAAGGAAGAGATTCAGAACATCTAGGGTAGAAGTTGCAGGCAACTTTTATCTCAAAGCTTCCGACGACTTGAAAATCGTGTCCACCGTAGACAAGGTGAACGGTTCGGAGGTGGAAGACTCCGAAGATGACGAGCACAGCGTGAGTATCATCGAGATAACCCATGAGGTGAATGACGAAGAAATGAAACCAGAAGAAGAAGATGGCTTCTCCATCATCCAGGTTCCATCTAGTCCCGGCAACGAAACTTCCAAACCTCCGGAACTAACCTCCGTGCAAACATCGATAGCATCGGTAACCCAGGAGGTTCCCAGCACCTACACAGCTACTCAGATGCGCCAAGCGCTCAGACTGTTGGATTTCCCACCAGAAAAAAGCAAAGAAGGCATGGTGCTGCTGCTCACCAGGGCAGCCAGTATTGCCGGAACCAGTGTACTGCTGCTCTTGACGCCCGAAGCGCCGTACGATGAAGTCAAGAACCAAATCTACAATGCCATTTCCGAGCTGGTGAAAAAAAATCAACTTTGGCACGAGAGGATCTTATCGTACGAGCCCATAGTTCTTGAAGATTTCAAGCAATGGCTTGAAAATCTCGACAAGGACTTGAAGTTTGACGCCAGGTTTCTCCAGCAGTATTGCGACGATATGGGAATAACAACCACTGCCACTTCGACCACCACTGCCACTACCATAATCACTTCCAATGACTAGCATTATATATTAACTAAACGTACTTTTTATGGTCGGCATCGATCAGGCTGTCCAAAAACCGCAAGTTCAAGTACGACACAAACCGTAAACTGAGTCCGGCATTGGCAATTAACGTTCCAACTCCAAAAACAACGTTGTTCAAAAAGTGCCCATAGTGCTTATATATCAATACATTCAATGCCCACTTGGCATGTATTATAACTCCTATAAGTAACAACAACGACACAAGGGTTATTCCGAACGCAATCAATGCTCTTCGGTTTTCAAACGTATCCTTCTGTTGCTTTCTAGGTGCTGGAGCCATCTTTCAAATTACCGGTATCTGGTATAAATGGCAACTCCAGCGCACAGTATGGGTGCATGGATGTTCCGGCATAACGTCTGTGCTTCTGGCTTTGCTCCACTAGCATTTGTTCTACAAATACTGGACCAAAATGCATAAACTCCGTCACGACCCCAAGCTCGTGGTCGAGCCTCACCATTGGGAAGGTGGTGTACCTGTATTTTGTCCTTCGGAAACCGAGTTTGAAAACTTTTACAATTTCAACAAGGCTATTAACAAGTACGGAATGCGGTCTGGAATCGTCAAGGTGATTCCTCCTCGCAATTGGAAGAAGTCGGTACAACGCTGCTACAACAACGAGACCCTAGACAACATCAAGATCAAGAATCCAATTGTTCAGCACATAAACGGGTCGAGTTCCGGCGTATATTCGCAGCAGAATATTGAAAGGTCAAGAACTTATAGCATTTACCAATGGAAAGAGCTCTCGGAAAAGTCCAATTACCAGCCACCGGCCCACCGTGGGAAGGAAAGAGAACATACCAAAAACAGCGGCCGCCAGAAAACCAGAAATGAGGGGAAAACCCCGACTTCGGTTGTTCATGTCAATACCGATGACTTCACTCCAGAAAGATGTACAGAGTTGGAAAAGGCATACTGGAAATCGCTCACGTACGCAGAACCCATGTACGGTGCCGACGTTCTGGGGTCTTTGTTCAGCAAAAAAATCAAGTCTTGGAACGTGGCGTCGTTACCCAATATTTTGGACCTCATGGAAACCAAGCTCCCAGGAGTCAACGATGCTTACTTGTACGCCGGTCTCTGGAAGGCTACTTTTGCATGGCACTTGGAGGACCAGGACTTGTATTCGATCAACTACATCCACTTCGGTGCCCCCAAGCAGTGGTACTCCATACCCCAGGAAGATGCTGATCGATTCCATGCTCTTATGAAGGACACCTTCAGCGAAGAGTACAGAAACTGCAGTGAGTTCTTGAGACATAAAACCTTCTTGGTTTCGCCTCAATTCCTCGAGAAAAACAATATTCAATGCAATAGAATAGTGCACAACCAGGGCGAGTTCATGATCACCTATCCGTATGGATACCATGCTGGCTTCAACTATGGCTACAACCTTGCCGAGTCTGTCAATTTTGCTCTCGACGACTGGTTTCCCATAGGAAAAGTCACCAAGAAATGTGAATGTATTTCTGATTCCGTTGGCATCAATGTTGAAGAATTGCTCTGCAAATTCAAAGGTGTGCCTTACAAGTACAAGCTGCCTGAAACGGAAGAGTATGAGTCTCTGGAGACCGAGGAACCAGAAGAGAAGAGCAACGTATCTTCTCGAAAGCGTTCAAGAGTGAAGGCATCCAAATATGATGGCAATTTTGAATGTGCAATATGTCCGATTAAAATACCTGATCAGTTCAAGGTGTCACATTTTTCTCTACTTGAAGTTGAGCCTTTCAAATCGAAAAGAAAACTCCAAGTTCACAAGCTTTGTGCCCATATGTTTCCGGACCAGTTGACCATCAAAGAAGGTATAGCACACGGCGTTGAGAATATCTCCAACGCTCAAAGATCGCTCAACTGTTCATTCTGTGCCCGCAAGTACGGCGCCTGTTTTCAGTGTGAACATCCCAAATGTTTTAGACTGTTCCATGGCTGCTGTGGAGTCTTTGGTGGAGTCAACTACGCATCTCCCGTAGGGCAGAAAACCGGGGACAAAACTCTCTGCCATTTGCATCGATCGAAGGAGTCCGATGTGAAAGATAAAGCCGATATTCCTCGAGGAGCAGTCGTCCAGTTCAGGCTCAAGAACGACCCCAAGAAAATAGTCAGTGGCTACGTTTCTGCCAATTCCGTCAACGAAGAGTCCATGGATATAATTCCTTTCTTCGGAAGTGACGCAGCTATCGAGGTGTTCTATACAGATATCTTTAATGGCTGGATCGATATGGGCTTGACCGACAATATTCTTCGCTCCCGTACCGCTCCCTCGACTAAACCAACGAGGAAAGGGGCAAAGATGGAAGACCCGTTGCTGGATGATAACCAGGTTACGGGACTCAAGAATGAAAATCTCACGCTTATGACTTATGAAAACTATTTTACCGAGGTGGCAGTAATGCCTACAACCAAGACCAACTACCACCTGTTGCAGTTTTGGTATCATCTTCCTGACGAGTCGACTCGGGAAGTAGCAAGGTACACGAACAACCACAAATCTCGTACACCCAATGATGAGCGGTACCTCAGGACCCAGAAGAGGCAAAGCCGTTTGGGACAGAAACGAAGCAGCGAATCACCTACTAATTCTGGCCCCGAAAAGATGTTGAAGCACTCGGAGTATATGCCTCCGGTTACATGGGGGCCTGTGATGATGCCAATGGCGGGTCCAATGGCAGGAAGGAACCCAATGGTTATTGCCCAAGCAAATACTTCTCATCACAGAGAACCACTTCATCCGATATTGAGGGCAGAAATACACCACTAACTTGGATGGAGAAATCGATGCCACAAGGTGACCGCATGTACGAAGGTGTGCAAGTGTCCTGTATTTTAGCTATTTATGTACAGCTTATGAGCATTCCGTACTCATAATTCTCATACATCAATTCTCATTTCTTGAATTCTCGTTATACTCATTAATTCTCATCTTCGCATTTCAGATCACCTTTAGCAAAAGCATGGCTGAATATTATGGTCAAACGCAAGCATGAGCGAGTCGAGGAAGAGGATACGGACTACTCGTCCGAGTGTGAAACCATAAACGAAACCTTTAGCGATGAAGATCATCAACTTTTGTCGAAAAAAATAGTAAAAAATGAAGACTGGATTGACAAATATGCTCCAGTAGTCTCCCAGGATATCTGTATACATCCCCGCAAGCTCAAAGAGGTGAGCAAAGCTTTGAGCCAGATGCTATTTCACCAATCTGAGCACAAACTATTGATTTTATCGGGACCTGCTGGCAGTTCCAAATCAACCACCGTCAAGATTCTAGCAAAGGAATTGTTGTCCAACGCCGCTACTGGCGGAGCACTCGACACGTATACTGAGGTTGGGGTCGACCAGCTCAATCTCAGGCCGCCCGAAAGCTGGATAGAGTATCTTGACGAGGCGGGAGATATGGCACAATCTTCTCGGTTTCTGGAGTTTCTTGAAGACGCACGATATAGAAGTGGGGCTAACAAATGTGTGGTAATCGTTGAAGAACTCCCGAATGTGTTTCACAAGGGCACGCTTGACAGCTTCAGACGGGCAATTTTGGAGTGGATATACTCAGATTCTTCTGCGAACCTTCCACCTTTGGTGCTTTGTATCTCCGAAGTGGAAACTTTGGGTTCGCAAGACCGAGACTATTTCAGTCTCGATAACAACTTGACGGTTGAGACGTTGCTTGGAAAAGAGATTGTCAGTGCCAAGGACAGGGTCAAGCGCATCCAGTTCAACCCATTAGCTCGCACCTTCTTGAAGAAAGCACTCGGCAAAATCGTCGCTACGGAAAGCGCCTTGTTCAATAAAATCCATTCGTCGGACCTCCAGCTGTTCATGGACCAAATCTTAGAGTGCGGTGATATCAGGCTGGCCACAGCAAACTTGCAGTTTTGGTCAAGCTTGCACGTCAAACAAGGACAAGAAAATTACAACTATTTACGGGAAAACCAGCTAGGGTTGTTCCACGCATTGGGAAAAATCATTTTTTCCAGTAGCAAATACAAGCAGCTCGAGGCAGAGGAACTGGACTTCAAATCGGTTGAACTGGTTCTCTCGTCTTATGGCAATACTAGTCTACTATTACTCGCATTACTAGAAAACTATCATGTTGTGAGCGGCCTGAACTATTCCATCGGCTCGGCAGCACTGGTTACGAACGCCTTGAGCGAAAGTGATTGTATGCCTGTACTTGAAGGAAAAGAGTATGGCATCCGCAGCACTCGAAACGAGTTGAGAAAAGTGCAAAGTCAGCGAACTTCAAGCAGGGCCCTTAATCTCCAATTTCCCCGACAGTACAAAATGACAAGAGCTTATAACCGAGTGTTCAAAGAGGTACAAGAATACCGTCAAGTTGTGTGCCAAATGAAGGCGTCATTTCTGGACTTGAATATGATCGATGGGTACTTTGTGCCCCGAATCTACAACTCTTTTCGTTATAAGCTCAAACATGAACGGCGGCCCTTGGAGTATAATCGGCTTGGAGGCAAGTTTAAAGCGGTTTATTCTGATACCACGGCACTAGTCGACGATGTTGAGTATAGCGAGACGATAAAAGACCAATTTCGACAGGATATTGAAGACGGCAAGAAGGACTCGGACTCCGATATGAGCGACCCGATCAGCGAGTCAGACCAGTCCGACGACTTTCTGTCCGACTCGGATCTCGATGGACTCATCTCCCAGGGCGTAGTATAGCCACATTACATATTCTATTCACCCACACTACATACATTAATTATCTGCGGTAGCAGAAGCAAAGAAATCAGGGTCTTCTTCGATAGACTCTTTTATGATATCCAACCCACCCTGGAACTCACCATTAACATACAATTGGGGAAACGTAGGCCAGTCAGAAAACTTCTTCAAGCCCTGTCTCACGGTGTCGTCCTTCAAGATGTCGAAAAATCCGAATTTGACTTGGTGTTCTCTCAATATGGCAACTAGCTGTCTGGAGAAGCCACACTGAGGCGCCGATGGGGAGCCTTTCATGAACAACATTACTGGTGCGGCTGACGTCAATTTCTTCAATCTTTCGTTGAGGGCCTCGGGGGATTCCTCGGTTTCCACCGGGGGCTTTTCTGATGTCTCGGGGGCTGCAGTTACGGTCTTTCCTGACAGCTGGTTCAATGCCGCGATGAATTCCTTGGGATCTGCTCCCGAAAGCTCCTTGATGATGGTTGAGTTCTTGATGAGAATGAAGTAGGGAACCGCCGAAACCTCAAAAAGCTCGCTAATCTCGGCGTGGTCGTCGGCATTAATCGAAATGAACAAAACTGATGGATTTGCCTGGGCCAAAGTCTTGAATACGGAGTTCATGGTTTGGCATGGCTGGGCCCACGGGGTGTGGAAATAGAGCGCGATGAGCTTATCGGGGTCCGATCGCGTCAAGTCCGTAAACTGGGCCTCGGAGGTGATTTCTACAACTGACATGGTAGATGAGCACAATAGCCATGCTGACAGAGAAGTGATGGCGGGTCACGTGCGCGGTGATTTCGGTGCACGGGTGTAGGCCCGAGTTATCGGCCGAAGGAACAAAGTGGCGAAGAATGCCATTGGCCATTTTCCCATTGGTGCCATTTTCCTTTTGGTGCCATTTTTGGTTAGCAGTTTCTTTCCCTTTTTGGTGCGATCCTTTTTCCTTCGCTACCTCTCGCAGCATCTCGCATCGGTTAACCAAGTCGAGAAACAATGCCCGAGTTGGAGCGTGCGTCTCAATTTAGCTATTTAGGACGTCACGTGACAAGTGGATGGGCCGGTACGACGGCACTGCTAACCTGCAAAAATCCCAAGGTAAGACTTCATTAACGGGCGTTCTGGAGTTGCCTAGACTATCAATTGGCTCACCAGCACCTCCCTGCACTTTCCTTATTACCAATTGCAAAATGGCTTATGCCCGAACTGTATGCAGCCTACCAAAGAAATGGTCCGCAAGCAATAATAGCCGCGGAAATGAAAAGCCCGGCTCGTGTCAATTAATACTGGTAACCAATTGGCGCAGAAATAGCTCTAGTAGACCATTCTCTACCACCAACCCCCTAAGTTCTCTCCTGCGTTCACAAAATCAGAAACTTTTTCACCGCCGGCTGTCTACCCCACAAACCGGAGATGCTCCCCGAGCTTGTCTAAACGACAATGCACCTGCAGACAAGCACGAGGTACCCCAGACAATGAGTCTTGATCCGGTTGCCAGGGAAAGCCCGCAGGAAGCACGGCACCTAGTCACCTCCCAGTATATTCTTGTAGCTTATCTCCGCGGAAATCTTGACTCAATTGCTGGTCCCGGCGTCCCATTTTAACATGACCTTCGGGTCGTGCATACAGGCGTGCACCGAACCGGCAGCCCACCGCCCCCACTTCCCCCAGATTTCGCAATTTTGTGCATAGGTGTGCCTGACCCATTTGTTGGAGCGAACAACCAACAAAAGGTTTGTGACCAAAAATTATTTCCACCGGTTTGCTTGTTGTGAACTTTCGGGATTCTATCGCCTGTGCTTGTGTCCATAGTACATTTTTCTGACCGGGTTGAGAACATCCGTCTTATCCTATTGTACTGTGCTACTGATAAACTTCATTTTGTCACCCTCCAAATTTGTGGGTGAAATCTCGGCTTCTACTCGTACCGTGTCTTCCGGTTGCTTTTGTCGGACTGGATACCTGTCTGTTTAGCTGCGCTGGAGCATCGAGATCTCTGATCACAATTGTACACACCTGACTGCAAACTCCGAATCTCCATGCTTCAAGTGCTGCCAACAAAAATGGAATTTTCTTCGGAAATGAATATGGGTCAGGACGCCTCGTCTATTTCTGCCGGAACAGGATCCAGCAAAAAGAAAAATATACCGGTAGAACTCACGGCTTATGGTACTACGCCATCGGGCAAGCCGCGGCTTTTTGTGTGCCAAACATGTACCCGAGCCTTTGCCCGACTCGAGCATTTGCGCCGCCATGAACGGTCGCATACCAAGGAAAAACCCTTTAGTTGTGGCGTTTGCCAACGGAAATTCTCAAGACGAGATTTGCTTCTTCGCCATGCTCAGAAATTGCACGCCGGCTGCGCCGATGCGATAACTCGACTTCGGCGAAAGTCCATCAAGAGAAACAGCTCCATCAACGACTTGGATGAATATGAATACGAAGACGAAGACGAAGATGACATAATGGACCTGGAAGCGTCGGGTTCTCCCGCGGTGAAAGACTCAAAGCTGCAAGCCGACCACTCCATACAAACACCCTACGACCCCGTTCAGTTCAACCTCAACCTTTTCAGTCAGCAAAAACAGCAAAACAAGTCCACTCCTCCCCGCCATAGCTCTGTATCCTCCAAAGAACCAGCCTCACTACAAAGACAGGTGTTTGACAGAAAAAGACCAAATAGGCTCCGTGGTGCATCGTTTTCTGCTCAATCTGGTGCTAACTATGCTCTGGGTATGCCCCAGTTCAGTGACAGCTACCCAGAGGCTGATAGTGTGGAGTTTTCAACCCCGCAAATTCTCGCAACGACAACATCGGACGAGAGCTACTGGTTCAATAATCTCTCAACAATCCCAGGTCTCAGTGAACATACGTCTTCGAACCGCTCGGTGCAAATGGCGAGGGCAATCCTGGAGCAACGTGATTTGCGCCATGGCTCGACCATGTCCCTTGATTCCAATAGTGACTTCGGCATGTCTCATCATGGCTCGGTGTCTCAACATCCTCCAAATCCCCACCATAGATCTGACAGCATGGCCAGCTCCTCATCATTCAATACGTTTGACTCTGTCAATTTGCAGTATATGATGCCCAATGCCACATTTTCCGCAAATGAAATCACTCCAGCGACTACAAACAGTACTTCCATTGCAAACAATCCCAATCTTTCGACTGAGGATTATGGCTACGCATTCTACGATGTTCCTGAGACTGTAATAGCAAAGAGCGAGTCCAAGCCAGTACATTCCTTGAGTCCTATAGAACAGGAAATGGATGACGACCAATCAAGCAATCACACAATGCAGAAAGAAGGAAACTCGGTCAACAGCAATATAGATGTTAATTTCCTCAACGATTTTGGTGAATTGACTCATGACTTTGATGTTAATGCGCGGTTCATGCCCGGTGGATACTCTTTTTACGATGACAACCCTTCTGTTTCGTCTTCAGGGATGGAAACGAATTCCCCTCAAGTTGTATCCCCTCCCCCTAGCAACGGCAGACATCAAGCGCCTAATAACTCTCATTTAGCTCAGGAAACAACTTCCGGACAAGAAGGACTCTCTCCCAACAGACTTATCAAACCTAACTCATTTGCAGCCAACAATTATAACAAAAACAAGCTCTTCACCAGCAACATGCGGTATATGATTAGCAAAGCTTTGAGCAAGTATCCCATTAGCGGAGTTATGACACCCACAATTCCTTCGAATGAAAAGTTGGAATTTTATTTGAACAACTTCGAAAGAACGTTTCTCTATCATTACCCATTTATCCACTCGTCAAAGTTGAATGAGTACGAGATAATGAGTATGACGGCTAATGAGGATGCTTCGAGTGAAAGTGCCAGAGTTTGCTTGCCTTTACTTGTTGCAACTATGGGGGCATTGTTGACCAATAATAAGAATGACTCTGAGCATCTATACGAAGCTTCAAGACGGACCATCCATATTTACCTCGAGAGCAGAAAGTCTACTCCTTCCAACGGAAGCCCAGGAGCAAAGCACCCACTGTCCTCTAATCCACTCTGGTTGATTCAATCCTTGACTTTGTCAGTGATCTATGGCTTATTTTCAGACAATGAGAATAATGTCTACATCGTTATCAGACAGTTGAATGCATTGAACTCGTTAGTCAAGTCGTCTATCAAGACCAACAGAACCATTTTGTTCTCCATTCATGGAGAGGATGAAGAAATTTACAATAAGACAAATGAACTGTTCTCGAATGAGTTTTTGCAAAATGATTTATTTTCCAACAGTTCCATGACGGTTAATGATCAGGTCAAATTCAAGAACAATATCATAGTGCAGTCGCAAAGACGAATTGTGTTCATGATATACAGACTTACGAATTTTCTATTAATGATGTACAACGTTCCTTTGACGTTGAGCGTCAACGACTTGGGTTCATTGGAGGCACCAGATGTCAATGATGAATTCCTTTGGAATTTCAAAACCTGTCTGGACTATCGTTCTTACTGTAAAGAACACCTTCCCAATGTAAGTTTGGATGATATGCTCAATAGGCTGAACTCCAGCAAGGTGCCTTTCAAAGACCTTGTCTATCAAATCACCTCGAGCAACTTTAACGGGCAAGATTATGGGCAAGTATTATCTCAAAGAAGCAGATTCGAATTCATAAGTCTTCTTCATGGAATTTTCGAGCTCAAACAATACGACGAACAAAATAGCATCAATGTTACACAGATTTTGGACCACATAAGTCCGTTCATCGGTCAATCTAAGGAATATGATGATGGCATGAATAAGGTGCAATCGGCTCTCGAGCAGTTTGATTATGCCCTTCTTTCAAATTTTGTGAAGTTCACCACACTGATCGACATCAAATCTTTGAAGGAGCAAAGCTGGATTCGCAATGTGGAAAAACTCACGAACAACTATTTGCAGTGTTTGGGGAACGCAGAGAAATTAGAAAGCGACAACTTCTTGCAGGTAGTGGATTGCTGCTTGCTTATCATAAAGTATATTTTGTTTTCGACGCCAGAATTGACCACCGGGGCCAATATCCAAAACTTGTCATTGATGGATAATTCAGAAGTTAGCTTTGGTCTGCAAATTCTTGAAGACTTTGGTGAAGTTGATTTCTCTAGAAGTTGCATCCACTCCCAGGTTTTGTTTCACGCATTTGCCGTGTTGTCGATATTTTCCATCATATTGACAAAGCGCATGAACAACCACTACAGTACCGAGACAAACAAAGCATGGTTGAAAAGGTATGGGGTAGCTCTGAACATGATGAGAAGGATTGAATCATTCTTGAAGGTGAAGTATCAGAGTATGAAGAAAGAAAATGAAATTTCAAGTTTGATGCTTTACTCCAATGGAAGTCCACAAACAATTGCAATTGAAAACGAGCTTGCCATTCATGGAGTCGGGGACCACCACGCCCTTGCTTTTGGCTTGGATAAATCATTGTTCATTTTGAAGATTGGAGAGTTAATATTGGGATACTTACATGATGCTAAAATCAAGGTGAGTATCTTCAAAAAGTTGGGCGGGAATTTGTCACAGATCAGGAAGTTCCTCATCGACAACGAGTCACAGATCCCTACACACTAGTTATTATTTATTGAAAATGTTCTTATATAATATGAATATGTAAATAAGTGTCTGGCATTTCGCACAGTGCGGAAGAAGCGTAACATGTCTGAAGGGAACATAACCAATAGATCACAAAATGAAGTAAAGAAGCCCCAAAATGCGCCAGCAGCACCAGTAAAAGATGACGAGTTTGCGAGAAACATCGCCTTTCTTGGTTTGAGCTTCATTTTGCTCGTACTGATTTTGCTAATGTACGCTTGGATTATGCGACAATGGGTCTTGAATCCACAGATGTCTAATGTAACAATCTTATCCTACTTGGGTACATTGGTAGTGGCTACCGTAGTATTGGCGAAAGGATTGATCAGGTTGTTTAGGTATTTGATTCCTGACGTGCCCAATAATGTCAAAAAGTATCAATGATGAAAAAACTTTGAAATCTCTTATTTACATAATCCTAATAAACTAAGCCGCAGAATTACCACTGGTCGCTTAGCGGGTCAAACGCTTGGCCATCACGGTACCATAGACAGCCAAAGAAGCAATGGACAACAAGTTGAGCACAGATGAGATACCGTGATACTTTCCGAACTTTTTGTTCAACTCTGTGTACTTGTCACTAGCCTTGACCTCTCCCCCCTCAATGGTTTCGTGGAGCTTGTTGGCCACCAACTCGTCTCTTTGTTGCTTGATATTACGGCAAATAGGCAACAAGACAAAGTAGTTCAACGCACCAGCAATACCGGAAATGGCCAATACTCCGGTCAGGAATGGGCATAATCTGAAAGGCGACGTAAGTCCCAACACGAGAGGCACAACGGCTTGGCCTATGAAGTATGTGGGGAAGACTTTGTTTTGGAGCTTTCCAAACTCTTCACGAGGTAAGTGCTTGAAAGCAAGTGGAGACACCACAAAACTGTGAAATACTGAGCCTCCGAGGGCAATTGAGTAAAGAAATAAGTGGTAAGGAGCACCAGTGTTCAATCCAAGTGTAGCAATCATTTTCAAATTTAAAATATAATGAGGCAAATGAGTGGCACCGAAAAATGGAGAGACACTTGCGCATGGATTTCCTGTACCTAAATAGATGCAATCATGTCGAACACAGTTTTCAAGCTTTTTTGCTTTATGACGGCATTGTAGTCAAGAACCCCCTCGCCGATATCTTTGGTGCTGTTGCTGAACCAGCTGATATCACTTTGGAGCCCCAAACTCATCTTGGCAGGATTTTCAATATGGGCCTTTTTCACCATTGATGTCTGCTCATATTTTATGGCTGCAACTTCTGCCTGGTCCACGATTTCAGACGAAATCCCGCACATGGCAGCGACGTTCATTCCAAACGAGCCAGGAGCAGTGCCGTCTTCCAATTTGTAAAGAAAAGTGATGTTTCGTGAATTTTGGTCAATGACAATTGCCATTCTCAACGGCCGAATCTGAGGATGGCCCTCGAACGACAACACAAGTGACCCATAGTGCGTTGCAAAGAAGCCTAGAGGTTGTACGTGGGTCGCGAGATGGTGCAACACCGCTTCAGCAATGGCAAAGCCGTCGCTTGACGAGCCTCCACGTCCAAGTTCATCCAAGATAACTAAAGATTTTGCAGTAGCATTTGCTAGGATCTTTTTCGTCTCCGACAATTCCACAAAAAATGTTGACTTTCCTTGGAGAATATTGTCATTGGCGCCGAGTCGGGTCATGATCTTGTCCACGGGAGTGAGCCTTGCGTGTGAAGCAGGAACGAAACACCCTATTTGACTCATTACAACGGCCATTGCCGTTGTTCTCATCAAGGTGGATTTTCCTGCTGCATTGGCACCGGTAAGCAATCCAAAGTGTGCTTCGTCACCTCCAAGACTAAC
This sequence comes from Meyerozyma sp. JA9, assembly GCA_003676015.1. Taxonomy (NCBI): domain Eukaryota; kingdom Fungi; phylum Ascomycota; class Pichiomycetes; order Serinales; family Debaryomycetaceae; genus Meyerozyma; species Meyerozyma sp. JA9. Next base: position 123,827 of record NSDU01000023.1, read on the forward strand.
ATCGTTGGGAATGAATTCTCCGGATGTAACGAAACATGGGTTACGAAGATCCTTAAAGTCGATTAGTCCGGTATCTGCCTCAACAAATTGAGGGCGACAAGAAGGTTGTCCCAACGTCTCGGATGTCTTGGTGAGAGCTATAATACAATCGATGTTGGCGAGCACCTGGATTGTGGATTTCCATATGTTATAGTGCTTGCAGAATCGTTCATACATGCGAAACCGTAATGTTTCACATACCATCTTATGAGTTTCACGTTGTTCCATCAATTCTCTAGCCAACTTTTTCACTTCTGGTGACCAAAATCGTTTAACCTTGGAGGTGGACCCCATTTGGTGCCAATCTGAAGGTATGTTCTTTACCTTGTTGGGCACCTCGATCAAATATATCTCTTTCCCAGAATCTTTATAACAGATTTCATTCGATCGATACTCCTTCTTGTAATTCCTCAAATGCTCATTCAAGGTACCTTCAAGTTCCTTCATCCGGTGGCTAGAAGCATCAAACGATTCATCCACTCCTGTTACGGGCACAACAGTATCGTTCAATGCTTCTGACCTGTCAAAAGCATCTTCCCATTCATTGACACACGATTTCAATTCCGTTGGGAACCCTTGAAGATACTTGTAGAGGGACCCACAACTCTCTTTCACAAAATCTTTGAGGTTCTGCAACGTATCACATACCTTCTCGAAGCCTTCAATGAGTTTTAAGAAATCTTTGAACTTGATGTTCTTGGAGTGAGTCCTGGCAATCAACCTTTCAAGGTCGGGAAGTCCCAGCAAACTCTTCTCCAAAATATCTTTAATTTCCGCTCCTTCTCCCATCAAATATTCAACCGAGTCAAGTCTGTCGTTGATATCGGAACTGATCATGAGTGGATTCAATACCCAGTTTTTGAGCATTCTTTTACCAAATGGCGATTGGGCTCGGTTCAAAAGTTTGAAGAGAGTACCCTTGTCGCTTCCATCAAAAGAATTTGTGAGTATTTCCAAGTTGTTCAACGTTATACCATCTAGAATCATGTTCTTCGCCAGACGAGTGGTGATTTGATATTCACGAATATTACCCATTGTCATGATATTATGGTCCAATTTTAAGAATTTGAGGTAAGATAAGAGCCCTCCAAAGGCACTGAAAGCGTACTGGTTTTTATCCTTAAACGCCAAAAGCGTCTCGGGATAGTTTGAGAAATCATCGAGGTCAGAAGCAGCATAGTATTTGCTCGACACCAACTTTTCAACAGTGGTATCATAGTCCCAAAATTCAGTATTAGGATTAAGAGTATTCCAAATCTGATTGGGGAGCTGAGCAGTATACTTGAGAATCTTGGTAGCAGTGCTGCAGAGGTTATGCTTCTCGCAGATCACCTCTTTGGGCCTGACGTGGGTCACAAGTGTTTCGAGCTTGGTGCATTCATTGTCGTCTTCAAATTGGTAAAAGTTGAGTTCCGAGGTTGCGGTATCGACAAATACAACGCCAAACCAATTGTCAAATTGCTTTATGCTCAAGCAGTAGGTTGACATATCGTCGCTTAACATGTTCAAATCTGTCAAGGTACCACCGGTGAGTACTCCGGTGAGTTCTCTCTTGATGATTTTTTCTTCCTTTGTCCCTCCTCCTCTCATTTCCTTGGCCAATAACGACTCCTTTTGGTCAACTTTGGCCACCTTGTAACCATGGCTAATGAACTCTTTAGCCCAGTACTCGAAGGACATTTCTGGAATCCCTGCCAATTTCATATTTGCCCTTCCGCCTCCGGCGATCTTGAGGTCAAATTCGCTGTTAGCAATCGTGGCATCGTTCTCGTACAATTCGTAAAACTTTCCCTTTTTGAAGAAGACTACCGTGTCCCACATTACCCCTTTGATCTCCCAGTACTGCTTTTCAAAAGCAGTGAATTTGGACCATGCAGATTGCGGGATGTATAATGTTCTGGGATCGTAATTGGGATCGTCGACACTCCTTTTCTCGGCGTCTCGAACGTTTACAAGCCATTGGTACCGTTCCTCGTTCTCCTTGGTAAAGTTTTTTGGGGGAGATTTTGCAGCTTTGGCAACTGGTTTCAGGGCTGCCTGCTTAGGCTGGGCCGAATATGACGAGCCAGCCTTGAATTTATCGCCAAGAACGTTTGTGGTGGCTGTGGTAGAGACTGGTGAAGGTGAGTCTTTGGGGGAAGAATTCCGTGCCTTTTTCCGTGGCTTGGCCACTTCCTCTTCAACATCCAGTATTTCTTCGTCTTCAGCCTCTTCCGCACTAGATTCAGCATCGTCGTCAATGAAGTCGCTCATGTCGTCGTCGTCGTCACTCAAATCCTCAGCCTTGAATTCGTCTTCGTCGTCGTCGCTGTCGTCTATTCTTCTCGTTTTCTTGCGTTTCACCGCCACGTCTTCGTCGTCGGATTCAGCATAGCTGGTGCTTTTCCTCGCACGCCCGCGCTTGGACAATGGACTAGAGCCCTCCTGTGGGCGACTAGGCTCGTCAATGGGTTGTGCAGACGGCTGGGAGGGTATTGGCGACGATTGCGGAGGGAGCAGTTTCGATGAAAAATTGGCATCGCATTCCAGCGTGAGCGGCGTGTCGTGGTGGGGAAGGTCAATGCTGGTGTCTGCGTCGTTTTCCTTATCGCTATCATGGTAAACTGCTTTTTTTGGTTCTTTAGCTTCGTTTTTGATGATGGGATCGGTGAGTTTTGCCAGCAATGGCGAAGATTGGGGCTTTTCTGGCTTGAAAAAAGACATCAACGACAGCTGTCTCATCTTGGAGGAGCTGGATTTGGCCTCTGCCGCCTTTTGTTTTGGAGTAGATGGCATGGAAATGGCGGTGGATAGGTGAAGAGGAACACTCGCGGCGCGGTTAAAAATGGTGGAGATTTCGCGTCGCGTTGTTGTGCTGCAACGGTGCATGGAGGAAAGCAGATAAGAGGGGGAGAGAAGGAGAGTACGAAAAACTAGATTATGAGGTCAATGGCCAACTACCGTCAAGTACCCGGCCAATGCTTTATATTCGTGAGGACTTGAGCCTTTAACTAGCAATTTGTATATTTAGCAGGAACTTTCCTGTGTGCTAGCTAGGGCCGCTTCTGTGTTTCGCAGCCATTTTTTTAGTATGAGATTGAACCTAGGATTGAGTCTAGGATTGAGTCCTCATTTGGTAGTGGCGGCAGGGCAATTATTGCTCACACTTTCCACAAAGTCGCATGGAAGACTTGCCATTTTGAATATGGTCCACCAAACATACAACACCTTTATCACAAACCCACCTCTTGTTCTTGGTTCCAACGAGAAGCTGTGTCTAGAAAATTTACGGGTCGACTTTGTTCTCGGTCTGGCCAACTATTCCAAAGCCGTGCATGCTGCGTCCGAGTGCCGTATCAACATGAGCCTGCGTTTTCGTGCGGTAATTCTGCCCACTTTCAACATTCATGATGTCGTCCACAGAAACCAAGATCCAGTAGATGCCGAGTTATCCAGCGTTATTCTTCAGCGGTCCGCAGACGAAGGAGTAGTGCTCGAGCCCCAATTCGACGACTTAAACTATGGGCACGAATGCGCCATTGAGTTTCAAGATATTGCCCAAGTGGTACTTGTGGAAAATGTGATTCACGCAGAAATCCAATCGTTTGTTGAAATTCCTCCACAATGCATGTTTGGCAACGAGAAAAAGCAAATCTTCATCGATAGCAGATTTGTCGATATTCCTTTGAACGGAACGTTTTCTTGCAGATATGGAAGATCACCAACATGCAAGCGAAATATTGCCGACTCCAGCAGTCCTCGGTACCGACTCATCGAGCACTGACAGTTATCTTGGCACTTCTAGTTATCTTTGCGCTTCTTTCTTTATAAAATGCTTGACCACATCTATAGCCGCAAGCGAGTCTTCTCCACTATCATGCTCGCCAGTTTGGATCACCCGACCAAGATATTCGAACGCAAGTTGCTTCAACGAGTACCTGAACTTCGGAGTGGCTTTATGCTTTGGATACAAGATTGCTGTATCAACCACTCGCTTGTGCAACATCCTCATGGCATTTAAGTCGTTCTCGAGACCATGGCCTATGAGAATAGTCCTATGGTCCATGACTTGCCCGAGCTTGGTTATACCCTCCCAAAAGGTATCTGCGTCATCTTTGATACTAGCTACCCCGGAAAACTTGGTGTTCAAATCCACGATTTCCCCAATTGGTTTTACAAGTATATCAATAACTTCCTTTCCCGAAAAAAAATCAATCGCAGTAACTCGTAAAAGTTCGAATCCCTGGGTGGTGAACCCCATCTCACAGTCAATGCCAATGGCTTTGTATGCCTTGTCGTTGAGGGGAAAGAGGTCTTCGGTAGACTTGAATGGAAGGAAAAAGTGCATTTCTCCTGGATTAGACCAGCTGAAAACGTGGTGGTCCGCGCTGGCACAAGGGTCGGTTTCAGGCGTCACTTCAGCACCGCAGCAAGTGTAGATACGGGTATTCTTGTCTTTCTTGGCTATTTTTCCTGGATGGTAGAAACATCGTTTTGATTCTAGTTGATCTTCCAATTTGAACTCGGTCGAACACCGTCGACATACCCGATTACTGCTGGGAATTGTGGGTTTGGGCGCCAGTGTAATGTACCCGAACTTGCTGAGGGTCTCCTGTGGTATGATACGATGCTCAAGTGCTTCCAAGAGTTCACTATCAGACCATTCTTTGGTTCTGGGTTGGAATTTTTCAGGATGCTCCAATTCGTACGCCTTCTTTTTCACCAATTGGACGTATGTAGCCGTAGTGGCTGTTTGTGCCACCTTGTGTTCGATGTCGGTAGCCCTCAATATGGGCGTAGGTTCGTCAGGGTCATTCTTCGCTATGATTTTAGACATCACCTGGATGTAGTGCTTGCGAGTGGAAACCTGAGCCGGCGCCCGGACAAGTTCCTTCGGCAAAATATAGGCTGGATCCCGTTCAGAGCTCTTTTCTGTCTTCACATCTCCATCCAAACGCCTGGGGTCGTCATTCAATTTGGCGTTTTTGTGCAAATCCAGTTGGCCAGCTTCGGGCTCGACCCGGCTAATTTGACGTCTTTTAGCTTTAGGTTCCGGGTGGTTAGTTGTATGGCCAAATATGCAGTTCACCACTTCACATGTACCGTTTCGTCTCTCCTCAGGACACTTGACTCTCTTAAAGTACCCATTGGGTACCTGATACATCAAGTGTAGTTGAATCGCTTAGTTAGATGCAGTATGGAAATAGCAGCCGTGTTCTATGTGCAGTATCTCCCTGGTTCCACTTTACTTGCAGCATAATTGTACCGATAGAAGAGCCTGGAAGTAGCAAAAAAGGTGTATGATGTCAGTCTAGTAAGCCAATAAGAATGCTTCATGACCCATTCGCCAATTGAGCCTGTAACATGAAAATCGTTAGCTCATCTCCCCAAAACGCATAATGACGCACTTTCACTAGCCGGCCTACATACGCAAGATATCCACGGCATTCTCCTCCTCAATTGGGCTACCAGCACCGGCTGTTGCCCCCACGGCGTTCGTAGTGCCCGATGAGGTCGTGTGCGCCGGCGAGATGAGGTCGTGCGCGCACCGATCTTCCGGCTATAAAAGAAGCTCGACCTTGGAACGTTTTTTTCTTTGTCGACGTACTTCATAGGATCATTTCTATAGGTCACGTCCCTCTTTGACTCTTCAAAAGAGCCACTGAATCCAACTTGGTTGATGAGTGAGATACCCTTACACCCTCAAAGTGAGACTATATTTAGCTTGACTGTGATCCTTAGCGGTCTGGTCATCTACCTATTTTTTGCCTTTTAGCTATAAGACTTGGATTTATCCAGTGTCTTTTAAAAGGAGCGATGATCTTGACCCCTTTCTTTATACTTCTTCGGAGGTTTTAGATTGGGGTGGGTGTAAGTGGCTGTCTGACAAGTTACTCTCAAGTCTCATTGAGCTTTTGCTCGGTGGACTTGTGGTGACTATAGCAAACCTGTTGGTATGTCGGCCAAAAAGTAGTGGTTTTCTTTAGCAATACAGATTTCTCCACTAATATCAATGTAGTATTTTTTCTATACAAGTTCGCGGGCATGTTTGGGCACCTCGTAAAGTTTATAGTAGTCCACCACCTGTCCATTCAAGTTGTTCTCTCCTTCTATTGGCAAGAAGAAAAGACTTCTGAACTTGACTTCGCCGAGAAACCAGAAGTCGAGCCAGTTCTGCTTGATTCCATGGTCAAAAGGAACATCCACCGTCTCCAATGGGTTATAGGTTTCATTCGAAGTGCGATTGATGAAGGACATGACGGTTAATTTGGCCGTCATGAAAAATTGGTCGAGTCCCACCAACTGAATGCATGTAGTTAGAGGCAGTTTGTGCTTGTGGATGGGAGAGGCTGTTCGGGTGGAAGCTGGGGCAATGCCCACACCATAGTCTGGGGGGACCGTCGAATGGTTGTAGGCGCTAGTTCTCTCCATTTGCGAGTTAAGAAGACGGAATTCCCACGTCGTTAAACCTTTTGAAATCTGGAAGATTTGTCCCAAGCAGAGCGAGGCAATCCAGATATATTGCAACAAGCACCACATCATCAAATTGAAATGGAAATGGTAATTTTTGAATCCTAAGCACAAGTCGTCCGAGAGAAGACTGCACTGGTTGGCTTCGTCATCGCTGTCGTATCCTGGAGCATCTTCCAAGGTGCTCCAGAGATCTATGGTCAAGTAGGTGAAGAGCACTATGGCCCAATGCAACGCAAGGATAAAAGTCATGAAGAGCTTGTGGTTTCTGACCCCAACATCGTTGTAGATCCATGGGCAGTAGTGGTCGAATCTGGCCACCAACCGCTTGTTAAACCGTGAGTATTTGGACCGCAAAGGTTTGCGAACAAACGTATCGACGCAGAAATGGTCGGTGTCGAATTGGCCCAAGTCAATCAAGTCTTTCACCTGTTCGAGTATAACGTCATTGTCGGTGGGAGTCGGTACGAATCCCGGGTTTATGAACATTGCCTTGAAGAAACAGAAGACAAATCCGCCAATTAGCACCGCGAGAATCAAGTTAGCAAGGAAATTTGCAAGAGAGATGTTGGGGAGTAGCTTTGTTATCCAGACAAAGATGCACCAGAAGGCAGTACCGGAAAAAATGCCCGCTAAAAACGGCGACCTTGGAATCGGTTTGTCTTCAAGGAGGTAGTTGGGAACAATCACGTAGCTTAGGAAGTAGAACATAGCCACAAAGAGTATCACCGACAAGAATAATTTAGGAATTGCAAAGCCGTTATGCAACGAGCACATCTGGAACACAACGGGCAACACCACATAGGGAGTAAAAAAAGTGACTAATTTGGCCAACCGGGGATCAAGCCAGCGATACTTGATGGCCCACTCCTTTTTGGGGTCGCGGTTGGCTTCTTTGAGTACTTTTACCCACAAGTCGTAGCAGTTCATGTCTTTGGCCACGGCAAACGAGTCCTTTCCCTGGTCGTTTTTGGCAAAGATATCGGAGCCTGCTTCCAACAACGTCTTCAAAACCGACTTGTAGCCCTTCATAAAGGCCCAATGAAGCGGGAGGAACAACGTATTGTCCACCTTACTGGCATCGGCGCCGAACCGCAAGAGGGCATTAACACTCATGATATCGCCCTGGTACGCGGCCCAGTGCAAACACGTTCTGTTGCAGCTGTCGGGCTCGTCAACATATAGCCTTTTTCCCAGGCCACAGCACGAGAGAAGCATATAAACGAGTAAGGTGATGTTGGAACTATGGGTAGCCAAGTGAAGAGCATTGTAAGATTGGGCATCGCGGAGCGCCGGGTCTGCGTCGGTGTGGGTAAGCAAGTAGTCCACCACGTAAACGAGTCCGTTTCTACACGCCCAGTGCAAAGGGGAGGCCCTCAATTCTCCGCCCAACGCATTTGCGTTGACTCCTTGTTCCACCAAATACTTGACGGTTTGAATGCGATTGTTGATGGCGGCCCAGTGGAGCCCGGTGATGCCGTCGGCAAACGTTTCCGTCGGCTGGACCTTGCCGCTGGTCACCAATTCTTGTATAACTTGCAACTCACCCAGCTGGCAAGCGGCCATGAACTGGGCCAAATCCGGCTTGAGTTCCTGCTCCAGAACTTTGTTTGCTGACCCGTTCACGTCGTCAAGAGCATCCTTCTTGGTGTCCAACACCGCCTCGGTGGAGTTTATCGTTGCCAATTCGATTTCGTTGTCCGGATCCAGTTTGTCGATTTGCACATGTTCACCCAGTTCTTGAGTATTTTTGTGGCGGTTTTCTGTGCCCAGATCACTGCTGGGCGCTGTGTCCTCCTGGAGCGCAATTCTGTCGTTACCACGCGCCGCCATCGACAGGTGTGCAGTGGCTGTGGTGGGCAGTTGGTGGAGCGGCTGAATCAGTGAAAAGATGGCTAATCCGATTACGTAAGCGGCGGTGCGAAGCGCGAATGGGTGCAAAAACATTCAGTTCAAATATTCAAATATTCAGTTATCTAGATACTCTTTTTGCTGCGGCCGTCGATGGACAGCGCCACGGTGGCGGCGTCGGAGCCGGCGTCGGGGAGCGCGCCGGAAACGGTTGTGGGGGCAGTCAGGGTGGTGGCGGACGCTACGGAAGACCGGGGTTTGGGGGTGCTGACGCCGGAGCTGGAGCCGCTGTGGTCGTGGATAAAGCTCTTGATTTTCTCGCCGGCCAACTTGGCGCCGGGAATGACTTGCTCGTCCACCACTGGCTTGACCCTGTCGTTGATGAAGCCCGGTCTGACCTCCTCGGGCGATATCAATCCCATGTTCTTTTGGCCCACCCGGTCCAAGTGCTTTTCCAAGAGCAAAAAGTTTCTCGAGTTCGACTTGTAGCCCACCTCGATGAGGTCGCCCACGAACGGAATGAGGCCCAAGAGAAAGTCTATGGCGATATTGAGCAAGTAGAGCAATTGCAAGTCGAACGGCAACCCGTCGTCCAACTGGCGGGCCTGCCACAAGAGGCCGAGCGACCAGTAGGTCGACACCAACGTGCCGACAATTGGCACAAATCCCACGATATTGGTCCAGCCAAACTTGACTCCCATGAACTGGAACCACATATCGTACCGGTAAGCGCGCTTTCTCACCACATTGAGCACTCTTTCGTCGTTGGCAGACAAGCCTTGCGGCACTCTGCGAGTGACTTTTTTGTACAGCGTCTGGCCGGTTTTTTCATTTACATGGACAGGAACATACTCGTAGAACGGGTCCTCCACGCCGAGTTTGTTCCACTGGTTATCCTTGAGCAATCGGTTGGCGATGAACTTGACTATAAACGTAGACATGATGAACAAGTTCACCTTGATTGCTGTCTGAGGTGGTGCGTGCAGGACCGCTCGGTCTCCAAGCCCTCCGCACTTATCGTCTCTGTGCAGTCTGCCATGTGAGAGATGCGATGATTGTTGGGGTACTTCCTCATTATGGGGCTATTTTCGATAGTTGGAGCGGTGACCAGCCGGGTTCCCTTGGTGCTGCGGGCAGCCGGGTGGATGGGGAGCTCCAGAAGTGCATTCGGTGACGACGTAAGTGTGGCTAGTGAAGAAGGGGAAACCACCGATGGCTATGAGAGTGCCAATAGCTCGCCCCAAACACGCCAGCTAGTTCACAATCGGCTCTTGAGTAACCGCGCCACGGCAGCTCCCGAGGACAGCGGTTCAGGCGAAAATGGCTTTGTTGGTGGTTCCGTGAGTGGTACCAATGGTTCTGTCGACGGTTCCGTAAACGGTTCCGTTTCCGGCCACAACCATGTGGATCGCTATTTGAGCGACCAGAACAGAAAGTTTGACGATCTCATCTACAAGAACTTGAACGCAGTTTTCGACAACGAAATCGACAAAGAACCAGAGACTTCTACGTTCAGAAAGTCGGTATCGGGGGTCGTCACCTCGGGAATGGGCGGCTTGGCGGGCAGAATAAGGTTTTTCGGGCATGCAAAGGACATGGACATTGCGGAATCAAGCACGCCGTCGCCAGAAAACCAGGAAATCGTCAGTCCAGCACTTAACTCAGCCATGACTTTTGACAATTTTCTCGATTCCTTGGACTATGACACCAAGATCCAGCTTTTAATAATGCTCCGAAGGGACTTGGGGCTCACCAACGACGAGGAGCTTGAGCGCTTGGTTTTGAATGAGAATGACATTGAAAAACTCACATCGATGCACAAATTTGAAACCACTGGGCCAGTAATCGATAAGATCCAGCTTTTTGTGTTGATACTGATCAAGCTCATGTTCATTGGAATCAAACTCATGATCCCCATCTCGTATCTCCTCTACACCAAGTTTGTGGAAAATCAACTTTTCTTGTTCAACAATAAAAACTTTAACAAGTTGCTCCTGGTTTGCATCAAGGTTATGAGAACTTTGGAGCATAAACTCAACGATGAAAAGATACAACCGTACCAATATGGCTACGACCGGACTCAAGCCTTGGAAAAGGACATCAAATTCTCCCAAGCGCAGCAAAACCTTGACGAACTCTACGACGAAATGACATTACATGCCTCCTCCTTTTTCAACCAACAATTGGATATGGCAGAACGATCTTCATGGACGCGATCGGTATTCGGATACATGTTGAGCAAGTATCTTGGTGCCGCAAAGACACAACAACCTCCTCCACCTGCCAAACCATTACAAGTTCCGCAACCGCTTCACAATGATCCTAAATTCTCAAAATATTTTGCAACTCCTCCTTCCACATCCAATGGATCTCCACCTTCTCCTAATTTGGGCCAGAGGTCGCTCCCTGGCTCTAGTTCTAATTTGAACTCTCTTTCGGTGATGGAATTGGCACAACAGTTTGCGAATGACTTGATATAGGACGCAAGTTTACGAAATTTCAAAAAGTTGCACAATTAATAACTAAGAAATAAAAAATTTGAGAGATTGCAAGTAGTCTCGGTAACATGTATTCTGGTAGAGAAGTGTCAGAAGAAGCTATTTCAAACGTAGATATGCTTTGAAGACAATTAAATTGCAGGAGACAAAACCGCTGCAGCGCAGCAGTTTCAGCATTTATTTCCAGTATTAAACTGGAACGAAAAAAGGATTAATTAACTGATGGATTGAGCGAACTGGAGTGAATTGAGTAGGAAGAGAATGAAGAGAATAAAGATGGCACTTTTGCTAAAATTATGAAAATCAATTATAATGCGATGAGAACAAATTACAACTGAGTGACAGCCATCAAAGCGGCAACCGTTGAAGCGACGCGGGGAAGAAGCAAGTCACTAAAGGCTAAAATGAAAAGAAATTAGCAAATTTCTGGCTGCTGCAAATCTCAAAGCAATCAGTGCTAAATTGTAAGAATTGCTATTCTAAAGGATGGTAACAATTAACGCGCATTGTTAGCTGCCCCGTATTTACGAATTCTGTGCATTCTCTCGCCGAACCAGATTTCCCCGTGCATCTGAAATGAACATGCCTTATCACCCCTATTATCAGGATTCCCCATATAAAGTAAAACCCACCTTTACAGGAGGGCACCTAACCGGATTAGGCAGGGGGCATAACGCAGGCCCACACACCATTTCTGGTTTCAGAGGTGCGGCCAATGGCTCACAATCATTTTTCGCCGCACACGACAAAATATGCACGCAAAGCAGTTACCCGGCCGGATATTTGACGCACCTTGACATAAGCACCATACAAAGTTCGGCACACAGCACATGGCGCCGCATGCCGTATGCCTGGAAAATGCCAGCAAGTTGTTTCCATCCCCCCCTTTTCTTCCCAAATATTATTGGGCCACTATCCGGATTTTTCGCACTTTTTTTTTTGTTAGGATTTTCCTTGCGCAATAAGAGAGGCTCAATTTTTTCATAGCCCACAATCCATACTCAACCAGCTCATTTTGTCTAGGTTTTTGTTTGGACTAAGGAAACTCGGCTTGCCTCCTTTCTACAAACACTCTTACTTCTGATAGTTTCTGTACCAAGAGCTAGCTCTGTTGGACCAAATCTATCATTACTAAGTGGTTTTTTCTACTCGCCACCAAACGGTCATTCCTATTGGACAGCGTGGCAGGTTTCTGACGCCTTGATTGGTTGGTTCAGAAAAAGTTTTTTTTTGGTGTACTGGAAGTGAATTATCTACCTCCACACACCATGGCGTTGTGCTCACAAGCGTTCGCGGCTCCACTGAAGCGTGGATGTTGCAACTTGGACAACGACACCAATAGTAAACGGTTATGCTTGGGTATCAACAAATCGATTACAGACGACCAGAGCTCTTCTGACTTCGACTCGGATGACGAACAAGCCTGTTATCAGGCTGACCAAATCCGGGCCAAAAAGAGAGCTTCAAATAGAGTGTCGTTTACCTTCAATAACAGTAACTCGATCTTGTCGAGAGCAGTTTCCCAGTATAGCGATGACGATGAGAATGACACAGAGGAGTACCATCGTCGTAGCTGCAATAGTCCTACTGGCAGTACCCTGGCTATTGGCAAGGTGGCACGCAGTGCCAGTTTTGTTAGCACCAGTGCTGCTATGGGAAGCGACCCCCATGCTGACTGCAGATTATCTACCGGGACCAACTCGATCTATCCCTCGGTCTTGTTCTCGGATGACGTTTCTTCAAACAAGAAGGAGATTCCTGATTCCGATAAGCAATGCCGTGCCAGATGTTTCGACTACTTGGTTGGTGCTATCGATGAGGCATGGGCTCGTTATTGCGATGCTACCACCAGCGTTGAAGATGAAGTATATGGGTACTCTTCGGGAGTTGGCAGGTGTCCTGCTGAAACCAATACTCCTGCATCAGTTGCAACTGATGAAGAGGATTACTTCGCAAACGCAACCGATTTTACTGATTACGATGATAGCGATTTCGATATCAATCACAAAGGTGTTCAAGTTTCGAGGCGTCCTCTGTTAATGCCCGTACAACAAGTTCAGGGCAACAATGGCCCTTCGTACTCTGCCAAAGATCCTTCAAGTTGTCAATTGCAAGCATTGAAGGACCGGTTGACAAAGGCCAAGTACTATTTACAGGATCTCACCGATTCTGATATATTCCAAGATGTGATTGCATTCTGGAAGCGGTGGGATATGATCAAGTACGCCACCATTGAACTTGTGGAAGATGATGATGATGACGAAGTGGTGGAATCCACCATCGAAGAGTTGGAGCGTGGCCGTATGTTTGTGCATTAGAACTATATGTGCCGCCACTCCACAACCTTGCTTCTATTGTCGGTCGACAATATTGTATTTTAAATTAAGTTAGGAAAGGTGTTAGTTGGTTTTGGGTATGATTTATGCAAAGTTATGATTAGCATGTATAATAGATGGTTGGTTTTTTATCAGTGTAGCGGCATTGTGCAGGTCCACTAACGGGGCGATAAGTAGAGTCGCGAAAATTCATGTTGAAGAACAAACCTAGATAATGTTTGCACCAGTTGTACAAGCTCTTTCGCTCTTTTTCTTGGCCCAATTTGCTGTTGCAGGTGGTCTCCAGATAGGTGAGTATTGCTGGACACATTTTTCTTCCTAACTAACACAGGTGTTCTTAAAAGTGTTCCAGAAAGTGAGTGCACTGTCAAGTCGAAACCTGGCGACTTGGTTCTGGTCCATTACGAAGGAACGTTGGAGGACGGAACCGTGTTTGACTCCTCTTTTAAGAGAAATTCTCCCATTTCGTTTCAGCTTGGAACCGGCCGCGTGATCAAAGGTTGGGATCAGGGCTTGTTGGATATGTGTATTGGAGAGAAAAGAAAGTTGACCATTCCCCCAGAATTGGCATATGGAGACGGTGGAGTGGGACCAATTCCACCCAAATCCACACTTGGTAAGTAAAATAAGGAGCTTTTTTCGAAAGTTTTTTGAATGTTTGGAATTTTTCACCACTAACCGCAGTATTTGTCACCGAATTGGTATCTATCGATGAGGGACACGACGAATTGTGATATGTAGATGTAGATGCATTTACAGCTTAGTTGGGACCTCAATTGCGCAATAGAATAAAAATCTTGTATGCCTTCGAGTTTGGCTTGGACCATCTAGTGTGCATAAAGTCGCATCATGCTATGCGCAACCCGCAACTCTGTTATTTCCACCATGAGTCAATTATCAGCAAAAACACTCCAAAAAACCGTCCAGGACTTCTTGGCGTCCGGCTCCCACCTCAGGATCATCTACAATGCCTCCCTGGATGCATTGGCCAACTCAAACACAAGGCGAATTTGCGTGCTCGATTCCTCGTTCAACCCTCCTCATTTGGGCCATTATGCTCTCATCAAAGAATCGCTAAGCTATAAGACTCAATTCCCCAAGGACAACCAGGCCGTGTTGCTCTTGTTCTCTGTGAAAAACGCCGACAAGATTACGCCGGCTCCGGCTGCTTTGGAACACAGACTTGCCATGATGTGCTTGATGGCTGATTACGTTCAAAAAAACATGCAAGTTAATGTTTCTGTGGGCATCACCGACCATGCCAAATTCGTCGACAAGTCGTCCACGATCCTCGGCTACTTGAAGGAACAAAACTTACTGGCAAAGTTGACGTTTCTTGTTGGTTTCGATACTCTCTTGCGGATTCTCAATCCCAGCTATTACCTTCCAGATAAGATTCTGGCGGCGCTCAGCGACTTTATGCGGTCCACAGACTTGTTCTGCTTGACGAGAAACGACGGCAAGTTGTCGGTCGCTGACCAGTCGCTGTACGTGCAAACTTTAGGAACCGGCGGCCACGAACATCTTCCGTCGAGTTGGCTGCAAAGTATTTCTCTTCATACCGGAGAAATCGACATTGTGGGGGCCATGAGCTCGTCCAAGATCAGAAAAGAGGTGGCTGATGGCGGCAACGAGTGGGATAGTGAAGTGATTCCTGAAATTCACCAATATATTGTTGAGCAAGCGCTATACAAAAAGCTAGAATAATCCCCAAAGCGCCACAAGGTGGATGGCCAAACCATACTTCAGAGCATTGGCGCCATCCTCGGAAACTACCGACAGAACAGGATAACCAGCAACCGTCGTTTCGTTCTTGGCGTTGCTACATTCAATCTTTCCTCCTCTGATAACGGCAGACATCTCGGCGGTGCTCCATTTTGCGCAGTCAAAACCAGCAGCGAACGACTTGACCCGGGTACTTCCCTTGACAAGACGCAACTGCTTCAAGCTGGCATCCTTAAAGTCACCCACAAGCTCGATCGCTCCTCCAATGACATTGAGTTTGGGGAGGAAATTGACGTGCTCAATAAGAGTATTATTGGCAACGAGAAGCCCACCTCCGATGTCTGTGAGAGAACCGAAATCGACCAGGCTCAATTCGCCGTTTTTCACAAGACTCAATGTGCCCTTAACACTCGAAAGTTTGGGAAGCTTCAAGGTTTTGAACCCATTGTTGATGAGGCTGGCAGAAGCACCAACGGTCTCGAGCTCGGCCAAGTTCAAGTGCTGTACATCGTTGATGCTCACGTTCTGGGCAAACGTCAACCGGGGCAAAGACACAACTGCATTTCTGGCATTGGCAGAAATATGGAGAGACTCAGTCACCTTTTCCATATTTGCACTTATCAGCTCCAAGAACCGGTTGTTGTTGATGTCGAAAAAGCTCAATTCGTTGCTCATGAAACCAGAAATCGCTGTCAACGACGTATCAGAAATCTTGATGCTTTTCAACCCTTCAATTGTGCCGGCAAAGTTGATGTTGCTCAAAATGGGTATCACCTGCCAGTCAAGAGACTGTAAACTCAGGAGCTTGGGAAACGATACCAACGACAAAGAAGTGAGTTGTTTCAAGCCAAAACCGCCGCTGATGCTCTCCAAAAATGGAGCTTCCATGCGAACGAGCGATGAAGATTTTCTCACCGAAAGCGAACCCAAGATCTTCTGAATGTCGCCAAGATGAATGATGGGGTCCTTGAAGTTTTCAATCGACACATCGCCGGCGACCACCGAACAGCGAGCCAAGTCTTTGAGGTCGGCTAAACTAGCAATAAAATGGTTGGTTTTGTTGCAAATATCAACAGGACTTTCGAAGCGCCAATCGTGGTCTTCAACAAAGGTGGACACTTCACCCTCGTCTGCTGGGAGGCCCAGAACGACCCTGATTGCCGGGAAAAATAGGGCAAAATAATATTTTAAAAGCATGGTAATGTATTTGTGCAAAAATAGGTTTTTATACTCGGACACAAATGCAAGTGCACGAGAGCAGCACGGAGATGTACGAGAGCGGCACGGAAGGAGAACAGCACGGAGACGTACGAGAGCAGCATAAGATGGCAAAAAACTCAGAAAGACGCAAGTATTCTATTTCTAATCATATCTTGGCATTATCGGACACACCGTCTTGTAGGTAGGTCAACCCTTCTTGGATGATGGTTGCTACACAGTTTCCCTCTCTGTTGTAAGCATAGACTCTCACCAAAGTTCTGTTGTTGGAGTGGACTCTGAATTGATAGTGGAACGTGAGCCAGTTGTTAATCAAATCGAATCCGTTTTCGTAATCGTCAGTGTGGAAATAAATATGATGGTCCAAGGACATGGCATTGTAGTGGTAAATATGCATCATATTCAACGAGATGGGCATGAGCTTCCTTGCATCCTTTTCTTCATCGTACTCTCGGCGTTTATTGTTGATTGTGGAGTTCCAGGGCATGTGGAGGGCACGGGCCAAAGTGGTGAGAATCACCGAATCACTCAAGTCTGCCAATCCAATGAAATTGAACTTGGGGTCCGTGAACTCGTGGTCTTGCTCGATCTTGTGGAAGAGGGTAATCCATCTTTCTGAGGCAGGCGTTTTCAACTCGTCTTGGGCAAGAGACTTGTCAACAAACTCGGGAGGGTAGGCATTCCGAATATAGGTTGTATGGACCACTTGTTCCAAAGTATCGGGGTCTGTGGTTTCCAAGAGTTTTGGTGGAGCAACTTGAGTATCCGGGCCCGGTTTAGCACCCTTCTTTGTCAAGGAAACTAGACAGTTTAGCCGCACCGTGCCCTTTTGAACCACCTTGATATACCGACTGGCAAAGTTTTTTCCTGTGTGCAATTCGGTCACAAAGTATTGCATGGGCACCGTACTGTCACCAGGACCAATAAAGTAGGAGTGGAACGAATTGGGAACGTAGCCGGGCGCCGATTCCATTCCAACAAGAAGAGTCTGCGCTACGGTGTGGCCGCCATAAACTCCTCTTGCGAGCTTAAGGGGAAGTTTCAAGGGGCGGACACCTTCCCATCTCCATTCGCCAATTTTTTTTACTCGAAACGAGTCTTCAAAGTCCTCGGACATACTAGACGAGAGTGGAATAAATCTCAGAAATAACCAGCAAGAGCACTTTCAGAAATGATCAGCTAGAAGCGCTTATCAAGTACTGCTGAACAATTCCTCGCAACAGTATACCAATTCTGGTCCAGACGTCAGGAAGAATGGTGATAAGTATTGGGAACTTTCTCAACACTCCCCCGCATTTCGCGCACATGATTTTTTCACATGAGTACGCCAAAATTCCATGTGTGGCCAAACTACAGAAAATCGATGTTGAAACGGCTGTTGAACTTGCGCTCGGCTTCTTGACGGTCGGGACCGCTAATTGAGTTGTTTAGGGCTGGTTTGGACCGCAGGTGGAGAAATTGTCTCGGTTCAGGTTCAAGTCGCAGCCGAAGTTGCAGCCGATTTTGTGGCAGTTCACTGCGGAAGATGCGAGGCGACTGAGGAATAGTTTGTGCAACAATGTCTGCGGAGGTGTCTGGGACCAGCATGGGTCCGTAGGTTTGTCCATACTTTGGAACTTGGGTGGTGGTTCCTTGGTGAGTCAATTCAAACCGTCTTTTTTTCATCTTCAAAGCGGTGTCGTCCTCGTTCGACTCGAGCGGTTTCAAGCCACAGAGCCTACGCTGCTCGTTGGTCAAAGGCAAGTCAAGACACTGGTCTTGGGAGCGAAGTAGCCGATACAGAGCAACGGCTATGTTCCCCACAAAAAGGGCATAGACAGCATTGATGAGGTAGTTGGCGTACAGAGCCGATGCTGGCGAGTATTGTTTCTTGTAGAAGCTGAAGGGCGCTTGGGACGACGACTGGAACGACGGCGCTTGAAACTCTGCCTGATACAAGGCTATGAAGTAGAGTCCGATTTGAACAAATAGCTTGAATGCCGCAATGTAGAGAATATTGGCTCCAAGCCTGCGTACTTCTCGTTCAGTATTGACCTGTCTTCTGAGGGCTTCTTTGACCACGCTGCTGGTCCACTCACCAGAAGGAGCATTATCCACCTCTTCGTCAACCTTGGGCAGTACCGGGGGTTCACTTTGACGAACCAGAAAGTTGCGGCTTATACGAGGAGGAATTAGGTGGTTCACGCCAAAGAGATTGTCGGACGACACCGGCGGCCGGTAGTAGAGGGGCTGTGACGGTCCTGCTTGGGCCTGGGTGTTCGCAGGGTCGACTTTATGTTTTTCAAAAGCGAATCTGGAATGCAAATTCAGCGTTGGAAGCGGTTCTAGGGGCCCCGACAGGCCGCTGATCTGTGTAGGGGCCGCCGCAGTTGTAATTTTGTGGTCATTGGTGGAAAAAGCCTTCGATGTTGTAGGCCGAGACATGCCCCATTCGGCATAATTGTTGCTGGAAACTCGCTGGAGCGGGGTGAAAAACTCCAGAGTATTGACCGGCGTGTCCGCTACGTTATCTGTCTCTGCTAGGCGCCTGGGCAAAGGAGTGGATACTGGGTACATGGGCACGAAATCACAAACAAGTGCTCGAATCCATCGCGTACAAGAATCAAGGTGAGCGTGGGTGTAAGGATGCGCCGACCTCGACCACCGACGGCCTGCCATGAGCACAGTGGAACGGATGGTGGCACCGGAAGAGGCATTGAAGCATGTAGTTCATTTCCGGGAGTGTTAGGGGTGTTCCAAACATGATGGCAGAGCGGCACGCCCGCATGTTGATGCTGTCGAGAATAATCTGGGGTACATCTTTGACAGCATGGGTCCAATGGTGCGGCTCGCCGATGCGGCTGGCCTTTTTATTTGCAGCAACATCCTGCAAGTACTGGGCTATACCAAGAGACACCGCCGCCACAGACTTGTCGTAGAGCACTTCGGGCACCCGAAGCAAGAAGGCGTGGTTTTCTTGAAAGGAGATGTCGAATCCAAAAGCCTGGAGCTGGGCCTGGACCAGCTGGAGATGGAGAATCTGAGTCGGCGAAAGATCAAGCTGAAGATCAAGTTGCGGCTGGTTCAGATCTCCACCCGGCTTGTTTTGGCGAGCTTTCGTTTGCTGGATATAGTGTTTGAGGTAGGATTCGACTCGGATTCGCTCGTCGCAGGCATGCTGGTCCACGATGAAAAGACGCAGCTGGCGCTCGACGGTTGCAACAAAGAGAATATATTTGCAGTCGAGCTGCTTTAGTACGCGAAACGAGTCGACATTGAGCGATGCTATGGTTTTAAATGAGGATGTTGAGCGAATTGGAGAGGGACAGACGCTCTCACTCTTGACTGGCTTTGAGATTTTGGACGGAGATTTTCTAGGACTGATCGACTTTCTGGGACTGAGCGACTTTCTGGTGTGTTGTACCCCAACCTTTCCTAGGAGCATCAAAATCATCTGTTTGAGAATTTCCCATCGACGGACACGATAGAGAACTTTGGATGGATCTTGGTTCATCTCGTCCATACTGAGAGGACAGGTTATCATGAGCACGTAGGCCAGATTTCGAACCAATTTGTAGAAGTCTCTCAAGTCTTGCGAGCTAGCCTTGTATTTTCGTCCATTGATAAAGATGAAGTCCAACGGCGACACCAGCGACCATTTGCCAACAACTCCCGATATCCGATACTGCTGGCATCTCGCATCGACCGGTTCGTATGCTGGAAGCGCTCGGAAGCCATAGACGGACCGAATTGTAGAGACCATGGGATTTTCCAAGGATGGTGCAACCAGGATGGCTTGTTCCACCAGGTGTGCAGCAACACGAACGTCAATTTTCACACGAGGAAAAAGTAGCAGGCACTCTGCAACCTCGCTTTTAAGCTCCGAAAGAACATGTTGGATATTTTGTGACGATAATTGTGCACGACGCACTTTCAAGTTGGCAAAGAGATTGCGAACAGTCACCACAGTCCATGAGTTTCCCAACGAGATTGGATCAATGGCAAAGATATCATCACAAACCTGGGAAGCAGGCTCGAATAAAACCACTTTTGGCTCATCTAGACGTCTCGAATAGGCACCAAAGCCGCCCACTTTGCTGACGATGGATGTGCTCGAAACTTGTGAGATTGCAAAGAGAGCTTCTCCACGAAAACCCAAAGTTTTGACGCTGGATAACTCTTTCTCCACCTTGGAAGTGTAGTTCTGGCTGCCCACCAACCCGAGATCGGCCTCGCTCATGCCAAAACCGTTATCAGTCACCATCACACTTGTCGAGCCCAAGTGGATTTTCACGGCGATCAGCGTCGCTTGGGCATCTATACTGTTGTGTAATAGCTCACGCACCACGCTGGCATACCCGGAAACGGAAAGCGGTGCCACCAACTGTTGCTGAACTTCTCTATCTAGCTGGTGTAGCTTCCCCATGGCATCGTGAAGAGTTCGCGCGATAAGAATTCGCTGAAAATCATCAAGTATCAATTACGCTGTTTACTAATGGTAGCAGAGGTTTCGCTAGAAAAGCAATTGCTGCCCATATTGAAGCTGCCAGACCCCTTCCGGGGATACGCGGACATCGAGTGGACCAAGTTGGCTGCGGGCAATGATCCCGACATCGTCCAGCTCGATGCCGATGCTCTCTTCGATGAACAGGTTTTTCTTCCGATGCTCCAAAATCCATTTGAGTCTACGTATTGGAGCCGGATCGAGTCTGCTGCAGTCGCAGCAGAGCAGAGCATACGAGACCTTGGCCTAGAGACGTTTACAATGTCCAAAGAGCCGGAAATTGTCCGTCCCCCAATGCCCAAGTTGACCAAGACACAGAAGCGAATGTCGCTCGGACTTCTCGATGTCAAGAAGCAAAGAGCGTCGAAGCGGGACGGGTCGTTGAGCTTGCGGAAGCCGCCGGAAACCGCCACGAGCTCGGTTAATATTACTACAAGCGCCGCAATTCCCACCGTCGCCAAGCACTCTACATTCAAAAACACCATACGGGACTTTCTGGACAAACTAAGGCCGAACCACAAGACGTCGAGCATCAAGTCCAGAAGACGACTGTCGTTGGTAGACGAAACCTTGCCGAGCTATATACGAAAACAGCTTGCGGAGCGAACCCCGGAGACGTACCAGCCTGTGGAAGAACCCCATAAAAATTCCAGCGGAACTTCCACCCCCGGCAAGAGCCGTCTCGACAACCTTCTTGCCAATTCGCAGTCGATTTACGCCAATATGCCGCAAAAATCCAGCAGCAATGTTTCCGGGTCGGTGTTGGAAAGCCGTACCTCCGAGGACCGAGAGTACATTCTGCCGGGTCTGTTCACCAAGTATATGAGAGGCTTGGGCGAGCCAGTGAACGAGGAAGAAGAGGACGAAGACGACTTTATCACCGTCAACGCCACGAGCGACGAGTACTTGTTCAAGTAGATGTAGGATATCGACGGGAATTCGACGAGTACTTGTTCAAGTAGATGTCGGTTATCGACGGGAATTCACATCCCGTTGAGCACCACCTCGTACACAAACAACGACACGGCGCTGGTGGGCGCCGTCTTGATCAAGCTGATGCTAAAGCCCTTGTAGAAGCCAAACAAGCCTTCTCGTCGCAAAATTGAGGTTGCGAGGTGGAGTATCAGCGTCCTACTGGACCGCACTTGCATCCGTTTGCGGAGCGTATCGAGAGGAAACGTGATTCCTTTGGCCGAGGCGCCGGCAAAAAAACCACAGAATCCCTCTATGAATGGTATATTGTCCTTGTACTGGGCGGCAACGTCGCGGGCGATTTCATAAGTCCAGAACATGAGGCCCGAATTCAAGCCCAACGAAAGTAGCGTCGGTTTGGCGCCCATGTATAGTCCTGCGAGCCCGCCCGAGGCTCGGACCTGGTTGAAGGCAGCGGTCATGGACAAGAAATGGCGCTCGGAGTTGGCTGCTAGTCGAGTTCGGAGGAGGTCAAATGGATAGGTGACTATAAGACTTGTCACGCCAGCCGAGGTGCCCACGATCAACAGGTGGTTGGACGGGCGCAAGCTGAAGCCGTAGGACGTCTCGAGGTCTGCCAATGCGTTGCTGAAGATGCTGTAGGAGGTGAACTGGGTTGCGCCGTAAAGAATGTACATGATTTCCGCGGGAACATTTCCCTTCCAAAAAGCCCTGATGCCCTCGTTCTTGAATATACGAACCACCGTCTGCCGGAGCCCGTCGTGGGCGCCCAACGCCTTGTTCAGGAGCTGGAGCCGGATCTTGACGGTGTCCAACGGCGCTGTGACCGCTCTGAGTTAGTGAAAATTCGCAAGTTTTGCGGCATTGCAAGTACGATACCTACCTAGCTACCGCCCCAGACACCGAGCCGGCCACCAACGTGTGGTACACCAGCGCCGAAGCGCCCTTTTTGAGGTGGTCTTCTCTGGGCGACGCCATTCATGGCGAGTGGGAGCGCAATGCGATGGCTTCGGTGCGCGCGGGACACCCCAACACCGGCTCACCAGTTTGCAGCACGCTTCTATCTCTCCAGCCTCCATCTCTATCCTATCACTCTAGCCTCGCCCTCACAACTCAATGCTCCGCCACACGTCGCGGAAGCCCCACCACGACGCCCCGGACCCAAAGAGACCCACCCAGAACGGCGAAAGACACCCGTTGTGCAAAGACCAGTGCACCACCAACGGAAGCTGCACCGCCTGCTTGAACAAGCTCACCCGCCAATTGGCGTCCCATTTCGACACCGGCACCCTTCTGAACAACTCCACCACCTCGAGCACCAAGTAGAGCCCCCACACGCGCGAGCACCACACGTAGGTCTCGACACACCAGTAGTCGTTGTCGCCGGTTCCCACCCAGTTGTGGTCGGTCAACCACCCGGCGTTTTCCAACAATTCCAACACCAAACAGTTGATGGACTGGAGAAAGTTGACGATGCGGTGCGAGCGCGGCACCGTGCTGCCCGGGGAGACCATGGCGGCGAACTCGTCGATGATCCACGGCATGTATTTTATGGCGTCGGTGAGCCGGTTGAAAATTCGAACGTCCAGCAAGTACGAGGAAATCGCGCTCAAATGAACCGCAAGCGACGAAACCGGCTTGTCGCCACGGTGCTCGTACTGGGCCCAGCGGGGGGCCTCGGCCAGGAAAGCGGCGGCCACATTTTTCACCGGCGACTGGCGGAGATCAGAACCGGTGGTGGCTGCAACTGCCCGGCGCAAAAGCTGGAGCAATTGGTGTTTTCTTTGCGCAAGGAAAAACCGGATCTGCGGCTTGTTTTTGAGCACGCTTGACACCAAGAGGGTGAAGTAGCAGATAAAATAGAGATTGGCGTCGACTGTGGCCGTGGAAGCGAGCACCTTGTCGGTGATTTGCTGGTAAAATTTTCGGGAAAAAATGGACTTTTGTAGCGCGTGGTTGAGCCGGAGCAAGGTGGAGAGCGGGATGGACCCGCGCTTGTCGCCGGCAATGGGGGCGATGGAAGCAATGGTCATATGGAAGAGAGAGAAAGAGAAGCGCTAAAGACCGCGGCAGAGGTGGTGGTGTTCGGGTGGCGCGCCGCTGATAAGGATGAGTGAGAATGAATGGAAATGAAAAAGAAAAAGCGAAGAATGATTCTTAAAGTGAAGAATGAGTCTTAAAGTGAAGAATGATTCTTAAATAAAGAATGATTCTAAGATGAAGAATGACTTCAAAATAAGAAATGCAGAAAGCATACATGAGCAGCATATGCCACTACATAGAACCTGCACTTCTCTACACACCCTCTCAACCTTTTCATTATCTATTTGTCCTTATCTCTTATTCTCATTTCTCCTGCAGCGACGTCATCTGCTGCGACCGGATCGACTCCAACTTCATGCCCTCTTTCTGCGCGTACAATTCCATGCCTCGTTGGTCGGCCGACCCCACCGTCTCCAACACAACCTCGTTGATCTCCTCGACCTCGTCCTCCACCTGGGGCAAAAGCAAGTTCAAAAAGATGCCCACAAAGCCCGTGACGGCAAACCCGGTCTCCATAACCAACACGATAGCGTCCAAAAACCCCTTCAATTCCTTGTTATCTCCGCCGTAGGTGAAAAAGAACGAAAACCAGTTGGGCACCAAGGTGGCACCGAGACCGGGCAACAACGACGCCGTCAACAAGAATCTGTCTCTTCTGGTGAACTCGGTGGTGGAGATGATCTTGATACCGGAAACCGTCACCGAGGTGAACAAAAACGTCGTCATGCCGCCGAGGACCGGCTTGGGAATGGCGACAATGGCGGCTGCAAATTTGGAAAAGATTCCCATCACGATCATGAAAAACGCACACCAGTAGCCCACCCTTCTGTTGGCACACTTGGTGATGGAGATCACACCGTTGTTCTGGGCAAACGTACTCATGGGGGTGACGGTCATCAACCCGGAAATCAATCCGTTGAGCCCATCGGCCAAGATTCCGCCTTGGATCCGCGAGTCGTACACTTCTCCCTCCACCTCCAACCGGGACACATCGGAGGTGGCGGTGATGTCGCCAATGGCCTCCATCATCAACACAATGTACACGGCCAAGAACGGAAGAATCACCGGCCCGTACACCTCGAGCTTGAAAGTATGCACCCACATGAACGTGGCGGCCGGCGCAGCGTCGATGGAAGCGTGGGAAAAGTAGCCGCAAGCGGCAGCCACGATGCACCCGACAAGCAAACCAACGATAACCGCACACGACTTCATGATGGGCGACCCCCATCTTTCCGCGATGATGATGGTGGCATACACCAAGAAACCCAACCCAATAAACTGGGCCGAGCCCCACGGCAACACATGGGCGTCGCCACACATGCCGGGGACGTTGCCGCTGGCGTCGGTCATACATCCGGACCCACCAACCCAGTCCTCGAGGCCGGTTTCCACCAAGCTCGCACCGATCAAGAACACCACCGGCCCGGTGACAATGGGCGGGAATGCCTTCAGCAAAAACTTGGCGGGGCAGAACGAGAGGAGCATTTCGAGAAGCGAGCACACAAGCGCCGACGCCAAGATGCGCCCGTAGGCGTCCGGGCACGGCTGCGCCACGCCGTCGATGGTTTTGCAGAACCCATCGGTGTACATTTGTGGGATGGACTTTGTGACCACCGTGATGGTGGCGAACGACGTGCCCACCACCGAGAGCAAGCCGGTGCCTATGTAGTACGGGGTGCCGTAGATGTGGAACCGGGTGATCTGGATACACGATAATATTCCCGAAACAATGAGCGACACCGACACCAAGTACTCGGTGATCTCATCGGACAAGTTTGCCGTGCCTCCGATGATGAGGGGCGGGGTCACCACCCCTGCCAACATGGACAACGAGTGCTGGAACCCCAAGATGAATCCCAAAACCAACGGCATGTCTGAATTGAGGCCGAAAAACGGCTGGGTTTTGGCAACTTTTTTCGTGAAGGGAATGTCAGGAACGAATAAATATTTGTAGTCGTAGTCACCAAACAAGCCTTCCTTGGTGGTCCACTTGCGCACTACGCGCTTGCCTGCGGCGGCGACCGTCTGACCGTTGATCATGGTATGGGAGACAGAAGCAATGCTGAGTGGGTGCGAGTGAGAGCTTTTATCTTCTGAAATGAGGACCCCACTGGGCGCGGCGCTGTGCAGGAAAGATAAGGAGCGGGCGGTCGGGCAGGCCCGCGAGAAAAGAAACTGGGGGGAGATCGCCGAGCAGGAGCACAAAGGCAGTGGAAGAAGAAGAAGAAGAAGAAGATGATGAAAGACCGAGTGGAAACACAGAAGTGGACCGAAGCCAAAAGAGGTGGAAGAAACAAACACTTGGAAGAAACAAACACTTTGAACAACCTCTGCTGACTGTGAAGATCGGTTTCCCCATTGGGACCAGCTGTGCAGCCGGATTTATCAAGATAAGCTAGCGACGCGGCGGTGTCCAGCGGTTTTCGGCGTGCTTATCGCCGCCGAATGGGGAAGGATCGCTCCGCGCGCCTCGGGATTGGCCGAGATAACTAGGCACAGGCCGTAAGTGCACTAAACTAGAAGCAGATACTTGGCGACGAGATTGCATAAGAGATAGACGGAGGATAAGGAAAGAGATAGATGGAGATAGGATGATAGATAGAGTAGGGTAGGATTTCTGGTTTTAGTTCCGCTTTTTTCATATTGATTTCCTAGCTTTCGAATCTCCCTTCGGATCTTCCTTCGGGGTCCCTCGGGTCCTAAATGTCTCATCCTCTATCGTGTGACTCAGAGTTTCGACTCAACGATCAAGAATTGGGAACGAAAAGACGATATGTCTCTGATTGTCTCTGATTGTCTCTGGTTTGTCATTCGCACCTTGAAACCAGATACCGCTGCTCGACTATGGTTGATATTTTCCAGCCACTCTCAAGACAATTTGAGCAGGAGAGCTCATTCATGCAGAGACACGGCGATCGCATCAAGTTGTGTCGAGGGGAATTCGAGTTGAGACTCATAGATTATAGCCAGACACTTAATACCTCAGTTAAGCTTACGGTGGTTTCTCCACGAAACTTTCTCTCGAACTTATTCTCTTTTGTCTCAGAATCTTGTTTCTCTTTTCTCTCGAACTTATTCTCTCTTTCTCCAGAATTCTGTTACTTTCTTCTCTCAAACCTATTCCTCTCATTGGCTCTTTTGAATCGTATGTCTGCTCTTGGCAATAATACCGTTTAGCTGAAAGTCCAGAAAGGGTACCAAGGGACGACAGAAAGAAAGTACATTCTCCCCGCTCATAACGTCGGTAACATCCCATCAAAGACCTGAGCAACTCCTTCAATCCGATTCCTCAGGGACACCACACGACGTAGTATTTCACTGTGTTGCCTCCATGGTTGTTGACGCAATTGTGAACCGACAAAAGCCTCATTTATGTCAATGGTAGACCGCTGAGTTGGAAAGTGCACTTACTCGGCCTTGCCATTTTCTGTGTCTTGACGACTTGTCTGTTACATACGGTTAGCCATCTTGCTTGATATCCGCAAAGAAGTAAGCAGGAATTTGACCGGGAACCTCTTTAACAACCATTCTTGCTCCCATTAGCAATTGAGTCCCCACGACAGATTTTGAGTTCTTCTTGATATCGAGCAGTAAATGGAATATAATTCACGATTCCTTGAAACAATCATTACTTTTGACCAGTTGGGTTTGGGTGACAGCACCAGACGGTATTAAGTCGGTATTATCATCTTCACGGCTAGCAAGTTAATCAGTAAACTTTGTCAACAATTGGAGCCTTTCGTTCAGTGACGATTATTCAATAGCTGATTTGCGGGCTCATTTCTCTCATATAAGTACAATGGATCAAGAGAACACGTTCAAGAGCGCTCCATCATGTGAATATATGCAATCGAAAGGTAAGCACCAGGAACATTTGTACTGTTTTTACCTTTTTGTCTCAGCAGTTTCAATTTTAGCGTTTACCAATTTATAACATGCACGCCGGCTCGTGACACTACGCGCTGAGCTTCCTGCGTGCATATAGTGATTGACGTCTACCAAACCGGAACTGGCTCACATACTGCATACGACTGCAGCAGCACGAGTGTTACTGCAGGACCAGACATCAACCGGGTTCTGGTTGCATCTTGTTCGGGGTCTGTTCCGCCTGGTTGTATGGTGCACAATTTAGATCTGGCAACACGAAAGATAAAGTTTGGAATTCCTTTGTACCCCACATAACCATTCGGAATAATACTCATAAGTAGAGATGAAAGAAGATGTAGTGAAATAAGAAGAAGTAGTGAAAAGGGAAATGGAAAAGAATAGCAGGAAGGTTAGGGAATAGTAGGGATCAGACAATCGGATAATTTCAGACTATAGAGTACTCTAGTAGCCGAATAGTGTAGCGATTTTAGCTTCGATGCACGCAGGGGGCTTAGCTCGTAAATGAAAACCCGTACCCCTGGTGATTGTGCCCCTGTGATGATATCTGCACATATTCATGCGGGTCGGTGCATGGTGTATCCACACTGCAGCTTCAAACATGCAGTCGCAATCCCCTGCCACTTTACACATCTTGGCACAGCACGTCTTGTGACCAATGGTGTTTGCAGACCGGAGATTTCGCTACATTGCTTTTTCTTGCTATTTTTTACGTCTAATGTGCGGCACAAGTACAAAATAATCCGTAGATTCACCATTACGCACAGGCGCTTATGCGATATCTGCCAACAACCATCCCCGCACAACCGCTTCTACCGCAGATCGGGAGTAGATCTGTATCTGTAGTTCTAATTTTAACTTATGTTAATCCGAATATTTTTGCCGTAGCCCACTGCCCCGCCACCCTGGCTCATAATCCGTTGCGCGAGCGAAAGTTTTGAGGAGGAACTTTTTTATCAGATCTTTCGTTTTTATTTGCATGGACAACCTGGGATCTTCGTGGCTCTTCATACCGAACGGCTTGCACTCGAAGGAAATAGCCAGTCACACACTCACATCCAAGGAACAAATCGTTTTCAAATTGTTAAGCTCCGGTTTTTAACTTTATTGTTCACCAAACGTAGCATTGGAAATCAGCTACCAGTTCCAGATATTAGTTCCAGACATTCAGCCCAATCACTGATATCAGTCCAGCTATTCAATCCAGCTTTGTCAGCCATATAAGTCCACCATATCGGCTATATCAGGCCAATTATTTTGTCATGGTCTTCAGCTTCAACGTCGCCAAGGTTTCGAGGAGAAAACTGCAAACCATCGCCATTTTGGCGCTTGCGTTTCTCGTTCTGCTCTCGTTCTTGTCGTTGGTCTCGGTAAAGTCCGATATAATCCCCCAAATAGGCGCCATAAAAGTCAGTTCCATCGACTCGCTTGCTTCTCGGTTGTCGTCGGTGACGGTCGGAGACCCCGATGCCGCTTTTGCAAAAAGCGTCGAAGACTTGTACCACACCAAGGTGCAGACCGATGTGGAAAACAAGTTCTGGAGACTAAACACCCGGATCGCCGAGCCGGAAATCGAAATCCCCTACTACTACAAGTCTGCCGAGTCGCAAAAACCGTCGATCCAGCCGTTTGATCCCCGGTTCACCATTGGCATTTACTACCACCACATCAAAAAACAAATGGCCAAGGACCACCGAGGGTTGGTGTCGGTGCCGTTCCACTGGTACGACTGGCTCGACATGTCGGTGCTCAACAAGTATCTCTTGGCCAGTCCCGCCAACAAAGGCGGCTGCGAACTTGTCGATGCTCGGCCGGAAAACGACAAAAACGAAAATAAGGGCCCGGATCCGGCTTCTTTCTGCATTCCAGGAGACGATATCCTGTTCAGCCACGACGACGGCAACTCGGTGCGGCCCGGATTCAACGTTTTCACCAGCCCCGGTCGGTCCACTTCCTCGCAAGCGATATTGGCGGGCCAATCATACCTCTACACGTTTGCGCCCCCACCAACAAGAATGTACTTTTTGACCAAAGACGGCTACTACGACGTGGCCACCAACAGCAGAAAAAAGTTGTTGGATTCAGGACTCGTGGAGGAGTACGTGGAAGACACCCACGCCGGCACCATCAACATTGCCCACGAGTTCAAGGCGCTCCAACGTAAGATTCCCCCCAACAAGGAGGACGTCATCAGCGCTTACGAGGTGGACATCCCCGAGGAGTCGTTCCATTTCAAGTGGCAGGAAATCATCAGCGAATACGAGACGAAAATCCTCGGCGGAAAACAGCTCTCGAAACTGGAATTGCGCTACTACCAGTCGCTCAAGTACTCGGTCGCAGCCACCACGCTGGACGGGGGCCCTCCCAAGTACTTTGCCGAGGCCCGGCTCCACGGAACGGCGTTGGGAGACCACTACGACTGGCGATTTTTCAACGGGGTGATGTACGGAACCTACGAACAGACCCTCGTTTTGCACCGGCTCGTCCGCACATGGCTCTCGTTCTGCCGCAAGGTCGGCGTCACCACCTGGGTGGCCCACGGCTCGTTGTTGTCGTGGTACTGGAACGGATTTGCATTTCCGTGGGACAACGACGTGGACGTCCAGGTGCCCATCATGGACTTGCACAAGCTTTCGCTCCACCACAACCAGACGATGGTGGTGGAGGACACCGAGGACGGGTTCGGGCGGTACTTTTTGGATTGTGGCACCTTCATCACGTTGCGGGAAAAGGGCAACGGAATGAACAATATCGATGCCAGATTCATCGACGTCGACACCGGGCTCTACGTCGACATTACCGGGTTGGCGCTCTCCAACACCCGGGCGCCGGACCGGTACCGGGCCAATCTTCCAGAGGACTTGAAGGAGAAGCACTTCGAAGCCAACAAGCACATGAAAACCTACAATTGTCGCAACAACCATTTTTCGTCGCTCGACGAACTTTCGCCCATGGTGAAGACGTTTGTCGAGGGGGAGATCGGATACGTGCCACGGGGGTACACCCCGATCCTCCAGGCCGAATACTCGCGGGGGTTGTTGAGCAAGACGTTTCTGGGGCATGTTTTTCTTCCGCAGCTTCGGTTGTGGCTCAAGGAGTACGATCTCTTCTACTTTCTCAACGACCGGGAGAAATGGAACAAGTACCACAATTACAACACCGAGTACGCCGAGTCGTTGGGAACCGGCGACATCAAGTTTGACGAAAACAGCTACGAATACACCGAGGACGAGAAGAAACACGGAGTCAAACAAGGCGATAAGGTTGTTCCTGCCAAACAAGTCAAGCTCAGTAACGAGGACGTTGAAAAAGTCATGAAGTTGCGGTCGCAAGACCTACTCGAATTCTTGCAAAAAGACGATGTGTTCATGTACTACTACAGCACACAGCATTTCACCTCATTCCACGAAGAAGAAATAATGCGACTTTCATTTGGGAAGTCAAGCGAGAAATTGGTTAACAATGCGCCCGATTTCCAGCCCATGCTCGTGGAGCCGTTCGAGTATCACATCCACAATAACTATGTGGATTACACCGACGAGGTCAACAAGTACGTGGCGTTGGAGGAAAGTTATCGACAGCAGCAGGCTACACAACCGTCATAATCATATTAATATACACCGATACTTTACACTTGGAGGCCCGTAACTAGGAACCCTCACTTCTTATTCAGTCACTTCTTGTTGGTCACTTCTTGTTGGTCACTTCTTGTTCGTCACTTGTCTCTATCATCTTCTGTTCTTCTCTCTTACTTTTCCTTGTCTTCGGCAATTCTTCTCCAGTGTTCCGCCTCACGGTACGCCTTTTGCAATTCCGCCTTCAACTTCTCATTGGAAGCACTCAACTCCGAAACTGCCTGGTCGGTCAAAAGTTTCTCAAGAGTCCATTTTTCAATATTATTACTCTCGTTTTCCTTAAGACGCTTGATATATTCCACTGCCCGTTGCAAAATCTGCGACTTGTTTGTATCGGTGGTGGGAATCAAGTTTGCCAATTCTTTGATCCAAAGATTAATCGACTCCCGGCGTCTGCGTTCCACCTCTTTATGGTTTTCACGGCGTTGTTTGTGCCATTCTTCCGAACCATGCAGAGGTTTTGACGACGAAGAAGGAGGAAGGGTGGTTGGCTGGATCTGAGACATTCCCAGAGATGGCAGGTGCAGCCCGCCTTGCGATTGTCTAAATGCATTCTGGTACGCCAATTGTTGCTGCAATTGTTGTTGTTGTTGTTGTTGTTGATGGTGCTGCTGTTGTTGTTGTTGATGTTGCTGCGATGTTAATGCAGCAGCTGCAGCAGCACTTGCAGGTTGTGCAGCTACAGCAGCAGCGGCAGCGGCAGCAGCAGCAGCCAGAGCTGCAGAAGAATCTTGATTACCCTCGGAAGTTCCATAGGAAGTTTGTTGACCAAGGAGCTCGGAATCAATGGCAATATCATCTTTCTTGTCCGATTTCAATTTCTTCTCACTTCCGTGGCCAATAGAATCGGCTTCTCTTTTCGACATGTTTGGGTGATTTTACGGCGTTATTTTTGGCTGCAAACTCGAGGTGCTGATGTTGTTGTTAGCTTGTCACGAGTTTTTATCATGTGGATTTCAGGTGGGCGGAGGTGGGGGCACGACCGACGCCGCGACACGACCGGCGGACCCAGACCCACCTGGCTAGCCACCGGGTCGTGCCCCCACAAGGTTCCATATGCGGTTCGGTATGCTGTTTGGTGTGCGGTGGTATGCGCTTCTGCGGGTGGGTCAGTTCATGCGCTTCTGGAGGTGCGTCAGATCATGCTATGCATTTACAGATCTCCGACGTCGCCGCATATCGGATGATGTGTAAATGTATAAATACACCGGGTGCAACCTAAGTGCTGCAAACAATCACAATGACAGAAATTACTTTAGGCCGCTATCTCTTCGAGAGACTTAACCAACTCGATGTTAAATCCATCTTTGGAGTTCCTGGTGACTTCAACTTGAGTTTATTAGATAAGATTTACGAGGTGGATGGCATGAGATGGGCAGGAAATGCCAATGAACTTAATGCTGCCTATGCCGCAGATGGTTACTCGAGAATCAAGGGGTTGTCTTGTTTGGTGACGACTTTCGGAGTTGGTGAACTTTCGGCACTCAATGGTGTGGCGGGCGCCTACGCCGAGCACGTTGGACTCTTGCACGTTGTGGGAATTCCCTCAATTACTTCCCAGGCCAAGCAGTTGTTGTTGCACCACACTTTGGGAAACGGAGACTTTACCGTTTTCCACCGCATGTCCAACAACATCTCGCAGACAACTGCATTTATTTCCGACATCAACCATGCACCTAAGGAGATTGACAGATGCATCAGAGAGGCATATGTGTACCAGCGCCCTGTGTATGTGGGATTGCCTGCAAACTTGGTCGACATGAAGGTTCCTGCGTCTTTGTTGGACACTCCGCTTGACACTTCGTTGAAACCTAACGACCCAGACGCACAAGAGGAAGTCGTGGATCTCGTGTTGAAGTTGATTTCCGAAGCCAAGGACCCCATCATCTTGGTGGACGCCTGTGCCTCCAGACACAATTGCCGTGCTGAGGTGGAAAAGTTGGTGGATATCACCCAATTCCCAGTTTTCACCACTCCCATGGGTAAGTCGACCATCAGCGAGTCCCACAAAAGATTCGGCGGAGTTTATGTGGGAACATTGTCGCAGCCAGAGGTGAAGGAGGCAGTCGAGAACGCCGACTTGGTGCTTTCCGTCGGAGCGCTTTTGTCCGATTTCAACACCGGCTCGTTTTCCTATTCCTACAAGACCAAGAACATTGTCGAGTTCCACTCCGACTACACCAAAATCAGACAGGGCACCTACCCTGGAGTCCAGATGAAGGAGGCACTCAGAAAGCTTTTGGAGAGCGTGGGCGAGGTCCTGAAAGGGTACAAGCCAGCTCCGGTGCCCAACGTCAAATTGCTCAACACCCCCGGTCCGGCTTCCACCCAATTGAGCCAAGAATGGCTCTGGACAAAGGTGTCGTCGTGGTTCCGTGAAGGCGACATCATCATCACCGAAACCGGTACTTCTGCGTTTGGAATTGTCCAGTCTCGGTTCCCCAACCAGACGGTGGGAATTTCCCAGGTTTTGTGGGGATCCATTGGGTTCACCGTTGGAGCCACCTTGGGTGCAGTTATGGCCGCCCAGGAAATCGACCCGGCCAAGAGAGTCATTCTCTTTGTGGGAGACGGTTCGTTGCAATTGACGGTCCAGGAAATCTCCACCATGGTCAAGTGGGAAACCACTCCATACCTTTTCGTTTTGAACAACGACGGTTACACCATCGAAAGATTGATCCACGGAGTCAACGCCACCTATAACGACATCCAGCCATGGAACAACTTGGCGCTTTTGCCTTTGTTCAATGCCAGAGACTACGAGACCTACCAGGTTTCCACCACTGGTGAGATCGACAAATTGTTCTCCGATCCTAAATTTGCGGTCAATTCCAAGATCAGAATGATCGAGGTGATGTTGCCCCGTATGGATGCGCCTGCCAACTTGGTGGCCCAGGCCACGTTGTCGGCACAGACCAATGCTGAAAACTGACGAGACACGAGTGAATAGATCAGAGAGATAATGCAGAAAGAAAGAGAAATAAACAGATATTTTATGAAAAAGAGAGCTCGTAGAAACGGAAACTTTTGCAACCAACACTACTTTCTTTTTCGGCTGTTTTTTTGTCACGGCTTTTCTGACATTTGCAACCAGTAGGGTATTGGTATATCTGGTGTACGGGTGCATTTACTGTGGATCGGAACTAACATATCCTAAAACCAAAAAACCACAATATCATGTGGAGCGTCCGAAGGCTCCCCGGGAATGTGACGACAGCAAAGCTCACCATACGGCCGTTTTCGTCGTTTGGACTCCGCTCCGCTGTGAACGGTGTGGTACCAATTCCGACCTCAGTTCCGAGGTCGGGTTTTGGCAGCCGGTCGCCATTGACATCCTCGAATACGGTTCTGCGTGCATGTACATATGCACAGAAGCCGAGACAATTCCGTGCATTCCATATCTCATCGCCGGCTCGCAATGACGACAAGTCAAAGTCCGGCGTGCTTTTTGGCACCGAGATCTCCACATCTCAACTGAAGATGCTTCGGTCGTTGTTGAAGACTATTTGGCCGAAAAATAAACCAAATTTCAAAATCAGAGTGGTCATAGCGCTCTTGCTCTTGATTGGGTCCAAACTCTTGAATGTCCAGGTTCCATTTTTCTTCAAAAGTATCATTGACGAGATGAATATCAATTGGGAGCAGCAGCTAGGAACGGTGGGGACCGTGGTTGGAACATTGATCCTTGCGTACGGCGGAGCCCGGTTTGGAGCCGTGCTTTTTGGAGAGTTGCGGAACGCCGTTTTTGCGTCGGTGGCCCAGTCGGCAATCAAGAGAGTGGCCCAGAACACGTTCCGGCACTTGCTCAACATGGATTTGCAATTCCACCTCTCGCGCCAGACCGGGGGATTGACCAGAGCCATTGATAGAGGCACCAAGGGAATATCCTACGTTTTGAGTGCGATGGTTTTCCACATAATTCCCATTTCGTTTGAGATTACGGTGGTGTGTGGCATTCTAACATACAACTACGGGGCCACGTTTGCAGCAGTGACACTTGCAACCATGCTAGCATACTCGATTTTCACAATTCGAACCACCGCATGGCGAACCCAGTTCCGCCGGGACGCCAACAATGCCGATAACGAAGCTGCCAATGTGGCGCTAGATTCGTTGATAAACTACGAGTCGGTCAAGTACTTCAACAACGAGCAGTTCCAGGCGTCCAAGTACGAGTCGGCACTTTTGAAGTACCAAAATGCCTCCATCAACACCGCCACTTCTTTGGCGTTTCTCAATGCCGGTCAAAACTTCATCTTCACCTCGGCGTTGACTGCCATGATGTATATGGGGTGCCAGGGCGTGGCCACGGGTGGTCTTAGTGTGGGAGACTTGGTGTTGATCAACCAGCTTGTGTTCCAGCTTTCGGTTCCGTTGAACTTTCTCGGCTCGGTTTACCGAGAACTCAAGCAGTCGCTTCTCGACATGGAAAACCTCTTCCAGCTCCAGGAGCACGAAATCAAGATCAAGGATGCGCCCGGGGCCCAGCCGTTGGTGCTCAACCAGCACTCGGTTCCCGGCGAGATTCGGTTTGAAAATGTCACTTTTGGGTACCACCCGGACCGGCCCATCTTGAAAAACGCTTCGTTTGTGATCCCCGCGGGCCAGAAGGTGGCCATCGTGGGGCCTTCGGGCAGCGGAAAGTCGACGGTGTTGCGGCTCGTGTTCCGGTTCTACGATGCCCAGCTGGGCCGGATTTTGATCGACGGCCAAGATATCTC
Source organism: Meyerozyma sp. JA9 (assembly GCA_003676015.1). Classification (NCBI taxonomy): domain Eukaryota; kingdom Fungi; phylum Ascomycota; class Pichiomycetes; order Serinales; family Debaryomycetaceae; genus Meyerozyma; species Meyerozyma sp. JA9. The sequence continues at coordinate 159,644 of NSDU01000023.1, forward strand.
GCAGGTGACCATCGAGTCGCTTCGCCGGGCCATTGGCATAGTTCCCCAGGAAACGCCGCTTTTTAACGACACCATCAAGGAGAATATTCGGTACGGACGACTCGATGCGACTGACGAGGAAATTGACGAAATGATTAAACGGGTCCAGCTCGACAAGTTGGTGAAAGATTTGCCCGACGGCGTCGATACCGTAGTGGGAGAGCGAGGCATGATGATTTCTGGCGGAGAAAAACAACGACTTGCCATGGCCCGGTTGATGTTGAAGCATGCGCCCATCACATTTTTCGACGAAGCCACATCGGCCTTGGATACCCACACCGAGCAGTCGCTTCTCAAAACGATCCGGGAAGTGTCGCATTCGGAAATCAACACCAACATCAGCATTGCTCATAGATTACGAACCATTGCCGACGCCGATAAAATCATCGTTCTCAACCAGGGCCTGGTGCAAGAAGAAGGAACCCACAAGGAGTTGGTGGAAAAAGACCTGCTCTACGCCAATCTCTGGAACATCCAAGAGATGTTCGAGCTCGAGAAGGAGGAGGGTGAAATACTGGAGGGTGAAAGACCGCAGAGTGAGCAACAGAAGCTACCACCACAGTAGGTGCCATCGCAGTGCTGCTGTCCAACGTGCACATAAGCGAAACCTGGGGCATATCTGTGCATAAATAATATGTGTAATATGTGTGTGAACGGCGCGAGGCGCTTACCTCGGTTCATGCATATGCTTTGGGGAGGGTGCTTCCAGAAGCACGAGGTGCAGGGCGTCGTTTCCATGGTTGCCCAACGGGCTGCCAATTATAAGTATCTATGTACAAGTAAATATTGTCTATGCTCACGCCAATTCTCTTGAAACGTAAGCTGGGCGCCCCGAACTCGTCCAGTTCCAGCCCATTGGTGTCGCAGTCTAGTACTTTCGACTCGTTCCCTCCATCGGTTCCATACTCATCTCCAGCGGCCGCAACTTCCATGCCCAACTTTCACGTCAATTCGGCAAATCACACCAAAAAGGAATCGGTTTCAAGCTCAATTCTGTCTCAAACTCAACGTTCGCAATCCAGCGGGTTTCTGGATCAGCCAACAGAGTCAATTCTCACCGACATATGTACCTGTTCCGATTGTCGCCATGACATTCAAAAGCTAGCCTCCACCCCTGTTTCTCGTTGCTCGTCGCCTATAGTGGAGGACCACGAGGAGTGGATTGCAAATACCATACTTGCTGCAGTCAAGTCAAAGAGCGGGTTTCAATGGGATATATAGACGAACTTAATGTACGAATTCAAGAAATCCAGCTAAAGTCTTCATGAACAAAAGTGCTCTGTGAAGGAGCAGCCCCTGTATCCCCGTATAGCACCCTCCAGTTCACTAAAATAGCTGTTCGTCAAGTCGGTCGTAATATTTTCCGATAATTTTCTTCTCTTCGTTTTGAGCCTCGATCTGCTCCACAATCTCTTTGAGGCCGTGTTCCGGCAACTTGGCCAATTTCTCCTCGACAAACCGCTTTCTTTTCGAAATGAGCTCGTCGTCATACTGCATTATATCTCCCAAGATTATCCGGTCCATATTCTTCAACGTCAGTCCAAGCTGCTTAGCCCAGTCGGAGCCCTTTCTTAACGATTTTTTGGCCCATTGGTCGTAGTGCAAGTTGTACCACTCAAAGATCTTGAGCCGGTGGTGCTTGGCCGGCTTGAACTGGAACCCCAAAAGACTCAATTCAATCAATTTGGAATCGATGTTCGTCATGGTGAAATTCAAGCTCTTAGCTAACAATTCCTCAGACTCACAGAACGACAAACTTGAAACAGCCACGGTTTGCAACTCGGCTACCGAAGCGTTGGTATGGGCAAGAATCGACAGGTTGGAATTTTTCACCATCAGAAGTATTTGCTTGTATTCCTTCTGATTCGCAACCGCCATGGTGAGGTTGAAAACTGCCGATAAAAGCTCTTTGGGAACGAAGAAACCAGGCTTGGGGTTCATCAACGACCTGAATATCCGGCGGCAGAGACTGGTGGAGTCCGGGCTCTTGCTCAACAACAAAATCGAGTTTCTCGAAAGCATTTCGTTTGGCGAGTAGCTGGGCTTGACATTGAGCAATTCGTCCCAATTGCCCAATTTGTTCCAAAGGCTTGCCGTGTATGTCGCTAGCCAGCCCTGGAACTTTGTGTAGTCAGAGAATTGCAAAAGAATGGCGTTGAGAGTCTCCAAATAGTTCATAGCCATCGTGAGGACCTCGTAATCCAACGTCCATTCTGGATGGCTCAAAACTCCAAGATATGCTATAAGTGTCTTTAGAGAGTGCTCCGTGTACAAATCTTGTCCCAAGAGCTTCCGCGAGTCGAATATAAAAGATATTTGGTCCTCGGTGGACATGTATTTGACATTGCCGCAAATTTCACCGATTAGCGAATCCTCGTAAGACACTCGATAGTAACCAGAACCATTGGAATTGAACAAAACTAGGCGTGAAGACGGCAAGCTAACCTCTGTCCGGCGATCCAGGAGTACCAAATTGAGTATCTTGAGGTCGCCATTATCGTCCAAGACCTTAATGGAAAGAGGAACTTGGTATGGAGTATTTTCAACATCTTGCAAGTTTGGGTCGGCATTGAAAATAAAGCGGTTCTGCACTATTGATAACTTGTCTTCGGTTCTCGAAACCTGCAAAATTGGGTATGCCGATTGACGGACCCAAGAGTGATAAAAGGCATTCATATCCGCCGAAGCATGGTCGTTGATAACGTTCCAAAACTCAAAAGCTTTGATAGACTTAAACTTGAAAGCCAGTATAACGTTTGAAACCGCCAGAGAAAACCTGTCGTATGTTGGGGACGCTTTTAGCGTATCTTGCTGGACAAGATTTGCAGCCATATTCAATAAAATTATACCTTTTTCGTAGGCATCCCTATCAAACAAGGTGGAAGTTGAGCACTCCAAACCGGTGCTCAACGATGCAGTGCCCTCATAAATACTAGGAATGGTTCCAGAACCCAAGAAGCAATCTCTGTCAATCATTTTTTCATAATCGAGAATCATGTTGAGTTTGAAATTTGGATATAAGCCCACCAAATGCAACGCATAGTTTCCAAACCAAGTTGCAAATGCCTCATTGAACCAGAGATCGCGCCAGTCTTCAAAAGTTACCAAGTTTCCAATCCACTGATGCACCAATTCGTGGGCGAGAAGTTGGTGCAAATTTTGAAGCGATTGCTCGTCCGAATCCATAATTAAAAGTTGACTCGAAATCACCGTCACAAGACCCCAGTTCTCCATGGCTCCGTCAGACAAGAAGGGTAATGCCACAAAATCGAGTTTGTCCAAGGGAAATTTGCAGCCAAAGAGATCTTCCAAAGTGGGCAATAATTTGGTGATCAAAGAAAGCGAAGCCTTTGCATTTTCTGCTTCTCCTTTAAGAGCATAGACTCTGACGGGGATGCCACTTGCGTGAGCTTCCACATGGTCAAAGTGACCTGCCACAAATCCGAAAACCGATGTCGCGATTGGAGGCGTTTCTTTGAAATGAAATTTGGCCCATCCGTCTTCCAGTTCCTCTCTTTTCTCAAGGATCCCCACCGAGGCGACAGAAAAATCGGCTCTGGTTTCAATTGACAATTTAATAGGAACTTTGAGGGACAATTCGTCGATTGTCGGAAAAACTAGTCTTGCTCCGTGAGGCTGCATATGCGTAGCGATGATAAAATTATCAGATCTTCCCTCCAAGGCGTCCAGATAATTTGTTTTAAAGAGTCCCTGAGTAGTGTCCTTGAATGTCTTTATGGTGTTGATCTGGCCCATGTAGGAAATGTGGACCGAGACTTTGTTTGGTAGCTTTTCTGGAACCGTTAACGTGACAGTCTGGGCCTGTCTGTCATATGCAACCTGAGCCTTCTTTGCAGGATGGGACTCGCAGGATACTTGAGCCGACATAATTACGAGCTTGTGCGCATGAAGTACCAACCGGAATTCTTCATCATGGTCACCACTTCCGGTTTTTTCCACCTCGGCCACCAACTGCCCGGAGAAATTGGGCTTGGCGTAGTCCACCTTGGCGTCCACGGCGTACCGCGTCGGCAAATACGCATTTTCGAGCGTCAATGGCCGCATCAAAATGTATCAAATCTGGTGTTTTTTCACTGGTTGCAGCTTTATGATGTTCGGACTGCACACAACCCCGATGCCAGTCCGTCCCGCGGGTACGACGGCTATGTGCAGGCCCGGCCCCAACATTTGCAGATAGAGGTAAGCGAACAGGAGTTAGGGTATTTTCATCATTGTCCTTGTTTTGAGCTAGCAGCGTGCGCAGAAACCCAACTGGAGATTGAGCGTACCGCCTGGTATCACCAAAAGTCAAAAGTGCACACCGACAAACATTTATTCACGATTTTTCACCATTTGTAAAGATTCTTCAAAAAGTGGTTTTTCAGTTTAGTGGTCAATTCTTCGATGTTGGACGTCAAACCGCCACGCCGCGAATTGAGCTTCAACTCCGTGGACCAGGGTACCATCAAAATCGAGAGTTCTGGAGCGTATATTGCCAATGATCATCTTCTTCGAGAATACAACTGTTCGTCTCGAACACCAACCCCGCCGAGTTCAGGCCAACCTTCGTCGGATTCCGAGTCAGACACCGACTCTTCGGGCGAGGCAGCACCCGTGACTCCCAGCCACGAAAGCCTGGCCGTCAGTTTGGACGGAGAAAACTTGGCGGTCGGCACCCCCACAAAACGCCCAAGACCGGCTACTCCCGACGCCCACGAGGTCACCAAGAACATCACGCTTCCCAAGCACAACTCGGAGGTGATCCACATCTCCGTGGATATCGGCGGAACCCTCACCAAGTTGGTGTATTTCACCAAAAGTAAGGACACAGAACAGGGCCGCAACGGCGGAAAACTCCACTTTAAAGATTTCTCCACCGAGAGTTTTTCGACCGAGGTGCTCAAATTCATGATCCACTTGATCAAAAAGTCCACCAATACCAAGTCCCAGCCGCCCATCACCTACATTCTTGCAACCGGTGGAGGCGCCCACAAGTTCTACCAGCTCATGACAGATACGTTTCGGAAACGCAAGTTGCCGATGAAAATCGTAGCGGAGGACGAGATGGAGTGCTTGATTCGCGGGTTGGACTGGCTCATCACCAAGATCCCCAACGAGATTTTTGTGTACGATCTCAAGGACAACACCACACTGTTCATTCCCAACCGACAAGACGAAAATATATACCCGTATCTTTTGGTGAACATTGGAAGCGGAGTGTCGATGATCAAGGTGACGGGCCCGGGCCGCGACGGGTTTGAAAGAATTGGCGGCTCGTCGCTCGGAGGAGGGACGCTTTGGGGGCTCCTCTCGCTTCTCACCGATGCCAAAGATTACAACGAAATGTTGGAGATGGCCCAGCGCGGCAACAACGAGAACATCGACTTGCTCGTGGGCGATATCTACGGCACCAGCTACAACAAAATCGGACTCAAGTCGAATCATATTGCATCATCGTTTGCCAAAGTGTTTAAAAAACTCCGGATTCTGTCGGACAAAAAACTCACCCCGGCAGAAAAGCTTCTGCAGTTCCGGTCCGAGGACATCTCGCGGCTGCTCTTGTACCTGGTGTCCAACAATATCGGGCAAATTGCATATCTACAAGCATTACGATTCAATCTCAAAAGAATATATTTCGGAGGAAGCTACATCTCGGGCCACATGCAGACCATCCACACGTTGAGCTACGCGGTGAATTTTTGGTCGAAGGGCGACATGAAGTCGTACTTTCTCCGGCACGAGGGCTACTTAGGAAGCGTTGGAGCGTTCACCATGGGGCCCAATAGTGAAGTGGTCCATGAGTTAAGCGAGGATAACGGCGAGGTTAACGGCCTGGTGCATTGACGTGCGGCTGCGCCGATTCCACGCGATGCAACGCGATGCAACCGCAGGGTTGCAGCGATGAGAGACGCAAGCTGGTCCAACAACGGTCCAACAACGGTCACCACCGGTCACCTCCGGCTAACCACCACCAGTCGTGCCAGCCGGGTCAACCATGGATGCTGCAACTACGAAACGTACATATCCACCGACGACAATCTATATTTAATTCACGAGCCTGCTGGCGCACACCGCAACGTTGCAGTGACACAAACCGACCGGTGCTTACGTCATCGCGGGCACCGGGGCACCACACCCACCACCGGTGCGTATAAAAGGCTGTCAGCTGAAAACACCCAAAATGTCAACCACGGGTGAACCCGCCTATTATCATACTAATCGACAAAAGGCGTCCCCGTTTGTGAACTACTACCACCAGGTTCTCTACTCGACGCAGCCGCACCAGCCAATAAATCTGTACAACTCCGAGTGGAGATCGCCCACGCATACCCCAAACAAAGAAATGTCCACTATAACGTCAACGGTGGCTGTTGCCGATGCCGAAAACGACCCGCGCACCCCCAGCAAGTACTATGTGACGCCGACGCGCAATGCAAAGAGCGAGGCAGACGCAATCGGGGCCGCACCTGCGACCGGTCAAGCAAGCCAAGGAACCCATGCGACCGGAACTCCCCCACCCTCTGCGTCCACTTCCGGCCCCGCTCCCATGGACGTCCTCTGGGGCATGCTAAACACCATAGTGGGCAAGGATAAAATGGCCAAAGTGGGCCAGTACACCTTGCGGTTGCTCCTCTACCATGCCTCGAAATCTCAGCAATATTTGAGTGACGACACCATTAATATCGACGTTATCAACCACCGCTACTACGACCGCACTGCGAAACTCAGTCTCTTGCAGAACTTTCTCAAGCACCCCGCCAACTTTCTGCGCATTGTAATTATACTATTTTGCTCGATTTTCTCGAACCGGTTGACGCCGTTGGTGGGCGGGTTGGCAATGTACCGACAGTTTCTTCGGTTTGGAAAAACCCCGTTTCGAGTGCGGACTTTGGCTCGCCAGATAAGTGCTACTGTCACCAAGGATAACAAAATAGAACTTTCCAAGGTGCGAGATTTGGCCACGAGGAAAACTTTGGGCGACTTGTTCTCGTTGTACTACGGCATCCACGACGAAATCCTTCTTCTTTTCAAACTCAAATTTTTCACCGGCAAAAGTTTCCAGCAGTACGCAGCTCGTCACGAATCCCGAGCATGGTACTACGAGACCCTTCTTTCCCTTTACAACACCTATGAGCGACTCCAGCAGCTTTCCCACCAGGAAATGGACATGCGGATCCAAATCCAAGTGAAACAAAGAGCTAAACTGCTTTCTAAACAGTTGCTAGGAAATTCGCAGCTGATGAACTCGAGCCATTACGAGGACCCCAGTGACCTAAACCAGCTAAGGGACATCCAGTTTAAAAAGTACAATGCCTACATCGATATTTACAAGTGGCTTGCCGACTTTGCCTTCAATACCTATACAGTTTTCAACTTGAAGCTTCCATTCGATACGTTCCAAATCTGGATGGGAATCGCGGCGTCGGTGCTCAGCAGCGTCAAGTTGTACCGGGAGACGAAAAAGAAGTTGATCGAGAGAAAATGAGTGATGCCCCGAGAATGTGCTGAACGTTTGAAGGATGCTACATGAACTCAGCTTAATCCAGTACAATTTTGCTAATCCTTCATAGTATATAATGATTTACTGTAGATTAACATGAGAGAAGAACATGACTTGACGAAATTATGTAGACTCCAATGGACTACTAGTCATTATTTCTATTAAATACCAGATACTGGAATTGAAAAATTTTTTTGTACAACTTTTCTGTCTTTGTTCATGTCTCCAAAATCTCATCGAGTCTCACGGTGTTCGGCACTTGGGCCGCTTCCTTCCAAAACTTGGAAGTATGGCGCTCGCCAGAGTCGCAAGCAATGGTGACAATGTTATGGCCCGGTCCTAATTTGTATGCTAGTTTAGCAGCAGCTACACAATTGATGGCTGCTGAAGCCCCCCAAAAAAACCCGTCGTTTACCGTGAGAAACTTGGCCATTTGAACCGCCTGGGCGTCGGAAACACGGATGGCTTCGTCAATGTACGGTTCGGCTTGCTTAAAGTTGTGTGTGAGTCGATTAAGACCAATTCCTTCCACAAGTGTGTCCACTTGATGTCGTCTACGAGTTCCTTCTTTTTCCACCAGGTCGTACATGACTCCATAATTGATTCTGTTTGCCAATCCCGACCCTTGAGGGTCGGACAATACCACAAGAGTGTTGCGGTCTTGTTCCTTCAAGTATTTGGAAACTCCAGCGATAGTACCTCCGGTTCCGGAACCAGTGACGAAAGCGTCGATTTTGCAGCCGTCCATCTGTCGCGCAATTTCCGGGCCGGTGGTGTTGTAGTGGATGCGCCAATTGGCGTCGTTTTCAAACTGGTCGGCAAATGCCGCCCGGCGCCGGTCGGTTTGATCTGCATTGATAGCAGCTGCACGCGCGCGGGCCGCATTAGTATATTGGTTCGGATCCACTATCAGAGCCGGGTGGACCGGTTCTATGGTTGCACCCAATGCGTTCAATACTTGTAGTTTTTCCGGCGACGTATCGTTGGGGAGACAGATATGCGCGGTATATCCCAAGGCATTCGCAAGCACCGCCAAGGAAATCCCGGTGGACCCTGATGTGCCCTCCACGACAACGTCGTTGCAGTGCGGACGCAATGCACCAGTACTCTCGGCCGCACGCAAGATGGCAAGGGCCACGCGGTCTTTGGCCGAGCCGCCGGGATTCATCAATTCGAGCTTGGCCCAAATTTTGCATCCGGTGAGTTTCGAAAGCGATTTGATCTCCACCATGGGGGTGTTGCCGATCAAGGATTCCACGCCACGCGTGCGCGGACGAAGCACGGTGAGGGATTGGTGGTGTTTAACAAGCTGGTACAATTTGGATATTGCAATTGTTGCAGCTGCAACTGCAACCGCCGCTCGAAGTGCAGCTAACGATGACATGCATTCAAAAACGGCGAAAGTGCAAAGAGTGCGCACCAGAATTAGCAAAATAGCGTTCTTCGCGCCTGCATAGACCGCCCCAGCAGGCGGCTCAGTTGTATTTTGCGGGGCTGTTTTCCACCGATGCCCAACGGAGAATGGAAGATCCGCAAGGTTCGGAGCGCTCGGGCATGCAAAGTGTGCCGCATGCGTAAGGTACGATGCGACGCCGAGATCCATATCCCATGCACCAACTGCATTTCGTTTGGATGCGAATGTCAACTTGCAGAACCGCGCAAACGACGAACGGGAGCTGCAGGCGATGCTGGGTTTGTCATGCTGAATTCCGAGGGCCAGGACGACGGGTTCCGCATCTATGCCGGTCTTGATTTCAACCACAATTCCGCAGAAAACAAAACTTCTTCCTCCAAATACTCGCCCAAAAATGACAAAAAACCCACCCCGGAAACTGAACTCTACGACCCCCACGAACCCACGTTGAACATCTCGTCCGTCAACGTGGCTCCCAGGTTCAACATCTTGGGCACCTCCAACACATACACCGGAGTCAAGCCGTCGTTCGTCGGCCTCAACGAGTACTACTACCTCGGGCCGTCTTCCGCCTACGATCTCATCATGTCCGAGGCGTTGGGAGCCAACTCCGGCGGGCCCCGGGACCACGAGAGGTCCACGCCACGGCCGCTTCCGATCGACCCCGCCGAGTTGAATGCGGAAATCCAGATTCTCACCATGAAGGGCTCGTTCAATCTTCCGCTGGACTTTGTGTGCCACCAGCTTTTCGACACCTACTTTCTGGCGGTGCACCCGCAGGCGCCCATCGTCAACAAGGAGGTGTTTTTGGCGCATTTCGACGACCCGGATCCCAACAAGAAGCCGCCGCTCATTCTCATCCAGGCGGTGCTTCTCGTGGGCGCCAAATTCTGCCGCCATCCCAGCATTCTCGACGCCAACAACTCGCCGTCCACGGTGGTGCGGGCGCTCTTCCAGCGGGTGCGGACGCTCTACGAGTCCACCGTGTGCTTTGAGTACGTTGGCGACGGAAATCTGGACGGAAATGTGGAAAATCTGGCCGGAGTTCTGGCCGGAAACCGGGAAAATCTCGACGTGGACGACGGCCACATCATCTTCAACTACCCCACCGTGGTGGTGCAGACGCTCTGTCTTCTCTCGTGGTACGACGAGACGCCGGACGCCCTGAACAAGCTGCTGTTTCTCTGGCTCCGCAATGCGCTCTCCACCGCCCAGACCTACGGCATCCACCGCAACCTCGAGGAAATCCCCGTGCACTCGTTTCTCCAAGCCAAGTACGGGCACTCGCCCAAGGGGTGGACGGCGCTCAAGAAGTTGGCGTTTGTGTGGCGCAAGATGTGGTGGTGGATGATCACCCGAGACCGGGCCATGGCGCTCTCGTACGGGCGGCCGTTGGGGTTCGAGCTGAAGCACGCGTCGGCGTACCCGCTCCAGGTGGCGGACTTTGAGCAGTACGACGGGTGCTGGACCGGGCTGGACGACGACCGGCTCTGCGCCGAGTACTTTATCCACACCACCCGGCTCGGCGAGATCCAGGGCTTGATCTGCAACGAGGAGCTCTCGGTGCGCACGGTGCAGCAGCGCCAGACGTTCAACCGGGTCCAGAGCGTGGTGCGCCAGTGCAACTTGCTCATGGGGGCGTTTTTCCGCAATCTTCCGGCATCGCTCAAGTTTCTGCCCAGCTGCACCAACAAGTACGCTTGCATTATCGGCGTGCAATACTACAGCACGCTCTACCGCATCAACCGGTTGCAGATTGGCCGCGGCGGCAACAACAACAACATGTACTGGGGGATCCTGTTCCAGGCCATCTACACATGCCTGCTCATTCTCCAGATGGTGCTGGACAAGATCTTGGAAGGAGGCCGCCCGGTGTACCCAGCGTACATGACGTACGCAGCCGTACTCGTGGTATTTGTGTTTGGGCTGCACATCGATTCCAACAATGAATTGGTTGCATCCACCCTGCGGCAGCGTATCGACGCCGGGTTGCGGTCGCTTCATGCATTCACCAAATTGTGGCCGTCGCTCGCGAGGATCCCCATGGACTTCCTCACCAACCGTCTCGCGTACCCGGGCAAAACCGACTTTGCGTCGCGGTTCAAGCACGTTGTGGTGCGGGCCACCGACCTCGACCGGGGGTCCACGCCCAGCAAACAGCCCAAGCTGCTTGCCATCAACTTTTTGCTCAACGACACCAACCTGGACGACATGCACGAGCGGTTTGACGATCCGGACCAGTCGCTTCCCATCTACAACTTGCTCACGTTTGAGCTTCCCGAGGTGGGGTCCAGCTTCTACCTGACGTTCACGCCGGAGCAGTTGTTTCCCAGCCGGGACGAGATCATGGAGGAGGGCCCAGACCACCTTCCGGATCTTCGAATCAAGATGTTTGAGTTGGGGGACTTTGGCGACGGGGGGTTTTTGAACATGGACAGCGGCATCGACTGGAGCGAGTTGTACAACCAGGCGTGAGGGAGGAGAGGGAAGAGAGGGAAGGGAGGGAAGAAAGAGAGGGAAGAAAGAGAAGGAAGAAAGAGAAGGAAGAAAGAGAAGGAAGAAAGAGAAGGAAGAAAGAGAAGGAAGAAAGAGAAGGAAGAAAGAGAAGTGGAGAAACGAAGAGAGGTCAAGACAATGCGGCAGACAATAGAACAGCCAGGGTTATCAGATAACCCGTGCGAGCATCTAATACAAATCTGTACAATCATACAAATCTGTACAATCAATACAAATCTGTACAATTAATACAAATCTGTACAATTATACAAATCTGTAAATCTACATATCCGTACAAATGCACACCCCATCGACTCCAAACTACCTCTTACTAGCCCCCACGGCGCGGGCCCGCTCCGTGCGCGTGCCCGCTCCGGGCGCGGGGCTTAACGCGGGGTAAGTGGCGATGCAGCCACACACCAACTATAACCTTTTGTCAAACCTTCGCGATAAACATTTTTTATCCTCTCCTCCATGACTCGTGTCAAGCTGGAAAAACCTGAAGAAAAGCCCAAGGCGTTCACCATCAAGTACAAGCGGCCCCGTGGCTCCCGGGCCTGTTTGGTGTGTAGGCTGAGAAAGGTCCGGTGCGATGCCGAAATGCATATGCCTTGCACCAACTGCATCACGTTTGGCTGCGAATGCACACTTCCACAAGCTCGCAAGCGAGGAGCCGCCGGCGGCGCCGACCCGCGTGCCAAAAAACGCACCGAAGATAACCACTACGGCGGAGTTTCAACCCCGACAACTGCACAACCCCAGGATTCCGGGGTAGGTTTTTCCAATGTTCACCACGGCAATTCGGCACTTCCGGCGGCTTCGGGCGGGTCCCAGGGCTCCAGCGCGGTAGCGGAGCCGGTGCTCAACATCTCGCAGGTTTCTGTGCCGCCGTCGCTCACGTCGTCGTACAAAACCAGACCGCTGATCCACAAGAAAGAGCTCTTGTCGTCGCATGCAAGAGTGTCGCTCACGTTTTTGGGGCTGTCGTCCATCGGGCCGGTGGCCAAGAAGGTGGGCGAGAACCACGTCCAGCTCACGGCCGACTTGTTCGACATCCGCGACGAATCCGTCGACTCGGTGGAGCTCGAGATCTTGAAGCTCCGCGGGGCGTTTTTCCTCCCGTCCAAAGAGCTCAGCGTCGACATCATCAACTCGTACTTCGAGCACGTCCACCCGCTCATGCCGGTGATCAACCGCACCGAGTTCATGCGCAAGTTCTTGGACCCGAACGACTCGCCGCTGCTCATGCTTCTCCAGGCGGTGTTGCTCTGCGGGTGCCGGGTGTCGCAAAACCCGCTCTTGTTGGACTCCAACGGCTCCAACAACTTGGCGTGTCTCACGTTCTTCCGCCGCGCCAAGGCGTTGTACGAAACAAACTACGAAAGCGACCCGGTGTCGTTGATCCAGACCATCATTTTGATCGGCCTGTATTGGGAGGGCCCGGAAGACGTCACCAAAAACTCGTTCTACTGGACCCGGGTGGCCGTCGGGCTCGCCCACGGGTTCGGGCTCCAGCGAGACGTGTCGTCGTCCACGTCGCTCTCCAGCGTGGAAAAGAAAATCTGGCGCCGGATCTGGTGGTGCCTCTTCGAGAAGGACCGCAACGTTGCCATCGCGTTTGGCCGGCCGTCGGTGATCGACCTCAACGACTGCGACGTGCCCATGCTCACCATCGATGATTTCAACGAGGACGAGCCCGGGAACCCGTCGCCGTACCCGGTCAACGTGACCCAGGCGCTCTACTTCATCCACCTCGTCAAGCTCGCGGAAATCACCGGCATCATCGTCAAACACCAGTACTCGGTCAAGGCCGAGCTGAACAAGAAAAACAAGCTGCCCATCATCCAGCACTGCGACATGTTGATGGGCATCTGGTTCACCAACCTTCCTCGCGAGCTCGAGTTTTCGCTCAACGACACCTCCACCCAGCACTTCTACAGCTGCCTTCTCAACGCCCAGTACTACAACCGGTTGTACCTCATCCACCGGTCCAATCTTCTCCGCATGGCCCGGCTGAACTCCACCAATCCCTCCAACTACAAGTACCCGTCGTGGGGCATCTCGTTCCAGGCGGCCAGAATGATCTCCATCATCTCCAAGATCCTTCTCGACAAAAACCAGATCTCCTACAGCCCGGTGATGTTCGTGTACATTTTGTTTCTGGCGATCATGATGTTGATCTACCACGTAGACCTGCCCAACCACTTGATTTCTTCCGCTGCTTCCGACTCGCTTTTCGTGCTGAGAGCGGTGTTGCGCGAGCTCTCCAAGTACTGGCCCATTGCCGGGGTGTTGCTGAAGGTGTTTGACAAGTATGCCAACGACAAAATCAAGCGGGCCCGGGTGATCGAGGTGGGGTCCAAGATGGCCGAGTACGAGGAAATGACGGCGGAAAGCAGACAAAAATCCTACTATGAATACGACAACGATGGCGACCAGAGAGGCGAAAACAGCCACCACGACCCCCAGAACAACGTCGAAACGACAGACACCTACAGTCCCAACTCGGCGGTTTCTCCCACGGCGCGGCCACTGGGCGACCGGCCGCCGGGCAACCAGCCGTTGGACCAGCTCGTGCACCAGTTGAAACACACGCTGGACAAGAAGTCCAGCTCGGACCAGTCGCCCACGTCGTCCACCCAGTCGTTCCCGGACATTTCGTTGGTGACAGAAAATCTTCCTGCCAACCAGACATTTTTCGACAACTTCGAGCCCACCCAATTGTTTCCCGACATCAAGCCCAGTCTTCCGCCCAGCCGGGCGCCGTCGCCACTCGTCAAGGAGGAAGACGTGTACCCGGACACCCCGGGGATGACGCCGGGGGCCCTCAACACCAACTTTGTGGACAGCTCGTTCATCAATATGAACCTCCAGTCCACGGCCGACAAAAACTTTTTGGCGGACGACATTGGACTGTTGTTCAACTTTAACGACCAGTGAAGCAGGAACAAGTTCTACAAGTTCTACATAGCCTATCGTATGCGTATTATTTCTCTACCTATTTTCGGTGTAGAAGCTCGTCGCGGCGCAACCGCTGGCTGTGGCCGATCAAGTTTTGCACCACCGATTCGTATATTTCAAAGTCGTTCTGCAACCCACGCAACTCGTGGCGCCACACGCTGGCGCTGGTGCGCAACTGGCTGGCGTTGCTCCGGTACTGGTGGAGTTTGGCTTTCAACACTTCCTCCGGCGCCGACTCGAGGTACTGCAACGACGAATTTTCCATATTTTCCGCCTCGATTCGGTCGAGGAGCGCCACGGTGGTTTCGATGTGGTGGCTGCGGGCGCCGTGGTCGAGATGCAATTCATTATAGTCCGGAACATCGAGGCCGTTCCAGTCGATTTCGCCGGCATGCACCGACTTGCGGCGTTCTCCCGCCAGTTCCTGACTGGCTGGAGTGGTGCTGATTTCGTCCAAGTTGACGGGGATGCCCAAGGAGACTAGGAGGCGGTGGCGGACCACCAGACGGGTCCAATTGGGCGGCCGGAGGTGAGGAATGTCAGCGAGTCGTGAGTAGAGCTCGGACGAGCGGTCGCAGAGAAGGTCGTTTAGCAGGCTTTTTTGGTTGTTTTGAGTTTCTGGCGACGGCGGGCGCACGGGGAGGTCGAACATGGCGTCGAGGGACCGTTTTATCACGGTGGCCCGCTCCTTGGGGTCGGAATAGTCGAGCGTTGGAGTGGTGGGTGCGAGCGAATCGTGGTCGTTTTCGTCGTGGTCGAAGGAGCCGAAGGAACCAAAGTCGCTATCGGAATCGGAGGCTGGTTCTGTATGGTCTGGGCCGGCCTGGGGGGCGCCGTCTTCCATGGTGGAGAGAAAATTGGTGGTGGAAAGTGAAAGTGGAAAGTGAATGCAGAGTGACTTTGAAGTGAAATGTTCGCGAAATTCGCGAAACGAACTGGAAATTTGAATCGGTGCGACAGTTACTGAAAATAGTATTGGAAGAGCAACAAAGTTGCAACCAAATTACAACTTAAGATAAACTTGTTTCTTTTCCCTGCGTTCTACCTGCTTTCTGTGTATTCGCTACAACCGTATGATTGTCTTTTTCTCCGTAGGAAATCCCCAGCGAGCACGGCACTCCGCAGGACATCGAGTGCTCGAGCACCTTGTTCAAGAGTACGGCACTGGTGCTCTTTCCAGGCCACCCAAAACCGCTTATTCCGTGGCGTCCGACGGCGAGGATGTGTTTTTTGTGCGTTCCGAGTCGTATATGAACGAATCTGACCGGCCGTTGCAGCAGTTTCTTCACCACAACCGAATCCGGCCGGGCGATAGTACGCTCGTAATTATCCACGATGACTTTGAGCGGCCGCTCGGGACCGTGGGGCTCTCGCCGGCTCGCAAGAACGAGTCCCATAACGGGTTGAAGGCATTGAAGCCTGTTCTCGACGGAATTTCCACCATGAAAGTTTTGGTGATGGGTGTTGGAATTGGGCCCAAACCCAAGAGCGCTTCGTCCAGTACCATGTCCAAGTGGGTGTTGGCGCCGTTCAGCGAAGCCGAGCAGCGTGTGTTCGACACCACGACTGCAATTGAGGCGGAAAAAGTGGCCGCCCAGATCGTGACGGAAAGGTGAGTTGGAGAGCAACTGGGCCCACCAAGCCCAGTCAAAGTTTGTGATTCACGATTCATTGGCAGAAACTTTCCTTTCATTTCCTCAATGCTGGGCATCAACGTATTGAATAGATTTACTGAGCCATCGTCGGTGCAAGAAGATGCCAAATTATGTCCATCTTGGAAGAAATGATTCCACATGTGAGCGGAATCTTTTGTGAACGGATTGCATTTCAGAAAAGGAATGCATTTGTGAAATGGATTGCAAATGTTCAAGGAATGCAAAGCCAACGTTCCAACAGATGGACTGCAATGGTTACACGAAATGCAATTGTCCAGAATAGGCCTTGAATCGTCTTTGAATTGCATTCTTTCAAGCGACGAATTGCAATAGTTGCGAGAGATTTAATTGTTCCAGGAATGGACTTGGTCGTTCCGAGAAATTCGATTTCAACTGGTCCAAAAACTTGACTGTTCCAGCGACTTGAATCGTCTAAGAATTGAATTGCATTTTTCACCAAATGAACTCATTTCTTCAACTGCCAGTGACTTCTTCACTCCTCAAACTCGCTCGACTCGTCAGACTCCTCCGACACTCGAGCCCCTCCGAACCCCGGCATCGTTTCCTCCGATTCCGAGTCGTCATCGTACACAGTCTGCAACTGGAACTCTGGCCCCCCAAGCTCCGGCGAAGCTGAAAACCGCGGAGAGTGTTCAGAGTGGGCATTGGAGAGCTTGTACTTGTTTCGGCCCCGTTCTATAGCGTTTTCGATCGACAACCGGTGCTTGACAAAAAGGAGTTTGGGAAACATGTACCGCTCACCTTTGCGGATCATTTCGCCAAGCAGCTCCTCGGTGGGATCGCTCAAAAGGTACCAGAAGTCCCGGAAGCTGTTGCGGGGCCAGATGGTGATCAGCCCCGTGAACCGCTGGAGCCAGATGCTCAGCCAGTCCAGCTCCAGAAGCCGCGGGAGCAAGTCGAGGGTCTTGATCATTTCCAACCATTTTTTGATTTCCAACTTGAAGAGGTGCTCGAGCGCCGTGGCCACGAACCCGCCGCGGAGCGAAGCGTACTTTTCCCGGCGGGTCTTTCTGCGGGACAGCGCTACGGGTCGGCCCACCGAGCCCTTGGGTGCAAAAAAAAAGAGCAGAATGTGCGGATTCACCTGGGAGACCACAGTAAAGTTGACATTGTAGTAGGTCTTGAGCGCATCTATGGGGATGTCTGTGCGGAGCGAGCCGTCCTTCCACTTGGATCCCAACGAAAACGGCACAATGGTGTTCTTTTTCGAGTCTTTCATCATGAGCACCACCGGGTTCAAAATGCCCGGCACCGCCGACGACGCCAACAAACACAGCCAGATGATGCAATTGGGGGCGGTGATGTTGTTGCACAAGATTACCGGCGAGTGGGGGTCCGCCGGCACCGTGGAAATGTTGAGCCGTCGACCGGTGCGGTGGAACGCTTCCTGGAACGTCAACGAGCCAAGAGTGAAATAGTTGGCTTTGCGGGCCCACGCCGTGGAGTCGAACCGGGCGCCGGTCCGCCACCACCGCGGGATCCACACGTACCACGGGTCTTCACAGGCGGTGATTTTTCGGGCGAGGCGAGGCACCAACAATTTCTTGAGTTCGTCGTCGGTGCGAGTACAGGCTAGCGCCGCCACCACGCCGCCGCCAGAAGTTCCTGTGATGATGGACGGAAGGAGACCGTTGTCGAGAAGCGCCTTGACGATGCCAAAGTGGGTATAAGCAAAGCACGCACCTCCGCTGAGACATAATGCGGTTCGTCCGTAGTTGCGCAGCACGCTGCGGAAGAACCTGCGCTTCTCTTCCGGGGTGATATTGCTGGACTCGGTGATGTGGTCGATGGAAGCCACCACCTCGTCGATGTACACATGCACTATGTTCTTGGTGCCGTAGTACCGGTGGGCATAGAGCTGGCGGTTTTCGATTCCGGCAAAGTTCTTCTTGAGACAGCCTTGAAGAAACACCATCAAATCCTCGTCCATTCCCCCCATCCGGAGGGTGCGTAGCTTGGACGTGGTGCGCTTGACGGTGCGGTAGTCGTAGTACGAAAACCGGGGGATCGAGGACCACTTGTCGAGGTGCAAATATCGGTCGAGCTCAATGGCATTTTGTATCCATTCTTCGTAGGTTTTCGAAGCCCGCAATTTGTTTCTCAACACCTTGCGCTCCCCCACCCATGTCAACATGTACTCCAGCAACGCAACGTAGGCACGCACAACTGTATAGAGAAAACATAGGAGAAGAATCCACACCGTGATGGTGATTAGAAACGGCCATCGGATCAACGTATAAGCTGCAGACGACCGGAATTCATCACGCGTGGAAGCCCGCTTCTTGCGTCCCCTTGCGTCTGGTTTTGGTTTCGATTTCGATTTCGACCTCGATTTCGTCCTAGATTTTTCCGGAGCATTGATGGGGTACCAGTCGTTGTGGGAAACCACAAACTCGGGCCGGCTCTTCTCCGCCTCTGTATTCGGCTCTGGTGTCAACACCAGACTCAATTCCTCGGCATTGACCTCGGCAAGCTTATCGCCCTCGTAGGCCGGAAGCGGAGGTGACGCTAAACCGTCGTGATCGTCGTCCTCCCAGAGTAGCGCCTTGGCAAACGCCTTGATATGGTTCTCATCAACATAGTCTTCGTTTTCGTCGTACAACGGAGTCGACAGCGTCATAAAGCAACTTTGCTGTGGGTTGGCCGCTGCTCTCTTCGGTTGCATGAATCTCATGCACAGCGTTGGGTGTGTGGGCGGCTGTATGCAGGCAGACGTACTGTGCGGTTTATCGGTGCAAAGATGAGGCTGGGAATTTGCGATTGGTTTGCAATGACGGTGATTCTCGATATTGAAGGCACGGTTTGTCCCATCACCTTTGTCAAGGATACATTGTTTCCGTACTTTCTACAGCAATTGGACCAATTGTTGTCGTCGCTTCGGTTCCCGTTGGACAAGGCCGCAGGCGAGGCCGCAGGCCAGGCCGATCCCGTCGCCAGCATATGCCTGCAGTTTCCCCCGCATGTTCAGCAAGATGAAACGGCGCTCGGCACGTATATACGACAATTGGTTGCATCAGACACCAAGGACCCTGTGCTCAAATCGCTTCAAGGATTGGTGTGGAAAAAGGGATATGACAACGGAGACCTCGTGGCACCCATATATGACGATGCCATTGCGTTGATTACTACAAGTTCGGAACCAGTTTACATATATTCCAGCGGCAGTGTCGCTGCACAGAAACTCTTGTTTCTGCACGTCAAAGGTAACCTCGACTTGACCCCACATATCGCTGGGTACTTTGATATCACCACCTCGGGCCACAAGCAGGACAGTGCATCATACAGGTCGATTTTGCACGCCATAGGCAACCCACCACCACCCACGGTGACTTTTTACAGCGATTCTCCCGCCGAGGTGCGTGCTGCGATAGAAGCAGGCATGAAAGCCACGATCGTGGTTCGCCCCGGAAACGCGCCATTGACGGACCAAGACCGCCAATTGGGTACCATAACGTCGTTCCCATGATCGCACGACAGTTATAGTACATGTTACATATCCCTAAATAGAATATCCGCAGCCACCTCTTCGTTCTTGTCGCAGGCAATGTACACCTGGATCACCAAGTTGCGGTCGAACCCCAACTCGCACAATCTGCCAATGGCGTTTTCGTCCTGCTCCGACAATTGTATGGTGGCTTCGCCGGCCCCGAGACCGTCGCCGGCCCCCAAGTCTCCCTCGGCCTCGTCAAACTCGATGTCTTCTCCCTCGCCCAAAAACGTGCGCACAAACGCTTCCGGGTCCTGCTGGATCAATGCAGCCACCTGCGGGTTGGACGCGGCGAGCTGCTCAAGCAACGGCTGGATGAGTTCTGGATTTGTCTGCAACGCGGTTCTCAACAATCTCAATTGCGCATCGTCACCGTGGTCGGCGCTGCCCGCTGCGCCGGTGGCCGCTCCCGAGTCGCCGTGCTGGGCAGCGGCAGCGGCCTCGAAGAGGTTTTCCGCCCGCTCGGTGTTGTCGGCCGAGGTGTCGGCGTCGGCGGCCGGAGCGGACGGAGCGGACGCACCGGCGGACGCACCGGCGGACGTAGCCACGGAGCCGGAGGCAGCGGCGGCGGGCTGCGGTCTTTGGAGCGACTCGGGGATCCCCGTCAAAAGGTACTCCACGGCGCGGTGCGGGTTGTTGAACGAGGCCCGCAACGCGGCCTCCACCTGGGTTCGCTCGTAGCCCATTTCCATTATGTTCTGGATGCTGGCCTCGCGCTCGTCGCCCAGGGCAAAGTCGCCGCCAGAAGCAGAACCCGCGGTAGCAGCTGCGGTAGAAGCTGCAGTGGAAGCTGCAGTGGAAGTCGCATTTCCACTTCCATTTCCACTTCCACTTCCACTTCCACTTCCACTTCCACTTCCACTTCCACTTCCACTTCCGCTTCCACTTCCACTTCCACTTCCGCTCCCAGTTTCTTCCTTCGCTGTCTTCTCTGTCTTCTCCGGCGCCTTTTCAGCAGTCTTCTTCTTGGCCACCATGAAAATGATCGAGTCTCCTTCCTTCACCTTGGACTCCGTAAGCGTCTTGTCGTCCTGCAAAACTTTTCCCGAGTAAACAAGCTTGAGCTGTTCGGGCTCACAGCCCTGCTCGGCCGCGAGCTTCTGCTTGGCCACAAGCACCTGTGTTAGTAAAAATTGCGGTTTTTTGCGTTTTGGAGCCAACATCTCCACCCACCGATGTCGACATTGACGACAAAATTGCGGTGGAATCCAGCCCTAAACATGTCCAGACTTACCGTGTCGTCCAGCCCGACGTCAATGGTGACTTTCTGTTTCTTAAAGTCCTTGAAAATCACCTGCATCCTGTCCAACGCAATGGTCTTTTGTCCTTCGTTGTGGCGATCAAGGTGTGCGGTTGCGCACACAAGCGGCCCCGGTGCACCGGTGCGATGAGAGTTCAAATCAGGCTTCTCACACCTTGCTTCAACCTACTGTTATGGCACGCAAAAAGCCCACCGGGGTCCGCGGGCCCAACAGCGCGTTGACAGAGTTCCTCCGTGTGGAGGGGATCACGGACGCGTTTCGGCGGCGCCAGGAAAGAAGCGAAAGTGTGGAAACGAGCGATTTTTCAGAAGAGACAGAACCCTCAAGTGGCCCCAGTGGCACCACCAGCGCCACCGCCGAGGTTCTGGCGGCTGATCCCGATGAAGACGCGATCCGTGAGGCCGGACGCCGCAAACGAGCGGGAAATTATGGCTCGGACGACTCCGACGACGACTGGGTGGACACCGACAATCCCACAAATCGCACCCAAAACAAGTTTGGAGAAATCAGTGAATGCGCCGACTGTGGGAAACCGTTCACGTTGACGGTGTACTCGCGGTACCTCGCTGCACGCAAGGGGTACCTTTGCGACGAGTGCAATGAGTTGGTGAAGGAGCAAGAACGGGCCAGTCGTCGCAGCCAGTTTGCGGCCCGAAAACGAAGAAAAAAAGTAGCGCTGGCGCTCTTGGACAGAACCCGGGTTCGGATCCCCAAGCTCCAGGACGTGTGCATCCGCAAGATCACGGAAAACATCGGCGACGTCGATGCGCTCGGCGACATTGGCCAGGCCAACATCAACAAGGTTGCGCAAATTTTGAGCAAAAACCGGTCGCTCGACGACTCCACCATTCCGCTCTTTCTTAACCCCACCATCACCCTGCTCCGTCTCTGGGACTGCTCCAACGTGGACTCGGACTCGCTCAACAAAATCGTGGCTTTTTGTCCCAAACTCCAGTCGTTGACCCTCTTCATGTGCGGCCAGTTCCACAACGACAACCTCGAGTACTACGGCACCAATCTCACCGAGTTGACGTCGCTCGCGCTCAACGGCCCGTTTTTGATCAGCGAGTCCGCCTGGCTGGACTACTTCGCCGGCGGAGGCTCCAGACTCTCCGAGTTCGAGCTCCGCAACACCCACCGGTTCGGCAACGATTCCTTGATCAGCTTGCTCGAGGGCTGTGGCTCGAGCCTCACGTCGTTGAAACTCTCCCGGTTGGACGGGCTAAAGGAAGCGGCCGTTTACGGCTTGATTCCACATTACTTGCTGGCTTCGAAACTCGTGCACTTGGAGCTCTCGTACCCGCACGCCCCAGGGTTGATAACCGACGACTTGATAATCAACATATTGTCGGTGACCGGCGACACCTTGGTTTCGCTTAATGTAGACGGCTGCACCGACCTCACCGACCGGTTTTTGACCGAAGGAGTTGTAAAATTCTGCCCCCGATTGACCCATCTTTCCATGGACTCGTTGGATCAGGTATCCAACGAAGGCTTCAGCGCCGCCTTCGACGACTATTCCAAGGTCAACAGCGGCGGCCTCATCGGGGTCAACTTGCGCAAGTGTGGTCTTTTGGCAAATGAAGCGGTTTACTCGCTCTTGAAGCATTCTGGCAAAACGTTGGTGGAGCTCAATTTGAACTCGTTGCGGCTCCTCACCAAGGATTTGCTCATAGATGTGCTTCTGCCCCGCAAGGTGGACCAGGACAGCCCGTTTGACCCGCTCGAACTTCCGCTAC
Organism: Meyerozyma sp. JA9; assembly: GCA_003676015.1. NCBI lineage: Eukaryota > Fungi > Ascomycota > Pichiomycetes > Serinales > Debaryomycetaceae > Meyerozyma > Meyerozyma sp. JA9. The sequence continues at coordinate 182,219 of NSDU01000023.1, forward strand.
TTACTACGCTCGACATTGGTTTTGTGAGAGTTGTGGATAATATGGTATTGCTGCTGTTGGGCCAAAAGTGCCCCAAGTTGGCGATTTTAGAGATTTACGGTGATAACCGGTGTACAAAGCAGGCCAACGTGAGAAGCGACTTGTTGGTCATAGGAAGACAAAGCGACACTGCCTAATATTCCGGATACCTTATAGGGGTATTGGTCTTTTCGACGTTGCGGAAGGTGGGCAAGTCTGGTACTCCAGCCTGCGGTATATCGATCTCCTCGATTGCAATTTCGTTGGTGATACTTGGCTGTGCATCAACGAGTATTCCAGGATGGTTGGCGTGCTTGCGGAGAAGCTTCAAGAGCTCATATTGGTTGCCGTTTTTCTCCTTTCTCTCCTCCATGTCCTGGACGATAAAGCTGTTGTGGGCAAGCCGGCTTCGTAATTTGTGGTCCATGATTATGGAACGACTGCTGTTTTTCACCGACAACAAAAGATCGTCTTGGAGTTCTTCTCTGACAACCACAGGTAAATTGCCCGACGCAATGTCGTACACTTGGTCCGCGAGGGCATCGATGCATGTTTGGGGAAGTTGGCTATAGCTTTTGATGTAGTTGATGATGTTGCGAAGGTTGACCATATCCTTCATTACGACCCCTTCGAACTCCACATAAAAGTGCCAGAATCTCGTGGATCTCGAGAGGGCTGGCTGACGATAATACTGGTTGAAAAAGGTGCGCAACGTTTCACTGGCGATTTCCATGTCGTTCTTGTACATTTTCTCAACATGACGAAGGTAGCTGAAGACCACAACACAGATGGAGTCGTTGTTCAAAAGCTGGAAAAGCTGGTTGAGCTTGTCGCTATACTCTCCCTCCGGAAGTGAAGCACGCTTATGGTCGTCCTCGAAAAAGTTGGTGATTAAAATTTTGCTGGTGCTGACGAAATCGCTCGAGAGCTCTGTAAGAATACCCACAAAGAGCTCCACATAAACCAAATACTGTTGTTTGAGGTACAAATCTGGGCCAGCCAAAGTTTCTATCATATCCAATAAGTGGTCAAGTGCGTTGGACCGCTCGTCCAACGACATCAAATAGTAAATATAGCTGGTACGAGTGGCCGTCTCGGTGACAGGAACAAAGGTATTGTTCGCTCTGTTGTAGGCATGTTCGATTTTGGTTCTTGTGGCTTCGATGTGGAAATTGGAAGAGTTCAAAAACGAGATGTATTTCAACCAAAAATGGCCATCGTCGCAGTTGGGAACGAGCGCTCGCTCAAAGATGGAGACACACACGCTGTAGTTGACCTCGCTTGGCTCGCTTTGGAATTTTGAAATGGCATATTCTTGGTACTCTTTCCAGATACTTTTTTCTTTCGGCACAGTTTTCCCATTATAGTCGAAAGACTCGATTTGCGACTCAAAAGCCCAGAACTCGCCCACGAGCTCTTGGATATTCGTGAAAACTTTGTAGCAGTAGTCGTCGATGATTTGGCTGGTTTCGGCCTCGGTGAGTTGGTCGGGCGAAGACTTTTCAAACTTTTGCAAGTATTGGTCAATGGCATTTTTGGGGCATATCTGGTGCAATTGGGCCCCCTTATTGATCGTTGAGTAGTGCTCAAAGTAGATAGCGTATTTGTAGAGCGGAATATGAGTAACTTTCGAGTAGACGGAAATGACCGCTTCCGACTCCGGACCTGAAACTTTGGCCTCAAACGCAATATACATATCCCAGATTGGATCGCTATTGAAGTGGTGGCCAACGATGTCAATTGCTTTGGAAAAGAGGTTTCGGAGACGTGGAGCGTCGTTATATTCGGGGTCTTGAGTGGTCATAGCTGTCAAGTATTCGGTCCACAATTCGACCGAGGTAGGGTGGTTCTCGACGGATTGTGCAAGCGCCGCGATCGAAGCGTCTATACCCTGAAACTGGAACTTGAACACTGAGTAGTTCTTCCATTGCACCGTCAAGTAGGGAAAGCGTTCGAGTAGTGCTGTATAAGTTTCGTCCAAATCCAAGCCCAAAGTGTCGTCCAAGGCTCCTGTTTCGTTTTGCAGCTTGTACGAGTCCTCCAAGGCCTTGAGGAGCCGTTCCCATGCGCCAATGTCGTTTTTATCTCGGTCAACCTCGGACCTCATCGCTTGCAATGGAGCTTGAGACGGTTTGGGGGGAAGCTTAGAACCGTTTCCAGTGAAGTTTGTGGGTCTGTGGGTGCTGGTCTTGTCATTTTGGCGGTTTTCGTGGCTTTTTCGCACATCTATAGGTAGCAATGTGGGCATTTCAGCAATTGGTGGACCATGAAAATAGTTCACCGGTTTCGCGATCTCATCTTTCAATCTCAACTGAACATTTGCAGCTACACCTAAATATGCCGATTTCAAGCATAGAGCCATATAACGTTCAAACAAACAAGAATTCGGCTCTCCTTTCCCTTCTAGGCTCCACAGAAACCACACACCTTCGCTCAAGACACAGAATCCCCATTCCCGCAAATGTCGATTTTTCCACGATAATTCAAGCCAACAATTCCAAGATTCTAAACAACACCAACGACACTTCCAAGCACCCGCACAGCACCGGGGCGTCTGAAGAAGTGTCCCCTAACGAACATGTTTCGCAGAACCTCACATTGAGTCGTTTTGTCCATGTTAACGACTTCTTGCCCAGCAACCTTCAAGAACAGGTCTGCACTGTCACCATCAAAAACTTTCCTGTGGTACTGGAATTGGCCACCGAGAGCGTGCTAATGCGTTTCCTCGACAGCGCCCAGTTTGCGTGGTCCATAATCGAAAATTCCAATGTAGACGGCCGGCTCATTTTCATTCGATTCTCCAGCATCGACCATTTACGATGGTTCTTGAGCTCAAACGTCCAGCTGCTGTTCCACGAAGCCTTCGGTGCCCGCGTCTACACCGAGCCGCTTGCTGGCGAGTATTTGAATGACCTACCCGAGGAACCTTATTCGGCCCCTTTGGCTCCAATACGAGCACTTCTAGCGGCTGCTAAAGCCGACAACGGATCCGACGCTGGTTTGGACTACTACAACAAGTACAAGGTGGACGAGCAGGAGCTCATTGAGGTGCCGAAGGACTTGAAAGAGCATATCAAGCGAGATATAGTACGGTTTAGAACCAAGGTGCTCGAAGACGAGAAGGAAAACCGGCGCAAGGAAGCCGAGGCCGAACGGATACGAACGAAGAACAAGCTCAAGTCGCTCTTCCTGGAGGCCAAGCACGATGAGGAGCCGGTGGATACACCAATGGCCGAAACGGACGAGCACGAGGAAATGGACGACGCTCAGTACGACGCTTTTCTCAAGGATGAGTCCGCCAAAAAGTACCACGATTTGTACCAGGCAAAAGTCACGGCTTTGGCTGAGCTCGAGAAGTCACAGCGAGCCGTTCTTGCTGCGAAGCTCGACAGAGAACGGACCTACGAGAAGCTGGTGTTGGATAGCAAACTCCAGATTTTGCAGCAATGGAAAAACTTCGACGATGAAAAAATCGACCCAGAATTGCCGGCCCGTGTCCGTCTTTACTACACAAACCACCCAGAGTACCTAAGGCTCCGAGCCAAGGAAAGAGAACAGGAAGAAGCCCTCGACGCTGCCGACGAAGAAGCAGAGAAAAAAGAAGCCGTGGCTCACGAAAATGCCAGCCAATTTCTCTCGTCTTTCGTCAAGGAAGCTGCTGGTAAAAAATCCACCCCGCGGCATGAAACCGACGTGGTGTTTGCCAATCTCGACACAGCGTCGTTGCGCAGCAAAATCAGTGATTTGGTGGAAGAATTTTTGGGCGTCAAAGAGGAGTTTGTTATCGATTTCATCTACAAGCACTTGATTGCGCACAACTTTGGAAAAAACCAAGAGTTGATCGACGAACTAACGGAGATCCTCGACGAAGACGCCGTCACCGTCATAGAACGCTTGAAAGAATACGTGGGCCTGTTGTAAAGGGTATATTGAATACTAGAAGAATAATACATGAAATGACGAGAAGAACTCAAATGTCTGTGTAGGTCCAGAGTCGAATGTACCGTCGAAAAATGCTGACTTGTCTAAGACCACCCGAGCGAGTTCGATGCTTGAACGGGGTCGGAGATCTGGACACTTTTCGAGTGCGAGCCGTTGCCAGAGGACTGGTCGCCAACTCTGTTGAGGAAAACAAAATCGTCGACGGATCCAACATGACTCTCGGAATCCGAGTACGGAAGCTCGATTCCGCTCTTCTTGTATTTTTTGAAGAGAAGTACCATCAAAGACATGTACATTCCAAACCCAGCGGCGGCTCCGATCGTGATTCCCGCGATCTTTCCCTTGTCTGAAATCTTGGAGTTCGCCCCACTAGAATCCATTGAACCGTAGTCGGTAGATGAACTGCTTCCGCTACTGGAGCTGCCAGACAAGTCAATACCTGTCAACGGTATACGGTTGTCGATTAATGCTGCCAAATTGTGCTCGGTTGGATCGGTGTTTCTGTACAATTTAGAGTCCTGGGTGGTGATGAATTGTCTCAAAGCATCCACAGACGCCGATGGGAAGTAGACCTCAGCCACAGTAATTGTGTAATCAATACCATCGGCAGTGAATGGAACTAACCTCCGAACAACGACATCTTCGTATTTGTCAGATTCTGTGAATGGAAATTTGATGGTGCCTGGCAAGTACTCAAAGATCTGAGCGGAAGAGACCGAATGCAGAACCACGAAAGGATAGTTCAACGCCGACTTGAAGCCAACGTACACAATGTCGTAATCTTTGCCTGGAACCGAAGTTGTCACGGGATTGATGGCACTTGGCAAGCCCGAAGTTTGCGTCGCATCGCCCGTCGCCTGCGTGATACCGTTATCGGTTGTTTTGGTGGGGGTCTTTGGACCGGTGCTTTCAGCGACAATAGTGGTTGGGAGCCAGTTGTCACTTGTACCTGGAGTTGGTGCTGGTCTTTGATGGGAAGAAGGTGTTTCCTGGGGTGGAACTTCAGCTGTGGATGGAGCCTGGAACGAAGTAGTCTGCTCAACGTTGGAAGCAGCAGGAATGGTACTAGTTACGGGTGTTGTTTGCAGTGGTGCCGCTTCACTGGTAGCAGGAACCGTCAGTTCTTGGACTTCTGAAGGTTCCACGGCCGTAGTAGTCGGCGTGGCAGAAGTTGTAGGAGTGTCAGTTACAGCCGCTGAAACTGCTGAGGTGGTAGCCTCCACGGGGGTCTCAGAAGTGACAGCTGAAGAAGCAACCGGGGTCTCAGAAGCAACTGTTGAAGCAGCTTCTGAAGTAACAGCTGAAGGGACAACTTGGGACTCGGAAGTAACAGGGGTAGGCACAACCGCGGTCAGACTCGTTTCCAGTTGCACTGGGGTAGAGACAACCGCTTCCAGGACAGTGGTTGGTGGGATGGACGATTCAACGGTAGGTGAGACGACTGGTGTAGTTGATTCAGCCACTGATGTTAGAGCTATAGGGACAGACAGGGTCGATGGAGTTGCAATCGACGAAGCCGACACGGGAATGGTGGGAGCAGTTGACAAGTCACTACTCGAACTCACGGTTGAAGGAGGTGGAAGTGTTGAAGAAGACACAGGTATGATCAGCTCCGTAGGAGAAACCAACGATGTTGTTGGCAAGGTAGAGGAGGTTTGAGGCAGCAGCGGCAGCGTCTGAATGACTGGAGGCGCTGGAGTGCTGGAGCTCTCCTGGGAAGTGAGGATAGGCTCTATGGCCAGCGTCGACTCGGAAACTGGAGTAGTGGGTGTAGACGAAGTCTCTGTTGTAGGAGTTGTGGAGCCTAGCTGAGCCAAGGTCGAAGATGAAGTCGGAATGGTGGACACTGAACCAGCCTCGGAGGCAGTACTCAGAGGGACAGAGGAGGCGAGCTCTGCCGTCGAAGGCTGCTGAAGACTCGTTGTCGATTCCGTAGCAGATTGCGCAGATGTAGCCGAGGCAGTTGGAGTAGCAATTATCGACTCAGAAGGGGAAACCGTAGATGCTTCCGCCTTGGGAAGTGTTGTGGGTTGAGAGCTTCCAGCCACCTGAGAAGTCGAGGGCTCAACTGTTGGTGTTGCGCTTGTAGAAGGCGGCGTGGTCGTTGGAGAAGTTGAATCTTCAGCGGCTGCCGTGGATGGAGCGACCACCAGAGAAGAGTCTGCGACGATGGGCTCCAAGCCCGGAGACTTGGCGCTTGTTGTGGGGCTTGTGGAAGTGTCTGCTGGGCTAGTGGTTGGACTAGTGGTTGGACTAGTGGTTGGACTTGCAGAAGTCGTTGGGTTGGTCGTAGGACTAGTGGTGGTTGGGCTGGTTTCAGCAGTTGGAGACGAGCCGGTAGGACTGTCAGCAAGCGCGGTGGATGGTGTCACAGCACTCTTTTCAGTGGTCTCAGGGGCCTGAGAAGTTGTGGTTGGTTCGTCCGAAGCGGCCTGAGTTTCTGACGCGGCCGGCTGGGTTTTTGCCGACGTGGTGGGAGATGTAGGTGTGGTAGCCGGGGTGGTTGGCGACGCGGTCTCCTGCGTGCTAGGGGTGTTTGCGGTCGTGGGCGACGCTTTTGGCTCAGACGCCGGCGCAGTTTCGGATGCCGGTGCCGTTGTTGGCGTCTGAGTCTCGGCCGCTACCGTTGTGGGCTGGGTCAGGGAGGGCGTCGCTTGGTCCTGGGGGAACGGGTTGTTGAAAAACCCCGTGTTGTCGTCGGTTTGGGTTGTGGGGGTGGAAGTCTGGGCATTACTGGCCAATAGACGACTGAGAAAATCCAACGGAGAATTGTCGGACGATGTAGATGAGGTGGAGGGATCCGCCTTGGCTTTGCCGTTGTTCAGTTTTTCGTGGTCGGCGGCCAAAACCGTGGCAACGAGCATCAAAGCCGTTGAGGACCACAACAAATTTGGCAACATGGTAAAAGAAAGACGGCAGTTGGAGGACTAAAAAATCGAGGAAAAATCAATAAAATGGAAAAATGTGAGCCAGTCAACTAGAAATCCAACATTCAGTATCAGGAGCAAGTCTGAGGATATCAGACACGGGGGGTATCAAAAAAAGGTAAAACGAATGGATGGGAGACTATTGTTGTCGAAGCAAAATCAGCAGATTACAGCTTTATGAAAGCTCCAGACAAACTGTGACTTGATTAGTGAACCCGAAAGAAATAGGAAACGAAGACCCAGATCAAATAAATGCCCTGATTATTGGTTGAGGATGTCAAAACAAAGGGGGTTCAAGTATTTAAAAAAAAACTAGACGCCGCGAATGCGGTGCGCGCACGCCCGCCTCGAGAGTATGAACCCTGGGTGTGCATAAACAATGCGTAGACGGCGAGGAGAACAGTGGTGAGAGTATTGAGCGCGGGTGCAGCCAATGGTGCAGCGGTTAGCTGCAGCAGTTGCATTTAGTGTAGCAGCTACAGCGGCAGGTTTCTTTGTAAAGTTGTTGCGTGCAGCTGCTGCACCGGTCGCGTTAGCACCGGTGTCGGTTGCGATCTAGACTCAGCCGTTTGGCAGCGGAATGCGCGTTTTGGCGACACTGTGCTTGTGTGCAGTACGTCCCCGTTTTTTTTGAGAATGTCCCCGAAATATTCACCACATTGGGCAGCTGGACAACTCCATTTGTACCTGCATCAGTGCGAATCCTTTGTGATCTGCTTATGTAACCCGGTACTCGTACGTTTCACCAAATCTGATCCGGCTAAATGAGACGTAGGGTGGACTCGATTATTACTGAGCTTTCCGGCGGACCCATCGATTACGATGACCAACAATACTTGGTAGACCAATTTGCAAAGCAAACTGGCGAATCTTATGTCAAATATCGTCGGTATTTCACAATCTTGTTGGCGGTAGAAGTGCCGATCATTGGCTATGTGGCTAAGAATCCATATCTACGGCTACTTACGCTACTATCGGTTTTGTTGACGGCGTTTTTGACCAACGCGATTTTCCCGCGGTGTCGGTCGTCGTTTTACGCGGCCAATTTTGCCGGGTGTTTTTTGTTCGTTTACTTGGCCTGGTGTATGGGTGTACAATCACTATGGATATTGCTTCCGGTAATCAACATGGCGACGGTGGTGATGATGGAGAGTGCAAACGGCAATGTTGTTGAGGAAATTGACCGGCTCCGGGAAAAAACGTACAAGCTCAAAACGGCGTGAGTAGAAGGAAGAACAGAAGAATATAGTAAGAATGAATAGTAAGAATGAATAATAAGAATATTGGAAGGAAACCTATTTTTGAATACGCTTCATTATTTATCTCAATGATCGTCAGATAAGTACAAACTATAAACAACAACACGCAATTCACGTCCACTTATTTAGTTCATGCTTGCATTGCACCACATGGACTAGTTCCACCCGTACACCAGCACATGGCACCAGTTTGGCCCGCTTGGCCCGTCTGACCCGTGCACCCACATGGGCCCAACACCCACCGCATGTCCCCACGCGCCCAAACCAAAAATAGCAATTGCCGCTTTAGTTAATAGGATCGCGCAACGAAAATTTTTAGCCAGGTGATGACCTCATTGGTCAGCGCACGTGACTGGAGGTTGCGCAAAAGATTGTTGAAATCTGCCGCCTGAGTGACGCACATGCAGCATTGTGGGCAATCCCGGCCCCCCAAAACATGTGGCTGCCGGTCACGTCGACTTTACGCACCAATGCGACGCCTCCCCACGCGCTCTTACATGGGGTGGTTTCTGCCGACTTCGACCGCCGCTGCGGTTCAACAGCACGTTGCATTGCCACACATGTAGCACCGGTCTAGGCCTGCGCGGTGTTTGGATGTTTGGCCCACTAATCTTCTAGAATTGAACTCCGACTGCGGAGACCGAACCCTGTAGAACCGGAACTCGAAATTTTCGCACCAAAAAAATTCTATTACGGACCCTCGGATCTCGTGGCCGGCCAACCCTTGTCTCGGTTGCTAAGCACCACCGAGGTGCCTCCCCACCGAGGTACCACCACGGTCAGCCACCTACCCCTCTGCATTGCATCAACCGACCCGACCACCCCTCGGACGCATTGTGATCCGACCTGTTTACCTTTGTCAACAATGATCCCCTCTCCTATATTTTACCCATCTCGTGGCTCCTCCACGTTCACCCACGAGGTCCCCGCTCCGGACATTCGGCAGTCTGTGCACGTGCCTGTACTAGTAAGTTCTACGACTTCCGAGGGTGGCAACGAGGGCATCGGTCAATAACGCGCGGCGCGGCATTGCGATTATTCCAAGCAAAAAAAAAAAATTGTGGCTCCATCCACATAATTCATATATAAATATGCTGTGGCCGTGGAACACCTTAAATTTTTCACAGTTCAACACAAACCATAAAAGCCATTTATTTGGTTAGGCATTAAAAAGCATTGCTACTATTCGCAGCCGAAGCTAGTTGGCATCGAAACATCTTCGTCTACAAACTTTCCCGATGAGTGATTTGGCGTTTGAAAACTACTGTATTGCCTGTGACAAGGTGTGCGAGTCGCCTTCTGCAATCTACTGCTCCGAGGCATGCAAGCAGCACGACGAGACCCAGTCGGTCAGTATCCGGCAGGGTGCAGGATCGGCGGCCACCAGCACATTTGCGGGGTCGAGTGAGGTGGCCCAAGACCTCGTTTCCCCACTTTTGGCGCCGGCAGTTCACGCCAGCACCAACTACTCTACATCGCCATTGTTTTTGGGCCAGGAAGACACGGCGCCTTTTGACCTTGATTACAACGCCATTGACTTGAATTACACCGAGAGTCGAAGTTCGGATTTGACCGAACACTTTCCACTGACGTCGCACAACTACCGCAAGTGGTTGACGGCTTGTTTATAGTGAATTTGCATTTTACGATTTATGGGGATTTGATTTATGGGTTGGCATAAAAATTAGCATACAATATACACGAACATAGATGATGTAGCGGTGGACGAATGCGTTGTCACGCAACATTGCGTCGTAATTGGCGAATATTCGACCTTGCATCTGCGTGTCTTGGTTGCTATGCGCTAATCGGGATTTTCGGTTTCGCAATTGTTGCAGCAACTTCCCAATCGGGACCAACCGCAGCACTAAGGTTTAACTGGCAGATCAAGCGATGGAAAACTTCTGAGGCATTTCTGAGGCAGGTGATTATGAGGCAATTTTGAGGATTTTCTGACGCATTTCTGACGCATTTCTGAGGTGTTTGTGACGCATTTCTGAGGCTTATGTGAGGTAATTCATGAGGCATTTACGGCTATGCGCATACGAGCAAATTGCTGAGAAATCATCCGATAAGAAAATAAAAAAATAAAAAGTTGAAATGAAGACTGGACCGGAATTGAAACTGGAATTGTTTAGAAATTGTACTGAACTGCCCCAGAACTAGCCAGAACTAGCCAGAACTGGCCAGAACCGGCCAAGCAGTTTTCCGCGCAGTGAGACACTCGAACCGCATTTTCGCACTCGCACCTCCCACCCAGACACCACGCTCTTGTTCACATCGCATTTCGTCAAGTGAAAATCATGTTTGGTGCCTTTCGTCCTTCGGCCACTCTTAGCGGCGGCTACCTCTGGAAAGTCGCCCCGCGCATGTCGGCGCCCCAGAAAAACAGGCTCCGCCGCAGAATGAAGCTTGTGGATCAAAACATCGAGGTCTTGTACCAATCCTTGAAATTGCCCAACCAAGAAACCACCGGTTTTGCCAAAATAGACCATTTGAAATTCAACTTTCCCAAGGAACACGAGATGCTGCCGCGCGACAAGTATACCACCTTCGACAAAAAGGCCAAAGACTATAGAAAGTCCGTGCACCGCGTGCCCAAATGGACCAAGTTGTCGTTCCGGGAAAACCCCAAATATTTTTAGTGTACATAGAAACAAATCCAGATGGATATTCGAATCGCCTCATTCTTCTCCAATCTTGTCACAACCGGTCCCATATGTGGTTGGTGATAAAGTAGTCGCTGTACTTGTCCGACACATCAAGCACACTAGAAACGTCAGTTTCCTTGTTGTAGAGGAAGATCTTGTCGCCGGCGCCGCTCTGCTCGATCGACACCCCGAGGCTCTTGTAGATGTTGATTTTCATCACTCGGGAGTCGGGATTATTCATCACATTCTCACTGACAATGTCGTCCATTTCCTGCAACAATTTGGTGTGAGAATGGTCCAAGCTACTTTTCTGTATTCGCATCGAGTTCAACTGGCTCTCGAGGTCGTTGAGTGTCTTTGCAAACGTCAATTTCAATTTATCGAGTTCGTAGGATTTGCGATTCATGGCAGCGAAAATATTGTCTTCGGAGTTTTCCGGCAACTTTTCCGTGCCCAACAGGTTCAACGTATCTCGGTTGATTCCCGACACTTTTGTGAGCAACCTGACCTCATTGAGTAGAGTTTCATGCTGATGTTCGAGTTGTTTTATGCGATTTTCGTGGGTTTCAATGGCACCGGCGCGAAGTAATTTTGTTTCCGCAATGGATCTTTCTATGCGGTTTATCGAGTAGAGGTCTCCTTCGATCTCAAACCCCTCGATGGACTCCTGGACCAACTTTCCAGGACTCTCGTCAAACATGGCCAGATAAACAACAGAAGTCAGTCGCACACCCGTCCACCACATCGTACAATTCGCACACAACTGAACTCAAACACATTCGCACTGCGCACACCCACCAGAATGGCTCCACCAAAGAAAACCATGGACGAGGTGGACTTGCCCACCAACCCGTACCTCCCTGCGTGGATCCTCACTCCCAAGGAGGAGAAGGCGATCTTTGAAAAATGGAGAAAGAAGGCGTTTGCCAAATGCGACGACTTGATCCGGGCGTATATCGACTGCTCGAACAGCTACCAGAGTCCGTTTGAAGCGATGTCCAAATGTGAAAAGGCCAACCAGGCGTCGATGGGGTGTGTTGAAAAGTACCAGCAAAAGAAGTACTTGGATATCGAGCGAAATATTTTGATCAAGGAGAAGATGGAGCGCCAGCGCCAGTGGAAGGAGAGCCAGAAAAGCCAGGCCAACTAATGTAAATAGACACAAAAGGGTACATAGCGAGACGAGCGCCAATAGACGAGACACGGGGAGCCGTAGCCGGGGAAAAGCGACCCAGGACCCAGGTGCCTCAGGTGACCCAGGTGCCTCAGGTGACTTCGCTGTTCTCCCTAACTCACTGAATTTTCTGTTATAGTTCTCATTTCCATTTCTCATTATCCTATTTATGCTACTTCATTCTATTCTGCCTGGTCGTTCTCGAACACCGTGTGGCTGGCCATAAACAACGACCCGTGCATCACCCCCAATTTTTGGATCAGTTTGTACTGAACACAGGTGGTATTTATAAGATCGGTAAAATCCGACAAATTCGCGTGGAGCTGCGCAAGCTGCGAATTGAGGTGACTTAAATGCCGCTGCTTGAGCGATGAATGACCTGCTGCAGACGGCGAGCTGGCCTGCGTCATTATAAATACCGGTGGGTTGCAGCGGTGTAAACAGGCGCGCCGGCAACACCGCCAGACACCGCCCAGACACCCCAACACCTCGCGCTCCCGGGAACTGTGCGCTCCGTGGTTCCGGATCGCACTCGGGTCTGCCCACCGGTGCACCAGCCCTTCCGTCCTAACCCCGGATGCACCCGCATTCTAAGCTCCTGAAGGGCTCGGATCTCAACGTCATTAGCCCGAAGAAAAGGGCAAATTTTTCTTTCAGCTTCTTCCACGTTCTGGCTTTACTGGTAACTTCCGCCTACCAGTGGTATCTGCTAGCCTGCAACCAGCTCAAGAAAATCTCACCACCAGCTCAAGCAAATCCAAACTTTCACATTTATTCGATTCCATTACATATCTGGACCCTCGTTTTTTGCACCATTTGTATCGCTTTAATGAGCCATGTCACCCAAGACGCCGTCTTCATCGATCTCCGGGTCCATACCAATAGCTCCGGCTGCAAATAAAGACCCAAAGAGACAGGAAAAATACCCCAAAATCCAGCCTGCCCTCGCCATAAAACCAAAACCGGTGCCGATAGCCGTGCTCCCCAAACCCTCCAATCAGCCCATATCCACGTTTGACCCCAACTCGCGAACAACCTCGTTGAAAAACGACATTTCTCTCAACATCAATACGTCCAAAAAATGGGTTCTTCCCCCACGTCCCCGGCCCGGAAGAAAGCCCACGGAAGAATGCCCCAAGAGGAAAAAGACCCATGGCAGTGCGCCGTCGAGTCTGGCGTCGTCGGTGTGCCCAAGTCCGTCCTTACCGGCCAACCAATTGCGGCCAATGAACCCTTCCGCCAGACAAATATCCGCTTCCACGCCTCGACAGAACACTGCTAGTGCCCCAGCGACCGGGACCAGGCTACAGCCGGTGCGGCCACGGCCGGCGGTGCCCGAAAGCGCCGATTCAGAAGAGGTGAATAAGCTCAAATTGGAGTACCTTGCCAAGTTGAAGGAGCAGCAACTCATACTAAACTATATGGAGGTGATTACCAAGCAGATCAAGGAGCTCAACTTTGTCCAGAACGGCGTGATCACTTTCGATGCATTGAACGCCGATGTCCGAACCAAGTCCCGCGTGGGAGAAACCAAACCTCCACCGGAACAATTGGAAAAAATCAACAATATCAATGATCTTGAAAAATTTCTTGCATATCTCACCAAATCCTCCAACATCATCCACTCTGTCACCAAAAAATTCATGGGACTGGACTTGAATCATCAACTTGAACAGTACATGGAGTTGCGAGAAAAGTGGAAAAAAGACGATAGAAAACGACAACCAATATTACCCAAGCCCACCCCGCCGTTACAGCCGACAAGTCCAGCATTATTCCTGGATGATATTACCCCACGATGTCCGAGATGTGATAATAATCCATGTTTCTGTCTCGACGTTGATGGACCAGTAAAATGATTTAACGATAAATATTTATTTCTGACTTAAAAAAATGTAAGATAACTTCCTGCAACAGCAGCTACTGCCAAAACGGTGTATCCGGTTCTGTAAACACCCTTGATGGTCAATTCCTTACCAAAGTCCCAAACCAAGTGTCTGATACCATTGGCAAAATGGAATGCAAATGGGAACGCAGCTGCCGCTTTTGCGCCAATTTTAGCATAAATAGGCAATCCAGCAAATGCAGACACCAAGGTGGCACCGTCAAAAGGAATGCTAAGAATGGAAGTGGCGGCAAATGTAACAGTTAATGCATAAAAACCTCCGGCCATAGCAACCCCCGTAATTCTATGTAAACCGGAAAGAAGCCATGTCAATTGCGGTTTGTAAATGTCCAAATGGGGTGATACCGGTCTGTTTGATCTTTGAGCGTTTAAGATTTCGATTTCTGAGTCGGCCGTGCTTTTCACAGTGGCAATAGTACGGATAGCACCGACACGGGGTGCCGTACGTGCAAACAAGGAAGCTGGGTTAGTGATGATTCGGGGGTATACGAGGGTATATGCCGGGGGTGATGCCGGGGGTGATGACGGGGGTCATGACGGGGGTGATGACGAGGTATACCCGAGGGTATTCCCGAGCATAAACCACGAAACTAACGTAAAACTTACCTCCTCTGATTCCGACCCGGGATAACATGATTAAACAGTGAGTAAAACTTGAGTTCCGGGGAATATTCGCGCCCACCGACCAATCACAACGCACAATTATGTAATCTGCGACATCTACCACTAAACCCACCACAATCTGCGCATGCTCGCGCATGGCGCTGCATGCGTGCCGCCTGCCCCCCACCAACTCCGCTCCCACCCCAAATGACCCTCCCCCCACCATCATCAAGGTGATGTCTAAAACTTACCTAATCGAGCATATCTTCTTACATAACCTCCGGGTCGGGCCCGCCATCACGTCAGCTTCTCCGTATGCTGATGTCAGCAGCCACATCGAAGTTCCACCGCCGACCGCCGCTGGCTAGGCCCGCTTATGTAAGCAACCCCCCAGCTGCAACCGCAGTTCCGCTATAAAAAGTGTGCAAGCCGCTCACGAAGCAGCCATCTTTGCAGCTCAACTCTGCACCAAAAAAATCTGGTTTCACGTGTTTATTTTTATATCTCGGCTCACTCACTACTTCAGGACCTGCTAGGAACCGATAAGAACCCCTCGTTACCCATTCAGGATTTTTTGCAACCCATTTTTCTCAACAAAAATATCACCAAAAATCACCGAATTTTCACCCATGATGGAATGCAACGAATTTGCTCCGGGAATGTGGTTGGGGACGTACCAGCTGTTCGAGCTGGCCGCGATGGCCCGCCACAACTTCAAACTCGTGATCAACTGTTCTCCAACTTACAAATTTTTGGCTCATTTGGAGAACTCCAACATGGCCATTTCTTCAGATGTGATCATGGTGAGCTTGGACCCGGGTTTTTCCACCGACAAGTTCTCGCCGGACGAGCTGGAGAGGTTAATGGAGTACGTCACGCGTCTCAATCGGGTGCTCCAAAACTATATTGGCCATTTTTACGGCCTCCATTCGCGAGCCCACAGTCTCATCCATCCAATGCCCAACGGCCGCCCGTTCACCATGCTGCTGCCGGTGTTGAGTGGGGGCTTGAAACCGCATTTGTTTTCGCTCAATCGGCTAATTAAGCTTTTGCGCCATGTGGACGACACCATTGAAGTGGCGATTGTTCTGAGTGAAAAATGCAGCCTGGTGGCCACCGGGTTGGCCATGTCGTACTTGATGGACCACTACGGGCTCAATTTCACCGCCAGCTACAACCACTTGGTTGCAAAGACCGACTTGGTGACTCCCCTCAACCCCAGCTTCTACGACGACTTGTTGGTGATCGAGGCGGTGCGCCAGTTCAACACGGAAAACTGTGCCATCAAGCACGGCAGCTCTGTGCTCACGACCCACTGTAAGCTCAAGCGCAAAAACGACGACGACGAATTATACCGTCCCAAGCGGCGCCCCGGTGATGATGTATTATATGTAGACTAGACTACAGGACTTTAATTCTGGAAATTCTGGAAAAAATTCCGAAAAGCAAGGGGTGGTTCGGCTACTCTGGCACCTGGAGCCCCACCCGGTTGGCAGTTTTGCTGACATTGTCCTCCTGGCTCATGGTGAGTCCCGGATTATAGCGCTCGATGAGTTCGTTATAAGTGCGTTGCGATTTGAGGAAAACCCCGACATTTTTCAAGTTTTGAAGCTGGACCCGGGGCAAAAATGCCGGGGTATCCGCTATAAGCGCCCGAATCACATCAGTTTTGACTTGGGGAGGCCTGGAAGCGGCGGCTAGTTTTGAATTGATTTCATTTTCGATTTCCGCAATGGGCTTTTTGGCCCGTATGAGCTGGATTTTCTGGTACTGCAAGCGCGCCTTGACGCGCTCGAGCTCCTTGGCCGAATGGACCTCGTGCGACTTTCTGTTGATGACGCCAAGCTCCCGGCGAAGCGCCCGGTAGAGTTGTAACATGATGAAAAATGGTGTGTGGGTGGAGAAGGAGAAGGGAAAATTGGTGAGGTGGGTGGGTGCACGGGTGTACTTGTGTACTTTTGGTGTGTGGGTGCAGTGGGCGATGCACGGGTGCACGGCCGTTGATGCTGAGCAGCGGAAGGAGGGCACGAAAATGGCCGTTTGCGCCCCACAGGTACAGCGCCAGCTGGTCATTCCGGCTTTTTTTCCTTCTGTTATTTCGTGTTCTGGCGGCCCGCGCTCGGCCAATCACAGCGCGGTCGGAGCCGGGGCCCGCGGAGTTGCTATCTGCAGGCGCCAGAATGGGTTTTTCAAAAATTTCATCAAATCATTCACCACACATGTTGAAGTCAATCCAAAAGGTAAGTGTTCACGAATTGCCGCGCGCACGGCAGTGGGCCATTGGGGCCCGCACGGGCGAGAATGCCACGGTGCAATTGTGGCCTCCTTTCAACCCGGCAATGAGCCCCCGTTTCGGAGCTCGGAGTGTCCCACCCCCGAATCCATACTAACGAAAGTCATCCGTTCGTAGCTTGGCTACGTTTGCATCGCCCGAAGCGGTGTTGCCCAAGAAGTACGGGGGCAAGTACACCGTCACGCTCATTCCAGGAGACGGTATTGGTAAGGAAATCACCGATTCGGTCAAGACCATTTTCAAGTCGGAGAACGTCCCCATCGAATGGGAAACCGTGGATGTGTCGGGCTTGGACAAGGGCACCGGGGTGGCCGAGGCGGTCGAGTCGTTGAAGAGAAACAAGGTGGGGTTGAAGGGTATCTTGTTTACTCCCACGGGATCTTCCGGCAAATCGTTGAACGTTGCGTTGAGAAAAGAATTGGACATTTTTGCGTCGTTGGTGTTGATCAAGAACATTCCCGGCGTCAAGTCGCGGTTGCAGGGCATCGACTTTGCCCTCGTGAGAGAGAACACCGAGGGTGAGTACTCGGGCTTGGAGCACCAGTCGTACCCGGGGGTGGTGGAGTCGATGAAGATTATGACCCGGTTCAAGTCGGAGAGAATCGCCAAGTTTGCATTTGACTTTGCCAAGAAGAACAACCGCAAGTTGGTCACCGCCATCCACAAGGCCAACATCATGAAGTTGGGCGACGGTTTGTTCCGCCAGACCGTGAAAGACGTGGGTCAATTGTACTCGGGAATCGAGGTCAACGATCTCATTGTCGACAATGCGTCGATGCAGGCGGTGGCCAAGCCCCACCAGTTCGATGTGTTGGTCACCCCCAACCTTTACGGATCGATTTTGTCCAACATTGGTGCTGCTTTAATTGGAGGTCCTGGTTTGGTTCCCGGCGCCAACTTTGGTAGAGAGTACGCTGTGTTCGAGCCCGGGTGTCGTCACGTTGGGTTGGACATCAAGGGCCAAAACACCGCCAACCCCACCGCCATGATTTTGTCGGCTGCCATGATGTTGAGACACTTGGGACTCAACGACCACGCCGACCGAATTTCTCGTGCCACTTATGACGTTATTGCTGATGGAAAGGTGAGAACCAAGGACATTGGCGGCAGCTCGTCGACCACCGAGTTTACCGATGCCATTTTGGCCAAGTTGAACTAGGTAGATAGAGAGAGTAAGAGTAAGAGAGTAAGAGAGTAAGAGATAGGATGGTGTAGGAGAGAAGGGAGAGGAGAAGGGAGAAGGAGAAGGGAGAGAGTAGAGATTAGCAGAGATTAGTACTAAGATTAAACTGAGTACTGAGATTAGTACTGATACTAGTACTGATATTTGTCTGAGATCAGTCTGAGATTAGTTTGACATTAAGTACAAAGATGAAGAAGCCTGTCTCTCGCTTTTCTTGTCCTGTCTCTTTACGCTTTACTCTTTACCTTGAACAAAAGAAAAAGTACAGGATCTTAGAGACTAGTCTGGATGTACGAAGTATACGTCTAGAGTATCAAGTCTTCTACTTCTCTTTCTTTCTTTTCTTCTCTTTCTTTCTTCTCTTCTCTTTCTTCTTTCTCTTCCTCTGGAGAGCAGTAACAGAATTAGCACAGCAGTTACGTACAGAGATTGACTACAAGAAACAAGTTAACTACAAGATTAACAGAAGTTCATCCACAGGTTCATCCACAAATTTAACCACAAGATCCACAGAAACCAGTTTCTCCCTTCCCTCACTCCTCTGTTCCCTTACTCTTTTCTTTTCACTACCTTTCTTAAATTTTATCTTTGTTTCCTCTTCCCTCTCTCTCCCTCTCCACGTTGACTCGGAACCGCGGTCGTCCGCCGCCAAATTAACATAAATCTTCGCACCGACGCTCTTGGCTCAAGCGGTCACTAGTACGCTTCACGCTTCTCCCTAGCGTTATTTACTTCCAACTAAATCATGTGTGACGTAGTCCTTGGCGCCCAGTGGGGTGACGAAGGTAAAGGAAAACTTGTGGATCTTCTCTGTGACGACATCGAAGTCTGTGCTCGGTGTGCCGGTGGAAATAATGCTGGCCACACAATTGTGGTGGGAAAAACCAAATACGACTTCCACATGCTTCCCTCGGGGCTCGTGAACCCCAAGTGCCAGAACATCTTGGGTTCTGGTGTGGTTGTGCACATTCCGTCGTTTTTCGAGGAGTTGGAAAATCTTGAAAAAAAAGGCCTCGATTGCCGGAACCGTCTTTTTGTCTCCTCCAGAGCCCACTTGGTGTTCGACTTCCACCAGCGCACCGACAAGTTGAAGGAGGCTGAGTTGTCCGAGAACAAAAAGTCCATTGGCACCACCGGAAAAGGCATTGGTCCCACCTACTCGACCAAGGCTTCGAGGTCCGGCATTCGGGTTCACCATCTTGTCTCCGACGACCCGGACGCCTGGGACGAGTTCAAGACCAGGTACTACCGTCTTGTGCACTCGCGGTACAAGAGATACGGTGAATTCGAGTACGACGTGGAAGCCGAGCTCGAGCGCTACGAAAAGTACCGGGAGATCCTCAAGCCTTTTGTGGTGGACTCGGTCAACTTTATCCACAAGGCCATCAAAGACAAAAAGAAGATCTTGGTGGAAGGTGCCAATGCGTTGATGTTGGACATCGACTTTGGTACCTATCCCTACGTTACGTCGTCGTCGACTGGCATTGGAGGGGTGTTGACTGGTCTTGGCCTTCCTCCCACTGCCATTAGAAACGTCTACGGTGTGGTCAAGGCTTACACCACCAGAGTGGGCGAGGGGCCTTTCCCCACCGAGCAGTTGAACGAGGTGGGTGAAAAGCTCCAGGACATTGGTGCCGAGTTCGGAGTCACCACCGGCAGAAAGAGAAGATGCGGATGGTTGGACTTGGTGGTGATGAAGTACTCCACCGCTATCAACGGCTACACCTCGTTGAACATTACGAAATTGGACGTTTTGGACACCTTCAAGGAAATCAAGGTGGGTGTGTCGTACACCTACAAGGGTAAAAAATTGGAAAGTTTCCCTGAAGACTTGAACGTGTTGAAGAATGTGGAGGTGGAGTATGTTACTCTTCCTGGATGGGAGCAGGATATCACCGGGATCAAGAAGTATTCCGATCTTCCTGAGAACGCCCAGAAGTACTTGAAATTTATCGAGGATTTCCTCGAGGTGCCAATCCAGTGGGTGGGAACTGGCCCTGCGAGAGACAGTATGTTGACCAAGTAGATAAGATACAGTAGAAATTGTATTGTATTTCAGGCTGCGAGAGGGGTAAGTTGACGAAGATTATACCTACAATCGAATTTAACCAAGTGTTCATACATTTACAATAGCACTTGCACTGTCTTCTGATTTTGACAAAAGAATGACCAGTGCCTGGGGCCTGGAAGCGAGTAAGTTGATAATTCTTACCTATTTGTTGTCTTCTCATAATTTTGCAAATTCTCAAAAATATGCTTTGATGGAAGCAGAGCCCGCAAAAAAAAAAACCAAAATACACAAAAAAAAAGTCCAGAAAGCCGCCTTAGGCTACCATTATGTTCCCAAGCCCAACACAGGCAAGCGGATGTCTGTAGATAGCATCAAACACATTCTCGTGAGTCTTTTAGATAGCTCCAATCTGCCTCCACAATGGGTATCGTCTTGGCACAAACCAACAGGTCTGCGGGTAATTGTGTGTATTGTGCCTGGTCTCGAGTCTGGCATCAAGTACAAGGCCAACAGCGAAAAGGCAGACATTCCAATTGGCGGAATCGACTTTGGTTTGTTCCTGAGTTTGTCGGGTCTTCAAGGCTTGAACTGGCTCTTTCAATTGCGGTCACCAGCGCAAAGAGATCTGTTGTTTTCGTTCACCGATGCGTTGCTCTCGGACAGGTTGACCAGGACGGAGAAGGACAGCCGGTTGACGGCGCTGAAGAAGATTCAATTGACTCCAGAAGATTGTCTCTTGACTCTTGACCAGATGAAGTTTCGAGACTACCCCATGCCAAATTGCGACGGAGTTTTCACCACCAGGAGCTTGGGCACGCCCGAAACGATATATGGGTTGGACTGTGAGTTTTGCAACGTGGGAACCGAAAAAGTGTTGACTAGAATCTGCTTGATCAAGGAAGACGGATCGGTGATTTTGGACCAGCTCGTCAAACCCAGCGAAGAAATCACAGACTACAAAACTAAGTACTCGGGGATCACCAGTGAAATGTTGGAGAATGTCACCACAACTCTCGCCGAGATCCAAGCAATTCTTCTAGACACTATCTCATCGCTGGATATACTTGTGGGCCACTCGCTCGACAACGATCTTCGAGTCCTAAAGATTTCCCATTCCCGTATCATCGACACTGCGATTCTCTACGAGCACGCCCAGGGTCCGCCCCGGCGTCCGCTGCTCCAATGGTTGGTCCAGAAATATTTGAACCGGGAGATACAAAATGGCAGTGGTGGGCACCTACCCGAAGAAGATGCTAAGGCGACCTTGGACTTGATGAAACTCAAGCTTCGAAACGGGCCGCTTTTTGGGACCGTAACTGAAACGATCCCGCTCATGGAAAGGCTAAAAGTGAGCGGCAGTTATATCGACAAGCTCGCCTCGGCTGCACCGCCAGGGTTCGAGTTTTGCCCTGTTTCCAGCGACGACGAAGCCGCCACGGTTTCGCTCGAGCAAGTAAAAGACAAGAAGCTCGTTGTGCTCACTCTCCGAGACGCTGGACAAAATGTCCCATCGGTTGCAAATTCTGTGCAACTTTTAGTGGAACAAGCACCACCAGATACAGCCATCATTATCGCCTCGCCCACCACCAACGAGCAACACGCCCAGTTGTGGGGGTCGAAAAAAAAGCAAGCACTCAAAACCGGCCAGGAATGGACCCCCGAAGACCAGCAACAGCTACAAAATGCCGTAAAGGATGCCCGCGAAGGCTACTTTCTCTTTGGATTCAAGCCGTAAATACAAATTATAAACTGCCAGTGAACTCGTCCGCCTCCGTGGCCACCGCCTCGTCTCGGCTTTCTCTTCGAACAACGGGGATCTTGTCGTTGTATCTCCACTGATTCAAATCAAGTACATCTCTGGTGGTGACCACCGGAGGTTTTTTGTCGGATTGCTTTGACCGGTGCCACCCATTAAGTTTAATTTTCATAGAATATCCCATTTCTCCACTAAACTCATTGGAATCTGGCGTGTACCAGTCTTTAACCCACAGAGGTTTTTGTTCGTCGTAACTCATAATTTTTCACCTACAATTGAAGAGATAAATTTGCGGGTGAGAACGCCCCAATTATATATCACAAATGGTGCGGTTGCCCCGCCACCTTTTGTCCGTAATTACCGCACCAGGCTGTCGTACGTCACCCCTAAAACGATCCATGTGACCACCCCTCTTGTAGATACAGGCGTAATTATCTACACGGCGCTTATGCAGGACGGGAGGCTCAGGCGGTTGCTCCGGTGATTGGCTATCTATGACTAGGCGGTGATGAAGGGGTGAAGTGTGTTCTATAGGCTGTTTTAGTTGGTGGCCGAGTAGCCAAAAAGCCAGGAAATAGCAGAAATCAGCAAAAAATAGTAAAAACGAACCAGCCAAGATTATGCGGAATGTGCGAAACGGTATTATGGAATGAGGAATGTCCGTGATCTGGCACTAACAACCCGACAGTATTTTCTACTGTTCCTGCTCCCTTTCTTGCTGTACACTCTTTCTCTCGCTTTTCTTTCTATCTTTCTTTCTCTCTTTCTTTTCTCATACTGTCCTCCTTTACTGCTCCCTCTCTCGCTGTCGCTTCACATTGTGCTTCACCTTTTCCAACTTTTTCTTGATTTCAAGCCGTCGCTGCTCCTCCTGCCGCACCGTACGCTCGTACCACTTGACCATCTGTCGCGGCTCCACCCCGTAGATGGCCTCGTACTCACAGAAGAGACAGCAGCACGAGCCCGCGGCGCTCGGTTCCTGGTCCTTATTCTTTTTCTTCTTGTTCTTTTTCTTTTTGCCCGGTCGGCTCTCGAGGTCTCGCTGGCCTTTGGCCGGCCGCGGCAGCTGTCGCTGGAGCTGCTGGTTCTGGAGTTGCATGAGTCGCAACTGCTCCTCGACATTATTGCTGGTGGGGATCAACTTGCCATTATGGTCGTACTCGAACGTAAACTCACACGACGGGCCCTGGTCATCGTACTCGTCACAGCTACAGCTGCCCTCGTGGCCATCACAACTGGCGCCCCGATCCACCTCCACTTCGATATGATGGGCCAAATCGTCGTGCACCTCATCGAGGTCGTAGTCGCTCTGGCCGTAGTCGTGGTCCGAAAAAAACTCGGCATTCCCGTCGTGCAACCCCTCCTCGTCCTTGGTGTCGTAGAGAGAGAACCCGGAGGTGGGGTTGGGAGGAGAAAAAATCAGCGAGATCTTCTTGTATAAAACATCGATGTCTGATTCTTTCAAAAGTTGGTTCATTCGAAGCCCTTTTTCTTCGCTGCTGATATGTTGCGCTTCCTGTAACACCCGGTAGAGATCTCGTGTCACGAGGTGCTTGAGGCCTTCGCCGTCGTCTGGAAACGGCAGAAACTCATCTTCTCTGGAATCTTTCACCGCCATCGCTCTCTGCCACGCCTCAAAAAAAAGCTTGGAATCCACCTCCAGCCGCTTCCGGAGCTCCACAGGCGCCGCTGGCTCGACCTGTGGGTCCCCGGTACCGTCTTTGGGCGCCTGTCGTAACCCCAGCATGTAGTGTCGTCGTTAGAAATTGATGCTGCTACAATAGATCTGGGGCGGCTGTGTGCAGTACTATATACCGATGCTAGTCTTTCTTGAGTGTTCTCTGCTTTTCTGCATTTTTGACGGTTTTCTCGTCGACGAAAAGGCCCTTCCGGCGCCGCACAGTGTTCATGTATCGTCTGGCGACGTTTTCTCTCTCGGCAAACTCGCCAAGCTCTTCCAATTCTTCCTCGGTGTGGGGCACCCAGAACGGATCGGTTTCGAGGAAATCAAACCCGTCAAACACAAGCTGGGGACTTGCTGCTCCGGATGTCTTCTTGCGGATCTCGTCCGAGAATCCAAACGCCTCCACCACCGGAATCCGCGCCTCAATGGTGAAAAACGGACTGCCTTCTTTCATCTCCTCTGAAATAATCGACCCTCCTCTCTTTTGAACCACAGCATATACTCGCCCCAAAACCTCTCCACTCGCCTGGATGTCACACGTGTACATCGCCAACAACAACCGGGGCGACTTGGACAAGAAATGGCTGTGGATCAAGTCCCTGGTCACTCGGTACACCCGGCCAAAAGTGTTGACCAGCGAGCTGTCGTCGGCCTCAAAGCTGGACCGCTTGATGATCACCAACACTCCCTGCATGGGCTCCGACGCAAGCGGCCCGTTGTTGACGGCGAGTTCGAACCCGTTGATCACATTGTTCTCGTACTCGAACCGTGAAGATATCGAAGAGCTCTCACCCAAAAGCCGCCCGAATCTGCTCCCGTTCAGAAATGCCTCCACCAAGAGGTTGGGCCCCACCCGTCTGGGCCCCATGGACACCACCAGGTCCAAAAACGAGTCCCAAGTGTCGATTTCGCAGCCGTCAAAAATGTCTTTTTTGAACTCGTCGATGCACTCTACCGCACCCAAGAACTCCCGCCGGAGAGAAGCCCGGGCCCTTTCCTTGGCGTCGTGCTTTCCAAACACCAATGTCGAGATGTCAGCCTCGTGAGAAGCCAAAAAGTTGGCAATTTCCTCCGGCAACTTCAACACCTCCAACTCCAAGTCCAAGCCCTCGACAGTGTAGCTCTCTGGTAATTTCTTGTAGGTGCTCTCGGACTTGTTGCTGAGAAGGCCCTCTCGGAACGGAATCACAGGCTCCTTGACCGAAACATCGCACCCCTTGGCAAACCGTTCTTCCAAGTCCTTCAAGCACCGTTCCAAATGAAGCTCACCCGCAACACACATAATCAACTCTCCTGTCTCGTCGTCAATGTACCACTCGAAAACAGGGTCTGCTTTCGACAAGAGCGCCAAACCACGCTCCAACTTGTTTAGTTTGGCCGGGTTTGTAGGCTCAATAGCAATCTTGAGAATGGGTTCATTGTGGATCAAGGTGGATGTCGACGCCAAGTTGATGTATGGCGATGCCAAAGGCGAGCTGAGGGTGGCATTTTTCAACACCACGTCGTCAAGACCAACCACGCCGACAATGTTTCCTGCCGGCACTTCGTCCATCTTCAAAAACAGTCGCCCCATGATCAAATAAAGGTCCTTGACCACCGTCTCCTTCACCAGGTCCTTGTTCTGGGCGTCGTCAATGGGCAACGACGGATCGTATTTGGGCCCCACAGCGACCACTGTCTGGCCCACCTTGAGCAGACCCGAGAACACCCTCGTGAACGCAATGAGCGTCTCGTTGGAAGGCACATCTTCGTCGTCGTCGGACTCGTGCTCAAAGTCGTCTTCCTCAAACTCCCACTCGAACGGGTCTTTTTTCTCGGCTGGCTTTTCTTCCTCCGTGCTCTCACGCAACGCTGCTGCTGCTTCCGCCGCTTTCCTGGCGAGCTCTCGAGCCTCTCTTCCTCGCTGGATGAATTCTTCCGCCGTCAACCCCGGTGCGACATCTTTAGGAAGCTCTTCGTTGGGGACAGAAACCATCTTCGAAACATAGGCAAGCACGTTTGCGCTTGTCTTGTCGCACTCTACTATGGCTCTTTCATTATCCTCGGTTAGAAGCTCGTTTTTAGGCTGCTCAGAGCAAACGTCAAACAAGCACTCCGAGAGGATTTTGTGCATCCGCTGCTGCTGGGCATCGATTGGGCTTGGAAGAAAGTCGATCACGGCACCAAGCAAAGCATGGCTGACGGGGATCCACTGCGACATAATCAAGTTGAGAAGCTGCTTGGAGTCCTTGGAGCGCAAATCTCTGGGTCCGATTTTTGCACCCAATTTTTCAATGATGGACTCGAGCCGGTCCTGGTTCCGCTCCACCACGCAGTTCTGGTAGATCATCCATATCTGCTCCACAATGAGACACACAAAGAGCGGCTTGAGCGACGACTGGTTGGGCTTCAACTTGGGCCCGGGGATGATTTTTTTGTTTTTCATGTCGAGGTAGAAGTCGCCCCAGAGAGTCTTGGATAAGACGGCGTGCGAAAACCCCAACTTAGCCAGGTAGATTTTGGCAAATGTGTTGACGGTGAACGCCCAGCCGTCGATGGCAGATGCAAATATGACGTTGTTTTTCTCAGGAGCAAAGTAGAGATCTTTATCGTCCTTTTCCACAAACTCACCGGTGGACCCACTCTCTCGCCAAAGCATGTCGTCCTCCATTCTTTCGCCAGCAAAGAACGTTCCGATGACCGAATTGACCTGTTCCACAGTTCTGGAAAGGTGCTGGTACACTTCGGTGGGCGACAACTTCCATTCGGTGATCAAACGATCGATCTTGTTGAGCACCAAAATCGGCTTGAGCTTGTCTGTCCAGCACTGTCTGAGCACATTGACGGTTTGCGAGCACACTCCTTCCACCACGTCCACCAATACTACGGCCCCGTCACACAAACGGGACGCCGTGGACACTTCTGATGAAAAATCAATGTGCCCCGGTGAGTCGATGAGGTTGATGAGGTACTCTTTTATGCCAGATTCCAGTCCATCTTTGGACTGTTTCATCACCTTGAAGTAAAGGGAAATCGCCGACGACTCCATGGTGATCCCACGGAGCTGTTCGTCTTCTCTTGAGTCGAGATAGCGAACCTTGCCTGCCATCCGGCGGGAGATTATTCCATTTGTAGCGAGAAGCGAGTCACTCAACGACGTCTTGCCGTGGTCTACATGTGCGAGAATACAGATATTCCGGATCTGGTCGGTATTGTGTTGTAGTTCGTGAACTTTTTCCGGCGAAAGCTTCATGGTGGTATATGGTTCAATTTGGCTGCGATGCGATGCGAAAATGCGCAATGGGAAGCGTGGGGGAGGAGAGCAAAACGAAATTCTGGGAACACTTTTGCGGAAAAGAGATACAATAAGGACCAAGAGAAGCCAAAGGTTCATATTTTGTGCAATAATCGGCCCATTATGCTCAACTTTGGCCCTAAAAAATGAACTTAGGCCCGAGCTTAGGCTCAAAATTGAAAATTAAAACCTTTTTAACCCACATTATAGCTCAATTCCTCTCCACAACTGCACCTTCACACCCCTAGTGTGCACCCTGCTATTTCCAACCCACTTGCAGCCTAGCCACTAGTCTCTGGTAGCCTCTTTCTGTGGCTTAGGTGCAGGAACCAACAGCCCATGTCCGGGTGACGCCGTCGTGCCCACATCGCCCTGCCGAAACTCGTTTCGAGACAATTACTCGTTCAAGTTAACCAATTTCAGCTCCACGAAACCCGCTTTTAAGCCCTATTTTTGACCGTAGACATATTACCCAGCTTCCAGACCCCCCATTACATAACCCTGATCCAATAATAACCACCAGAAAATGTCCGATGATTGGAAAGCGAACCTCAATATTCCAGCAAAGGACTCCAGACCTCAAACCGAGGATGTCACAAAGACCCAGGGCAAGTCGTTTGAAGAGTTTGGGTTGAAAAGAGAACTTTTGATGGGTATTTTCGAGGCGGGTTTTGAAAAACCTTCTCCCATCCAAGAAGAATCTATTCCCATGGCCCTCGCTGGGAGAGATATATTGGCCAGAGCCAAGAATGGAACTGGTAAGACAGCGTCGTTTATCATTCCAGCATTACAGCAAGTGAAAACAAAGTTAAATAAAATCCAGGTGTTGATCTTGGTGCCCACAAGAGAGCTTGCCTTGCAAACTTCTCAGGTAGTGAAAACTTTAGGCAAACATTTGAAACTTCAATGCATGGTTACTACTGGTGGTACCCTGTTAAGAGACGATGTTATGAGATTGGACGAGCCGGTCCATATTTTGGTCGGTACTCCCGGTAGAGTGTTAGATTTGGCCGCGCGGTCCATTGCCGATTTCTCAGAATGTCCAATGTTTGTCATGGACGAAGCCGATAAAATGTTATCCAGAGAATTCAAAGGAATCATCGAGCAGATCTTGGAATTCTTCCCACAGAACAGACAATCGTTATTGTTCTCTGCCACCTTTCCCCTTGCTGTCAAGTCGTTCATGGATAAGCACTTGAACAAACCATACGAAATCAACTTAATGGACGAGCTTACCTTGCGGGGTATCTCGCAATTCTACGCGTTTGTTGAAGAAAAGCAAAAGCTTCACTGCCTCAACACCTTGTTCAGTAAACTCAAGATTAACCAGGCAATCATCTTTTGCAATTCTACCAACAGAGTCGAGTTGCTCGCGAAAAAGATCACCGAATTGGGCTACTCCTGTTACTACTCTCATGCCAAGATGCCACAACAGGCAAGAAACAAGGTCTTCCATGAGTTTAGACAGGGATCGGTTCGTACTTTGGTCTGTTCCGATTTGTTGACCAGAGGTATTGATATTCAAGCAGTCAATGTCGTTATCAATTTTGACTTCCCCAAAACCGCCGAGACCTACTTGCACAGAATCGGTCGGTCTGGTAGATTCGGCCACTTGGGTTTGGCAATCAATTTCATCCACTGGGATGACCGGAAAAGTTTATTCAATATAGAAACCGAGTTGGGCACCGAAATCAAACCAATTCCCAGCGACATCGACCGAAGTTTGTATGTTACTGAAGACGAGGCGTCGATACCCCGTCCATTCAAGATCGACGAGTTACCCAAGGGAAACGAACACAGTCGGAAAAGAAACGGGTACGAATACAGAGGTCAACCCACCTCGCAAGGCTTCCCTCAACAACCTCCCCAGGCTATATCAGGCTACAACCAGGTACCACAGGGATCACAAGGTTCTCCTCAGGGGGCACCTCAGGGGTCTCCTCAAGGCATTCCCCAAGGCGTTCCACAGGGCGTTCCACAAGGCATTCCACAAGGCGTTCCTCAAGGGGTTGCTCAAATTCCCCAAGGTTATCCCCAAGGCTATCCCCAAGGAATACCTCCCCAAGGGCCCGCCTACCAGAATTATCAAGTTCCCCCACAACAGGTGCCTGCCCAATTCAATGGCCACAGTCAGTACAGCCAGTACCAGTCACAACCGTTCTGAGATAACTCTCCTCCACTGAAAAAAAAGCAAAAAAAAAGAAGAAAAAGAGAAAAAACAAAAAAAAAAAAGAAAAATTAACTCTTATGAAGAGTAGAGCCATGTGCAAAAGTAAAAGGATCATAAGTTAATCGAACTGAGCATGAAAAGAAAATAGACTGCATTTGCCCGAACCATCGGGCCCAACATTGGTAAAGAATTACCTCCGCATTTTCCCTTGCATCGAAGTATTATTAATGACTTATGAGTTTGTTTTTGGTGTTATTTGGCTGCTGCTCTCATAGATGGGACTTTGTCCTTAATTTTTTTATAGCCTTTAGAATATATGTCTTTTGGCGATAACATGGCTGCGAAATGTGCGAAATGTGCGGAAACAGCTGCGAAATCAGCGCCAAATCAGCTGCGAAATCAGCGCGAAATCAGAGCGAAACCGGTGCGGCCCGCGGCTGTATGCACTCCGCCGCATTAATTTTTCGTTTGACTCGGTCCTCATCGAGCTATCGCTACTCATCTCATTGCCGTTACGAAGCCTCGCACCCATTTTCGGCGTCTCATATCAAACTATACCAGAGCAGTATGTGCGGTATATTAGGAATTGTACTCGCTGACCAGTCAGCTAACGCGGCACCCGAGTTATTTGAGGGTGCCATGTACCTCCAGCATCGGGGTCAAGATGCCGCTGGTATCGTTACTTGTGGTCCTCGCGGTAGATTTTACCAGTGCAAGGGCAACGGTATGGCGCGTGACATTTTCAACGAGCAGCGCATGGCCAACTTGATTGGAAACATGGGCCTTACTCATTTGCGTTATCCTACTGCTGGATCGAGTGCTGGAAGTGAAGCCCAGCCATTTTACGTCAATTCTCCATATGGAATCTCGTTGTCCCACAACGGAAATTTGGTCAACTCGCTCGACTTGCGAAAGTACTTGGACGAAACCGTGCATCGTCACATCAACACCGATTCCGATTCCGAATTGTTGATCAATATCTTTGCTTCTGAGTTGGAAAGATTCAACAAGCTGCGTGTGAACAACGCCGATCTCTTTCTGGCGTTGGAGGGCACCATGAAGCACGTTAGAGGAGCGTACGCCTGTGTGGCCATGTTGGCCGGTTATGGAATTATTGGGTTCAGAGACCCCAATGGGATCAGACCGCTTTTGTATGGAGAAAGAAAACTTGCCAATGGAAAATCTGACTATATGATTGCGTCGGAGTCGGTGGTCTTGAAGGCACACGGCTTCGACAACTTTAGAGACGTCAACCCAGGAGAGGCGGTGATTATTCGCAAAGATGGATCGGAGCCAGAATTCAAGCAGCTAGTGGAACCCAAGGTTTTTGCGCCCGATATTTTCGAATACGTCTACTTCTCGAGACCAGATTCGGTGCTTGACGGGGTCTCAGTTTACCACTCGAGAATTGAGATGGGAAACAAGCTTGCGGCCAAAGTAGCCAATTTTTTCACCGACAAGAAGATCACCGATGAGATCGATGTGGTGATCCCCGTGCCCGATACCGCCCGGACGTCGGCGTTGCAGTGTGCGGTGTCGTTGAACATTCCGTACCGGGAAGGGTTTGTGAAAAACAGGTATATTGGGCGCACATTCATCATGCCCAACCAGCAAGAGAGACGGTCGTCGGTGCGCAGAAAATTAAATGCTATGGAGTCCGAGTTCAAAGGCAGAACGGTGTTGTTGGTGGACGACTCCATCGTGAGAGGCACCACGTCGAAGGAAATTGTGCAAATGGCCAGAGAAGCTGGAGCCAAAAAAGTGTACTTTGCCTCGTGTGCTCCACCCATCAGATTCAACCATATCTACGGAATTGACTTGGCAGACACCAAGGCACTCGTGGGGTTCAACAGGGACGAAGAGGAGATAGCCAAGGTGATTGGCGCCGACGAAGTGTTCTACCAAGACTTGCAGGATTTGATAGACTGTTGTAAGAGCGACAAGATCAAGCAATTTGAGGTTGGTGTGTTCACCGGCAACTACATCACCGGTGTGGAAGACAACTATTTGCAAGAGTTGGAGAAGATTCGGGCGCAAAACCAGCGGATTCGAGATGCCAAAAAAGGCTTGAGTGTCGATGCTTGCATCGATGCCAGCGACATGGTGGACGTGAAGGCCGAGGTGGACATCAGCATCTACAATCGTGGCGACTACGCATAGAAGAGCGGCTAGCTGGAGAACAGCGGTACGGAAGCTGGTCAGAAGCTGGTCAGAAGCTGGTTCCCTGCATAGCAATTGCACGTGGTGAGCTGAACCTGAGCGACATTGAAGGCAGCGACCAAGCTGTGAAAATAGATATTCATAACAAACATAAGACAAGGGCCGGTGGACTCTGAGGACTCCGAGGACTCTGGAGAACCTCTGTGACCCCCTGGTCGACAACGATACAATTCATAGAAATTTCCATCTTTTTTGCACTCGCCTATTCTTGCCGATGCCGGCATCGCTGGCACCATTTTGCGGCGATTTACGACGCCCCATCGGGACGGGTGCAGGATGAAATTCCCGGTTTCCACACGGTCCGTTGAACCCCTCTTGGCTACACAAAGTATTTTAAATACATTACAACTGCAGAATGGTGTTATACCAGTGCGCTCGCTTGCAATATCGATCTATTGTCTCCGCCTCACATCGCTGCGCCGGAATCGCGTTCAGGTACCAGTGCCGGGTAACCGCAAGCGCGCCCCTCGACAAGTATCTAATTCCTGCAAATGTTTTTATCGTATTTGAACAGCAAATACGCACGGAGTAGTTTTTTGTTGTCATTCTATCCCCCGCGTGTTGCAACTTTTTGTTCCATACTCTAGGAGCTTGCTAACACCAGTGCATGGGCTTATTGTTGTCCTACATTTTTGGATATATTTTCTACTCTGTTAACAAAAAATTTCACATCATGGAAAAGTTTGGTGCTTCCAATTCCATTGTTAATAATGGCCCCGTGTCGATCTTTGCCTACTGTGCTTCGTCCATCTTGATGACCGTCACCAACAAGTTTGTTGTCGGCGCGTACGAGTTCAACTTGAACTTTTTCCTTTTGGCGGTGCAAGCCGCCGTGTGTCTCGTCACCATTGCTACGTTGAAGGGCCTTGGAATTATCACCTATAGACAGTTCAACAAGGACGAGGCCAAGAAATGGTTCCCCATTGCGTTTTTGTTGGTGTTGATGATCTACACCTCGTCCAAGGCGTTGCAATACTTGAGTATTCCCGTGTACACCATCTTCAAAAACTTGACGATTATTTTGATCGCTTACGGTGAAGTGATCTGGTTCGGTGGAAAGGTCACCACCATGGCCTTGGGCTCGTTTATTTTGATGGTGTTGTCGTCGGTGATCGCCTACTACGGTGACACCGCCGAGACCGGCGAAAAGACCGCCGAGATGCACTTGTTGTACTTGGGTTACGCCTGGATGTTCACCAACTGTTTCTCCTCGGCCGCGTTTGTGTTGATCATGCGTAAGAGAATAAAGTTGACCAACTTCAAGGATTTCGACACCATGTACTACAACAACTTGTTGTCGCTTCCTCTTTTGTTGGTTTTCTCGTTTCTTTTCGAGGACTGGTCTTCTGCCAACCTTAACAAAAACTTTCCTCCTGACAACAGAAACACCACTATTTTCGTGATGATTCTTTCTGGTGCCTCGTCAGTTGGTATCTCCTACTGTTCCGCTTGGTGTGTTAGAGTCACGTCTTCCACAACCTACTCAATGGTGGGAGCCTTGAACAAGTTGCCAATTGCGTTGTCTGGATTGGTGTTCTTCAACGCTGCTGTCAACTTTTGGTCTGTCTCCTCCATCTTTGTTGGTTTCTTGGCTGGTGTGTTCTACGCCGTGGCCAAACAAAAACAACAAAAGGAGAACGCTCAACAATTGCCAGTGGCCAACAAGTGATTGGTGGGGTAACCCCGGCGTCGTCATCATTGTTATAGGTGTTGTTTTGACCTGCAATTATGCCATTATAGTATTAATAGACATCCAAATCTTGTACACAGTCGGTGAAATTTTCAAATCTCAAAATAAGTCGCATCTCGTTCTCACTCGCCGAGTTTGCTCAAATGAACAATCTAGAAACAATCGCCCAATATTTGGAGCTGTCGCTTTCTCCCCAGCATGCCAAGCAAGCGGAATCGTCATTGAGAAGCCTCGAGTCTCAGCCGGGGTTTCTGATAAACTTGCTCCACATCGTCGCCTCGTCCAACTTGCAATCAGGTGTTCGATTAGCAGCGGCATTATTCTTCAAAAATTTGATCAGAAGACGGTGGGTGAACGAAGACGGAGAGTACTTGCTCCCTGCCGAAGATTGTGAGCATTTGAAGTCGGAGGTCTTGGGTATCATGATCACTTTGCCGAGCCAACTTCAGATCCAGATTGGCGAGTCGATTTCCATCATTGCTGATTCGGACTTTCCCCACAAATGGCCTGGGCTCGTCGACGAGTTGGTCAACAAGCTTTCGCTCGAAGACTTCGTGCTCAACAAGGGAATACTATTAGTGGCACATTCTATTTTCAAGAGATGGAGACCGTTGTTTCGGTCTGACGAGTTGTTCTTAGAAATCAAGTTGGTTCTTTCCAAGTTTGCCGAGCCGTTCATGACATTGTTGGTGAAAAGCGACGAGTTGATCTCCCAAAGCTTGGCTAACAACGATAAAGCGTCGCTTTCGATCTACATGGAGTGTCTTCTCTTGCTCGTTCAAATCTACTACGACCTCAATTGCCAAGACATCCCCGAGTTTTTCGAAGACAACATGGTCTCCGGAATGGAGATAATGCACAAATACTTGAGTCTAGAGACCTCCTTGCTCACCGACCCCGACTCGGACGAAGACGTCGATGTTCTCATCAAAACCAAGTCGGCCATCATCGAGCTTATCTCCCTATATGTCACCCGGTACGCCGACGTTTTCGAGCCGTTAATAGAGAACTTCATCACCACCGTGTGGAAGCTCATCAACTCGTACATCACCAACCAGCAAAAGTTCGATTTACTCGTGGTCAAGTCGCTTTCGTTCTTGACTTCGGTTACGAAAATGGCTAAATACCAAGGCATGTTCAACAACAGTGACTCGTTGAAAGAAATCATCGAAAAGATCATTCTTCCCAATATTTACTTCCGTGAAGTTGACGAGGAAATGTTCGAAGACGATCCGATCCAATTTGTGCGCTCGGACCTCGAAGGCTCGGACTTTGATTCGAGAAGGAAATCGGCTACGGATTTCTTGAGGGAGCTCAAGGAAGTCAACACAGAGCTTTTGACAAACACAGTGATGCATTATGTCAACCAATTTCTTTCGTCCAAGGACGACTGGAAGCACAAAGATACCGCCATTTTCCTATTCAGCTCACTTGCTGCAAAGGGCTCCATCACCAACGCAGGTGTCACTTCCACCAACGTTTTGGTTGATGTTGTAAAGTTCTTTTCAGAAAACATCGCCAGCGACTTGGTTCAAACAGACAACTCTATCCATGTCATCTTGAAGGCCGACGCTATCAAGTACATTCTTACTTTTAGAAACCAGTTGACGAAGGCCCAGTTGCTTGATACACTCCCACTTCTAATTCAGCATCTCAAGAGCTCAAACCCGGTGGTATACACCTACTCGGCAATAACCATCGAGAAGTTGCTTTCTATGTCCAGTTTCTCCGATGCCAGCCATGCGCCAGTGTTCAACAAGGAGGACGTACAGCCTTTTATCCACGACCTCGTCACCAACTTGTTCGGGTTGATATTATCGGGAAACAGCAGCGTTCCTGAGAAGCTCGCCGAGAATGAATTTCTCGTGAAATGCTTGATGAAAGTCCTCAACACCGCTGAAAATAAGTTGGACAGTTCATCCGGCGAGAACGACACCGAGTTTCGCACCACTATCATCACCCAGCTTCTTAGGATTATTGAGATCACTTCCAAAAATCCATCGAACCCGAAATTTTCACACTATGTTTTCGAAAGTCTTGGGTTACTCTTGAAGTTTGGTGCCCACACAGACCAGATTGTGGGAAACTACGTGGACCTCATCATGCCACCTCTACTCGAAGTGTTGGGGAACGACGTTCAAGAATTCATCCCATACACTTTCCAGATTTTAGCATATCTTCTTGAATTATATCC
Source organism: Meyerozyma sp. JA9 (assembly GCA_003676015.1). Lineage (NCBI taxonomy): Eukaryota > Fungi > Ascomycota > Pichiomycetes > Serinales > Debaryomycetaceae > Meyerozyma > Meyerozyma sp. JA9. Next base: position 217,174 of record NSDU01000023.1, read on the forward strand.
ATCCGGACATCCTTTACCTGGAAGCTATGGCCATCTCATCAAGCCACTCTTATCTCCAGCGGCGTGGGAATACAGAGGTAACATTCCAGGCATCACCAGGCTCTTGATTGCGATTCTTGAACAAGAACCCTCGGTGTTTGGCCTGAGTGACAGCTCGTTGACGCCGCTCTTGGGTGTGTTTCAAAAGTTAATTGCCTCCAAAGTTAATGACGTACATGGATTCGAGTTGTTGCAGGCGATTATATTCTCTATTCCCGTGTCATCGTTATCGCATTATTTGAAAGATATCGCCGTGCTTCTTTTGACAAGATTGAAGAGCTCAAGAACTGACAAATTTGTCAAGAAGTTTGTGGTATTTATTTGTACATTAGCATGTGTTCCCTTGAACCCAGACCTTTCCAAGAAGACCCATTCCTTGGTCAACGCAGACTTTGCGGTGGATCTCATTGATTCTGCCCAACCGGGAGTGTTTGGCCAGATTTTAAAGAGCTTTATCTTACCCACGTCGTCTTCCTTGGCCAATTTACAAGACAAGAAGCTTGCAACGTTTGGGTTACTGCAGTTTGCTACTTCCACTGCTTTTACATCGGGAAGATATGGCGACCAACTAGTTGCAGTGGTTGAGCAATTGGCCAAGAATCTCTCTACTCTAGAGGGTTTGCAGAAGAACACCAACGTTGCTGTGGCATCTAGTACTGGAGGAGTACCTCTGGCGGCCGTTGCCGTGAATGAACTTGACTTGGAAAGTTCGTCGTACGGTTCGCAATTTTCCAAGATTGTGTCGATACAAGGTAAAGTATTTGACCCGGTGCCAGATGTGAAAAGCAACGATTTTGCCGGGATTAAACGAGGATGCTTGGGCGCCATAGCGCAGCTAGGTACAGCGGGAGTGTTGGAACATCTTAGCGGAGACGCAAAGCAGGTTTTGAGCAGCATCAACTAGCGGCCGAAAAATATTATAATACATTGAAGTTAAATATACAAACTTTTTATGAGAACTAAAACTGGTGGCGCCGTAACGTCGAGCCCATATGTACACGGCAGAAGGGTCAATCTTGAACTAACGACTGGAAAACCGTCTCGTCGCTGGCGACCTGCGTCCTGGAAACGCCGTCGCCAGCCGCGTTGTCGTCTCCTGCGACCGAACCCTTCGCTTGTTCTTGTTCCTTCAACTTGTCCAACCGTTCCTTTTCTGCGATTTCCGCTGCCGTCAAGAACCGTCCTCCTTGACCTCGAGGTCTCCGCATGGCATGCTTGTGTCTCGACTCATGAAGGTACGGTTTTCTGGTTCTGGCCACCTTCAAGTTCTCCTCAAGTTTTGCCCGGGCAATTCTACGCTTGAGAATACGGTGGTACTGTTTGGCATTGACGTAGAATGGCTGTTCGGCCGGTTGAACCTGGGGAGGAAGAGCCGGTTCTGGGGCAGTGTCGGGTCCGCGCAGTTGGTGAGCAGGCGGGTAAAACGGCTGCAGCTGTGGGGGCGCCGTTCCAGAGTAGTATGGAGTGGAGCTGTCGGAACCAGCCTCGGAAGTGGGCGAAACTACCGAATTTTCCATTCGGTCTTTGGCTATATGGCCTGGGTAGTACGGTGTCCGGGGGTTGTTTTGATAGTATGGGCCGTCCTCCACATGGTTTTCTAGTGACGTCATGAACACCGCGAGAAGATTGAAGACAGTTCAATGCACACGCTAGGTGGAAATGAGCAAGAGGTGTTGTTGTGTGATAACGTAGTGATAAAGCGAATGCGAAAAATTTCCCTGCGGGATTTTGTGTCATAACCGATACCGGCCGGTCATGTGACCAGACTGGGAGGGAGAACATGAAAAGAAATGGAAAGAAATGAAAAAAAATGACGAAAGACACTGATAGACAAGCAAAGGAAATTCAAAAGACATGGAAGCAATCAATTGGTTCTTTTTTCTTTTTTTTTCTCCTTTTTTTTTCTTATTTATTTTCTTCTTTCTTGTGTCTTCCTTTTTTCGCCCTTATCCACCTTCTTGTTCCTTTTCTTCCTTTCTCCTGCCCTCCCTCTCAATTCTTCTTTTCGTCGCCTATCTCCGGCTCCTCCACACACTCCTCCTGCAACGCTATCTTTTTCAACATTGAACTGCTACTATTGTCGGCCCATATTGCACTAACACTTGTACCTGAACCCACAGCTCCTCCAGTTGGTGTTGCAACCAATTGTGGTTCCAACAGGAACGGCCGTCGATGTGAGGAAACATCTGAGTAAAGTGCATATTTGTAGGCGGGATCGGTGAAAGTAGTTTGATATGGGGATTCTGCAATTTCTCTTGGGCTCAAGTATCTTTGGCTCAATGGTCGTTCAACTGAGACATTGCCAAGTTTTGGGTTTCCCGCCTTTTTTCTCTTGGATACCCTTCCTTTGGCGCTCTCCTCCTTCCCTCCTATATACTTGATTTCCTTAAGCGTCTCATAGATGGCTTTTTTGCTGGCTGGCCACGAACATGGTAGTTCCTTGTGCTTGCAATTTGAGCACACCGGATACGAGGATTCATCACACTTGACTTTACGCAGCCGACAGCTCAAGCACCCCGTCCGCGACCGCGTTCTAGGAACTCCCGGAGCTCCCATAGGCCTGAAAGACGTAGTCTGATAACAATATCAAAAGATTTTGCAAAAATAGGTGGGCCGTCCCAATTAGGCAATTATAGCGGGTCTAAGCGCGCAAAGTCTATACCGAATGCGGGCTCGAGCCGGGCGGAAATGGACGAAAAATGAAGCAATGCGGAGTTATATAATCATGAAAAAGGTTCTGCTAATAAATTGTAGAGTAGCTAATTGGGAATTTTTTCTGTATCTTTCAAGCGTACTAGGAATGTGTAGTTGTGTGGCTGTGAGCTGTATATTCCCACATTTGCAATCGCTCAGAGCCGGTGCGCGCTCAAATAATCTCGTTTTCCTCTGCCCGCTGCTGGTGTGTGGATGCACTTCTCAAGGCTCGCGCCAACAAGCCAGTCTGCTATGAGCGATCTGGCGTCCATCACCACGTCCGTTGACGTACTGCCGGGCAACGTTGAAGACATATTCACACAATACCTGATTCCCCAGATCCAGAAGCTCAGTAAGAACTATAGAGACGACGCGGAACGTGCAAAAAATGATCTTTTCAAGCTCGTTGGTCACAAGTATCGAGACCTCGTGGAAATCGCCGAGGACATAAGAGCCATGTATGCAGACAGCATGGAGGTCAACGAAAGGCTATCGACTTTGGCGTACAGCAAGCTGAACTTCAAAGACTTTACGAACACAAATCAGTTTGCAAGGTTTGATTCCGACGTGAGAAACATCCATGCCCAGAAATCACGAGTAAATGGCAAAACCACGATCCTCAAGAACTTGATCTATGATCGCCTAGTGTCAATTGATCTAGGACTAAAGACTAAGGTGGACAACAGCGCAGTTGACGAGGCCCATCAACTTCAAGCATACATCAACTACAGTAAGATCTACTTTACGATTGAGTCAGTATTTGCTGATATTTTTCAAGCTGATATTTACCTCAAAGCAAAGTTTGACTACCTCAAGTCAAGGTTCAGGGCCCATTTGGAGGCTCTCATTGCTGAACATAACTCATGGGTGGGGAGCTATGGCTCTCAACACACCACTCTTCACAGTCTAATCCGACACTATAACATGAGCTTAGATATTGGTTTGGAAGAGCTTTCTGAGATGATCTTGGGAGACGCTGATATCGATGACTCGCAATTGCATGGAAATGGTCTGCCAAGGCAGGTACAACCTCTCGTGAGTATATTGTGTGCGTACGTCATCTTGAATCTGAAAGATCCGGAGCTTGACACCATAACCAAGGTGTTTGAGAAATTTGCTGAAATCAGGACCTCTTATGTCAACACCCTTATGAGCAATCTTCTATCTAGTTCAAGTGCGGCCAGCGATATTGAGTATGATTTTTTGAAGCTATTCTTGTACATCGAGAACACTTGCAACTACATTAAAACACACTTCGATTCCCCCACACTTAGAAGCAACCTTGTTTCCACATTGAAGCAAAACACCGAGAATTGGTCGGTAACTGACGTGATCGGATTTCGCAACTGGTTTGAAATCGATACAGTCAAATTTAACCATCAACTATACGAGGTTCGTATACCCGAATCGTCTCTCGAGGCAGTCAACGATATGGTAGTGACCTCGGTGAATCAGGTATCTATTCTCTGTGACGGTCTTCTAAAGCAAGCACAGTCATCTTTGAGTGAGGAAGAGTCTCTGACAATTCAAGCACAGAAATTGTGCTATAATTTCTTCATTGATTTGATCAATTTGAGTCGCTTCTGCTATGGCCAGGGCGGCAAATGCAATGTAATTAGACTATTGCAAGACAACGGTCTCTTATCGTCAGTGCTACAGAATGTCGGTTCATCGATAACTGCAGTGTATGACGAACACTTGAACCGTTTAATGCAAGATTCCAATGATGAACCAAAGGGTGGATTATGTTCAACTTTGACTACTTCGTCGCACAACTCGACCCATTCAGCGCTTTTTAGTCAGCCACTATTTGATATGCTAGACAATAGTGTTGAGATGTACTTGGAGACTGTACACGATATTGCTACCTCGACGTTCTTCATTCCCAAATCAGCAGCCCTAGGAAGTGCACAGGTTGAACAATGGTTCACTAAAGTGAATCAGCTTCACAATCTACTCGGACTCACGTCCGAAGAGAAAGTTGTGCACGGTGAGTCCAAATACAACCTATTTGCTTTGGCTGAACAACTCAACGAGGCTGACGCCTCTAAACTATTCGGTGACCTAGTGGACAAAGAGGTTAGCTCTTTGAAGGACGGGATCCTTCAAAGACTATGGACGAGAATAGAAAAATTTGTTGACTATGTCATTACAATATTTGAAGTTCAAGAGGAGAATAACGACATAAACACAAGGTACGATTTCCTTCGCATCCTTCTTTCTTTGGAGGAAAGCTTGGGCATATTGCTGTCTCGTCTACCTGATGCAGATAGTCACGATCCGTCAAACATCAGCAACAAAATTGAAGTTTCATGCCGAAAGAATATCGCCCTCATCTTTGAACAAAGTTTGGCACATCCGATAGCAACCCAGTTTCAAGATGGGCTCAATGACTATTTGCATAACAAGTCTGCTCGTTGTGGTCCTTCAAACCAGTTTACCGGCTTGATATACCACTTATCTTCTGTGTTCCTTACACCTACAGGTCAAAAAGAGACGAGCGAATACGAAAACATACGATTGTATCAAAGCTCAGTTGTCAAAAGCGAGTTCACGAAGCTCAAGAGAGAGTGGATTGTAAGCGAGCTAATCAGGAAATTTGTCGAGCAGCTTAAAAGTGCCGGTCCCGCTCCGAACGAAAAAGCAAACGATTTGGAAGAACCAACCGAATCGGAGGAAACCAACGGAACTCCAAAGGCTTCGAAAGACGAACCAGACTGTATCAGGCTACTCACTGATATACAATTCTTGTTGTCTCTTGTCCACGAAGAGTCGACCACTTCTTCATATATCAAGGAAGCAGGTATAAGCATCTCTGAGGAAACAGTGGACAAAATCAGGAAAGATGTGTCTGAGTTCTATGCATCCAGTAAACATGTATTTTTACCTTTACTGATCTAATATACACTTTAATAAAGATACACTTTTGAGCCACCCAGCGTCAACTCTTTCAAAACCTCAGTGGTTTCCTTGATATCCCAAACGTTTTGTAGCTTTTTGTCCAAATATGAATTGTCCAAAATGACAATCTTCACTTCGGATTTTTTAAGCGGCGACTCTTCAGCGGCGAGAACCTTGGCGAGTCTTCCTGGTGTGCAACAAAGGACTCGAGACCTTGTGGTCTTCACCAACTTGAGGTCGACGTCTAGCTTGTTCTTGTTTATGAGTTTTAGTGAAGATCCAGACAAGTCTCTCGTGGCTCGATGAACATCACAAGCACGAAGTGCAGACATGGAGAGCACGGCAATGAACTTACGTTCGTCTTGGTCTTTTGGTTCCTCGGATTTTTGGCTTTTCTTGGACTTCTTGGAGCCTGCGGGAAGCATGTTTTTGAAGCGCCGTAAGATGAAATCGCCGAGGTTGTTCAAGGTGCGCTCATCGGTGAAGTCGGCGGTTGATCTGAAGTCGGTTTTCGTAAAGTACAATTCGGATAACTCCAACGAGGACAAATCTGGGTTTTTCTGGGAGATCTTGGAGTTGACGAAGTCAGCAATGATTTCCGGCGACACCTCCTTCGACAAGTTTTTCTTCGTCTGCATGTCCGTTTCCATCTTGAGCCGTTTCTTCTCCTTCAAAGCAGAAGATTTGTGCTTTCGTTTGCTTCCTGAAGAAGGCTCATCGGCCTCATCGTTATCGTCCGCGGAACCAAGAGAAAGCTTTATTTCTTCTGTGTTGAGAGCGGTTCCCTCATCTTCCGAGAGACTCACGTTGTACTCGAGACCGTCGTCTAAGTCGTCTCCGCCAGCACTGGTAGTCATTGTGGTTTGCGTGGGTGTATGAATAAGAAGAGAGAAATGGTGAGCGTGAAAAATAAAATTCGAGCATCTTGGTTATCACCATGATGAGATGCATTACCACGAAAACGAGGCCGGGGCGACTAATAGGGGGTGTTGCTCGTCAGCACACAAACATCATAGCGTCTGCTATGGCCATAGCCACCCAGAGGCGAGGAATCATACTAAACAGTGAACTTCGAACCAGACTAGCAGAAGCCCAAGTTCATCCTGTGGTGGTCATAGGCGGTGGCCATGCTGGCTGTGAGGCTGCAACCGGCTCCGCTCGCTCAGGAACGCCAACCACACTTATAACCCCAGACATATCAAAGATAGGAACCGCTTCGTGCAATCCTTCGATGGGCGGAGTAGGCAAAGGGACCCTTCTTCGAGAGGTTGATGCTTTGGACGGAGTTGCGCTGAAAGTCACCGACAAGGCCGGAATCCACTTCAAGATCCTCAATGCCTCGAAAGGAGCCGCCGTGCACGGACCACGAGCTCAGATCGACAGAAGCATATATTTGAACGAGATGCAAAAAACCATTCTTAACTACCCCAACTTGACGGTTCTAGAAGCCGAGGTCAAAGATATCATTATAGAAGGCGCAGAAGATGCCTCTGACTTCACAGGACGAAATTACGGAAGCATAGTTGGCGTGGTTCTCGGAGACTCGACGGTTCTCAGCTGCTCCAAAGTGGTGGTAACGACCGGCACCTTTTTGAGTGCAGAAATCCACATTGGACTTGAGTCTTTTCCTGCGGGGAGAATGGGAGAGAATGCCACTTTTGGTCTTTCGAAGACGTTCAAGGAAGCTGGCTTCAGGTTGGGGAGACTTAAGACGGGAACTCCTCCGCGCCTATCATCCAGAACTATTCGCTACGAAGGGCTCACAGAACAAAAATCTGACTACCCACCAGCTCCAATGTCATACATGAACCTGAAGGTAGACCTTGAAGAGCATTTGGTGTCGTGCCACATCACCTCCACCACAGCAGAAATGCACAAGTTGATAGCTGACAACCTCGACAAGTCTATCCATATCAAAGAAACAGTCAAGGGGCCCCGGTATTGTCCCTCTATAGAGTCGAAAATTATCAAGTTTCCCCACAAAACGAGCCATATGGTATGGTTGGAGCCGGAAGGTTTGGACACAGATCTAGTGTATCCAAATGGTATCTCTTGCACCATGCCTCATGAGCTCCAAGAAAGTTTGGTCAAACTTATGCCTGGGTGCGAAAATGTCAAAATGGTCCAGCCGGGGTATGGTGTCGAGTATGACTTTGTGGATCCCCGAGAGTTGAGACAGACGTTGGAAACAAAGCTTGTGGACGGGTTGTATCTCGCGGGCCAAATCAATGGAACAACAGGTTATGAAGAAGCCGCAGCTCAGGGATGCTTGGCAGGTATAAACGCCGGTCTTTCTTTTGCTGGTAAACCGCCATTGATAGTGCAAAGATCAGATGGATACCTTGGAGTCCTCGTAGATGATTTGATCACCAAGGGCGTGGAAGAACCCTATAGGATGTTCACGTCGAGATCTGAGTTCAGGATCTCCATAAGATCTGATAACGCTGACAAAAGATTGACCGAAAAAGGTTATCTCGCCGGGGTCGTTAGCGAAGAACGCTACGACCATTACAGGAAGGAGATGAACGATTTCGACGCTATAAAAAGTTACTTGAAATCAGTTTCTCTTTCGGGTGCAAGATGGGCTCCCGCGTTGAAAGGCACCGTGCTGGATGTGAACCGTACCGCCGTGGTTGACGGATGGAAACTTTTATCATATCGTGACGTTGACCTTGAAAACCTCATGAAATCTTTACCGCAAATTGTCGGAGACCTTCCTCCAGTTTTTGATTCTCTCAACCCACGGTTGCTCAACCGCATAGACGTGGAGAGCACCTACGAGCCGTGGATGAAGAAGGAAGAGGCTCATTTAAGGGCATACGAAGCAGACGAAAACTTACTCTTACCGAAAAACTTCGTCTACAATAATGAGGGAAACCTTAAAATTTCATACGAGGTGTGCCATTTGTTGAACACAATCCAGCCAAAAACCATTGGACAAGCAAGAAGAATTCAGGGTGTAACGCCAGCTGCCATCTTTGAACTATTCAAACTTGTTAAGGGAAACCAAGCGCAACTTGCACAGGAATGGGACCTGGCTACGTGAGTTTATGTAAATAGACACGAATTAATAATGTACAAATTATGCTACAAATCGGCAATATTGTCGTCCAGCGACTCCGAGCCGTAATAATCGTCCATGTAAAGGTCGTCGCTTTCAGCCGAAGACTTCAGCCCAGACGACATTTCCACGGCACCAGCAATGCTGTTGTCCAATGATATCAACGTCTCTGTGGGTAGCACACTATGGGCCAATCTTGCTACTGTGTCAATCTCGTCACTGTTATTCTTGATGAACCGGATCCGGTGCAAGTATAATAAGACGTCTTTGATTGTAATCTGGTAATTGGGCGATGCCGATCTGTGGCTGGCATACGCCTCTAGATCTTCCATCATTGCCAGGATGAACTCACTCGATTTGGCCGCTATCTCTTGGTAAATCTCTGGCCGGAACCGAACCTTTTTTCTCACCGCAGGCACAAGGTTAACTTGATTTTCAAATGCAGAAACTTGGCTCGCCTTTACCATTTTTCTTATCATTGCAACGGGAAAAGAAGAGACAGTAGACACTTCTTGGTCTGGAAGCGATAGCAATGCATGCGGAATCCGAGTCCGATTTCTCGTAGTAGTCGTGGTCTGTTCAGACAGATCTTCCGCAGGCAAGGGGGATGGCAGATCCCTTAAAGGTGGGCGTTGTGGATTTTCGCCATCTGAGTCCGGTTCAATAATATCAGGAACATCCACAGCATCCATCAAAGTGTATTCCTCTTGAATAATACTGGGCGAAAATCCTAGTACGTCTTGAAACGTACGCTCTGGAGTTCCCCCAAAACTGGGTGTGTGAACCGGCAGAGCTGTGGGTGGTGAAAGCATATTTTGGGCTAAAGTGTCCCCAAAAGAGGGTTCCTGAGGTGGTTCCGTCAGAGTTTCTTGTTCCAATTGGATGTCTAAATCGTTTGGGATTTCAAAATTAGCTTCCTCGATGCCCTCTGTTAGCTCAGGTCCCTCGGTCCCCGTCTCGTCTACTATTTTGTTACTTCCTGTTTCGCTTTGACCATCAGAAAGATGAGGTGGTGTGGTTGTCACGGGAACATTTATGGGCTGCGGTGTAGTTTCCTGTTCGACAGGTATATCAGGAAGAGGCAGTTCACGCGACATTTCGCCGCCTTTATCGTTGATGATGAATGGCGATGCTTGGTCCACTGGAGATTTAGGTGCTTTGCTTGCGGGAGTCTTAAAGCTTTGCGGACCGAAAGTGTAAGCGGGTGCTTCTTGTTTCTTCTGGCCTTGCGAAGCGAGAATTCTTTCAAGGTACGAGAACGATTTTGGTTTGGAAGAGGGCACAGGATTCGAGTCCTGGATTTCATTGGGAGTATCATGTTCGAAGACAACGTCTGGGTCTGGACGAATTATGGGTGATAGTAGAGGATGGGTATCCGATGGAAGTGGAAGTGAGTTGTTGAACTCGTCAATTTCGGGATTCTGGTCCGAGTAGCGGATGGAAAGATTAGACGAACGAGAACGAGAACGAGGTCGGGGAGGTGGTGACTCAACGGCAGGTAGCTGGCGTTCTGCAAGCTTATTCTTTTCTGCTATCAGAACCTGACAGAAAAACTTGAGATAGTCCACAGTAACTGGCTCTACGTATCCTGGATTAAGAATGCGTTTGGGATGGCGGTCCACCTCGATCAACGAGGACCGTCGTCTACGTTTGACTCGTTGAGCAAAATCTCCACTCAGTCGGGGATCGAGGGTGATACTGTTTCTTCGCGACCGAGACCGAGAACGAGACGCCGGCTCGTTAGAATTGAGCAGATGTCTTCCGCTTCTTCTGGATCTTCTCTCTGCTCGACGGGCCTCTTCCTGAGCCAACGTGAATGATAGACGCGGGATATCATGGGGAGGGAGTGGTATTCGTACGCCATGAGAACGACGATTGGGATCGGTGTGGCTACCGGAAAGTTGTGGAGACAGCCCACGAACGGGCGTGGAAGGCTCGGTGGCGCTTCTGCCCGGAGTGGAGACTTCCATGGAAAGGAAGGACGTTGGGGAATAAATCAGTGATGGGAAGACAGAAGGAAAATGACCGATAGGCTAAAGCGAATGAGCTAAAGCCAATGAGCTAGAGCCAGTAAACCAGCCAATTAAACAACAAAAGGCCTAGCTAAAGGTTGAAACCAGTAGATCAGTAGACCGGTAAGGCAAGAAAGTACAAGCAGCCTACTCTTTGGTCTCAATGCCGTAAACACCAGTCGCACTGTTTTCAATAAATTTCACTTCTCAGTTTGGCGCGCACAGTTCTTTGCTACTATGACTACCTCCACTCCCAATGGGGATACACTTGCCACTGCGTTGATGTCGGGCTGTGTGTCTACCGCCGTGGCCTCCACCCTCACGTATCCATTGGACTGTATTAAAACCCAGCAACAATTGAATAACGAGGGCATGATGAAGAAATTCAATGTTCCGGGCAACTTCCCCAGCAGCATTGCTCAGGTGTATAAAGGATGCAGCGCCTTGGTTTTGGGCAGTGTGGTCAAGAGCTGTGCTCGTTTGGTGTCCTACAACTGGCTGACAAAGTTCATGGCCACAGACACCGTGGATGGACATGGAAACCACCACCGCAAGACCACCGCTCCACGAATCGTAATTGCCGGGGCCATGAGTGGAACTTTGGAATCTTTGTGGATCATTCCGTTTGAAAACATCAAGATCGCCATGATCCAGAACATGCTATTGACCAATGAAATCTCCCGAACCGCAAAATCTGGCATGAATGTCACTGGAGGACATCCTCACCGCCATAAGTTCGTGTATGGGAAATCCTACTTATCGCCCCATGCATACTACACAAGTGACATTGTGGCCCAGATAAAGGGTGGCACGCTGAGCAGGTTCACGTCCCCGCGTCACCCGACTCCGAGAGACATCTTGAAATCCTCGTTCAACCACCACCCATCCCTGACATTTTTCGGAACAGTTAAAGAAATATACCAGCTCAAGGGCCTAACCGGGTTCACTGCTGGTTCCTTCATCACTATCGTGCGACAGGTGGCCGTCTCCACCGTATGGCTTTCGTCGTACAATGCCACCAGACAGCTTATAGATCCCCACAGCAACTCCGCTTCGCAAGGCTGGTTTGGCCATAACCACACATTGGTGCAGCTGTTGGGTCTTCACCTTCTCTCTTCCGCCGCGGTAATCACGGTAACACAGCCAATTGATGTCATAAAGAGCCATGTTCAGCTGAAAAATGGCAAAACTTTGGCCAAAGACTCGCTTTCCACCGCCTATAGACTATTCGTGGAACAGGGTCCCCGCGCCATGTTCAGAGGCGCCTTGCCCCGAGGGCTCAAGGTGGTTGTCAGCGGGGGGCTCACGGGCTCCGTCTACGAGTATGTGAACAAAATTGTTCATATTGCCGGGTCCCAAACGGTGTTTGGCAACTGAGTCTATTAACTTATTAAGGCAATTCTAGGTATACGGGAATGAGATACTCGCCGCTCTTGTGCATTTTCCCATTGTAGCTTTTGGCGAGGAGTCCTCCCGAGGAACTGGGCTGACTGAAGCCTAGTGCTTGCTTGTCAAGAACAACGCCGTAGATCGTGTATTCTCGAACCGCATCCAAAAGCGCTTGCGCTATGCCGAGCCGCCGCCAATTGGGTGCCACCCAGATCCGCGAGATGCCTATTTTTATGGAGCTGTTGGTCTGTTCGGGAACAACTTGCTGGGTCTTGAAAACCATCCACCGACACTGCAGTTCGGGATTGACAATCGGTTCAATTGTACATACTCCAACCACTCTCCGAGCAGCAATTGCCAAGTACGCTTTCCCTTCTACACCGGTGTTTGTGTACTTCCAGTGTTCAGACTCTGCTACAGCATTGAGCTCGTTATTGACCACTTTCATTATCGGGTTTAGGTGGTCATTGGAGTCTGATTTTTCCACTGCAATTAAAGACACGAGAGTGGCTCTTCTTCCTTTTCGCACCAGAATTGACCTGAGTGTCTTACCGGCAGACGACGCCAGCCACGGGGGACCTTCGAGGAAGCTTGTGTGGTACTTTTTATGGGTATTCACATCGCTTTTGAAATGTGAAAAATATGACATATGGCACTGCTTGCATTTTGTGGGCTTCCTGGCGGTGAACGTGGATTGCACTTTACGAGCTGGGTGTTTAGGGGCCGTCATTGTACCGAAAACAATTACCTCATCTTCTTCAGCTTGCAGCGGAGTTTGTGAACATTCGATTCAGTTTTCGCGCGCTGATTTTCCCCGGAAATTACTCTGTGGAGAACTCAACATACAACTTCACACCAACACTTTCCTAAACTAAAATGTCCTATTCTAACCTTCTTCCCGCCAACGGGCACTGGAAACAGCAGATCACTGAGTACCTTCGAGAAGATGTACCTTCGTTTGATTTCGGGGCATTTGTAGTGGGTGATAAGCCGGAAACGGCCAAGCTTTTCATGAAGCAAAAAGGTGTCATTTGTGGAGTTCCTTTTGCTGCTGAAGTGTTCAAGCAGTGCGAGCTTGAAGTGGAGTGGCACTTTGAGGAGGGCGACTACGTTTCAGACGAACAATTGTCGAAATCCCTGGGCAAAATCGTGGTCGCTACAGTTCAGGGACCTGCCAACAATATCCTTCTTGCAGAGCGCACGGCTCTCAATTTGATGGCCAGAGCCTCTGGCATTGCCACCCAGTCCCACATCACCAAGAAGTTGGCCGACGAGAGCGGATACACAGGAATTATTGCTGGTACTCGGAAAACCACTCCAGGTTTGCGTCAGCTTGAAAAATATTCAATGCTCGTAGGAGGCATTGACACACACCGCTATGATTTGAGCTCGATGGTAATGCTCAAGGACAACCATATAACGTCCACCGGCAACATTACCGAAGCTGTGAAGAAAGCAAAGTCGGTGTGCGGTTTTGCGGTGAAAGTAGAAGTGGAAGTGAGCAGTGAGAAAGATGCCATAGAAGCCATTGACGCCGGAGCAGATGTCATCATGTTGGACAACTTCCAGGGCCCTGAGTTGCAGAAGGTTGCCAGAAGCTTGAAACTGCGTTACCAGGGTTCGAACAAGGCGTTTTTGTTGGAGTGCTCCGGTGGGTTGACCCTCTCCAACTTGAGCACCTACTTGTGTAACGACGTTGACATCTACTCGACCTCGTCTGTTCACCAAGGCACTGGAATCGTGGACTTCTCTTTGAAGATCCAGTGACATGTATATATAGCCCTAGACACTTTATCTGATCGACAGCACACTCTTGAGCTCTAGACTCTGAAACCCATTGAAGCCAATCACCTCATTCACATTGTGGATGATCCTTGAGGTCTCGTTGTCTTCAGAGTTCGCTCCCTGGTCCAACGACTCTTCCATAGCCAGCGCCAGCGCTGCACCATTTAAGCTCAATTCCCGTAAAAGCTCGCCAGATCCCAAACTAAACGGAATTTCTGTAGCCACCATTTTTCCATGGGTGGTGGTCCTTTTGCCAAAACATCGTATGGCACGGATGTGCGAGTCCTTACCGTCCTGGTGGTTGGCCAAAACCTTCAATTTGACCACAAAACACTTGAGGACTCCATCGTGACGAATGCGATTGAAGATGATGTGAGACCACCCAATTGGCTTATCGAAGTTGACGGTGCAAACCTCGCTGAGATCCCACCCGTCTGAGTTGCCAGCAAGGATCTGTATCTTGGACGGTGTGTACGACTCGTCCAAAGAATAGTTGGTGAATATGGAAATACGTTCGAGCGATACTCGTTTCGCAAATTGAATGGTGATCGAATGAGGAACTACCAATTGATCCGAGTTTCCTGCGTTCATGTTGTTGACTCCATTGCTCCCGTCAGACTGCCAGTACGATTCTGGAGTGTCTGCCCGAAGCTGGGGAAGCCCAAATCCCGGCTTGAATGACGAAAGTTTCCAATTGGCAAGAGGTGTGAGATCAAGAAGCTTTAAACTTTCAAGTTCTTCAAGACCTTTACTATAGTAGACCTGCTGGATTTGCTCCAAAGATGGTTGCTCTTCATTGGCCATACCAGGATTGGAAGTGTCGTGACTTTCTCCGTTTTGATCATCATATTGACTACCTTCATGGTTTCCAGAAACTGAGCCTACAAGCTCATCTCGCGATATATGACTTTGCAGTTCAAGAAAATGCAGTGTGGACGCAGCAAGTGCGTTGAGTTCAGACGATTGACCTTCCAGATCGGTCCATTGGGGCCGCAGTGCCATTCAAATGGTGTTTATTTTCGATTTGAAGTTCGCGACACATCTTAAATTTTCATTCATACTACAACATGAATTAGCTACCCACCCTTACAAAGCAACATCTTTCAAGTCACTGGACACCTCTGCTATGCTGTCCTTGTTTTGCTTTTTATTCTTCTTCTTCTGGTTTTTCTTTTGCGACTTGGTTAAGGGCTTCTCATCGGTCTCACCTTCGCCCTCGACTTCAGCCTCGTCAGATTCAGATTGTTTCTTAGTTGCGGCCTGTTCTTCAGCCTCAGGTTCGGCCTTTTCGGCTTCCTCCGCTGGCTTGGCTTGTTCTTCATTATCTTCAGCTTGTTCGGTGGGTTCTTGGGTTTCTGGAACTGGGTCAACGACGGAAGCTTCCTTATCTTCCAGTACTTCATCAAACCCCGACACCTTGACTTCCGGGGTGTTCTCGTCTATCAAAGTCTCCTTGGCTAATGCAACCTTGCTGGAGCTTTGCATGTTGATGAGAGAATCCTTCGCATCATCTCCCGCAACAAACGGACTTTGAGGTCTCGATGTTCCCGCACCACTTGATGCAGCTGGTTTCTTGGAGATTCGTGGAGGTGTGAATAACGTGTTGAAGTTCTGGCTGTTACTTACACCAAACTTGCGTAATGCTCTGATCTTTAACACGGTTATGTAAGGAAGCTTGTTGCGACCTTGAAATGCTTTACCGAATTCTTTGCCATCTCTATCGTAGAACTTTAATTCTCCCTGATCTTCATCTTCGTCACCAATCATGTAATCATCGTCGTTTCTCGATGGCTCCAAATACCCATATTGGTCCTGATCTTCGGTTTGATCTATTTGGAAATTTCCTTGCTCTAAATCATTGACGAAGTTGAAAATAAACTCATGGAAACTGGAAGCCACGACAATCTTTGTATCGTAATCACGCCCAAACAATATTATTTGTCCATAGGCTCCTGCTGGACCTGGAGCAAGGTCAATTGCAATTTGGTTACCACAGTTGTCCTTTGTTATAGGTACCCAACATCGATGAGAGTAGCACGTCTGGATAGCGTTTGTAGGAATAGATCGCTGGTTGGACACGAAGTTGTTGAGGTGTTGCAGACTGGCAGCAGCACTAGACGAGCTGGTTGGTTCCAGGTCGGCGTCAGTTCTTTGCAACCGCAGGACAAGATGTTGCTGTTTTTCGATTCGCTCCGCCACTTTTGTCCAAATCAGATGTTCTTCGAGAATGGACTCCAAGTCGAGCAAAGGCATTCCCAAGAGCAACCCGGTGGGTTTGCCGCCTCGGAGCTGGCCGTCGTGCTTTTTGTAGAACTGTCTAAATTCCACCGAAAGCGAGCCACAGCCCAAGTCGTTTTCAAATTCATTGAGGTCCGCAGAGGTAACGCCGTCGTTCAAGTTGTCCTCGAGTTCCGGGTACTCTTCCTCCAACCATGCCTCAATACGGGCCCACAACGAGTCGATGGAGGGCAATGGAGGCTGACCCGACGCGTCAAAGTTCTGAAGCTGAACATCGGAGCTGTTTAAGTTGGTGCGAGAAGAACGCATACCGGGCCGGTAGCCCACGGTGTTGACATTGACAGAGCTGCCGTTACGGGACCCTATTCTGGAGCCATCAGCGCCGTCTACAAGCGACTGGACCGAGGAATTTGCAGTCGCCAACCGATGGACCTCATTGAGGCGAGCGTTGGAACCGTCGTTACTATTTGCTCCCGCGTTCCCATAGCGGGACCCGTACGACGCGTAGTGGTCGTCGGTGGTAATGGAGTGGACAAAAGACTTTAAGTTGTCCAAAAGTCCCATTTTATATTGGGATATAGTGGGTGGAGGCGGTGCTCAAGCCGAAAATGGGAGGGAAGAATTTGACAAAAATGAACAAGATTGAACAAACTTGGTGTCCTGAGTAACCTTCAACGTTGTAGTCGCTTTGAAAACCTTGCCCAGATATTGCAGAATATGGGGTGACCTCAACAGTTGAATGATTAAACCAAGAAAAACAGAAGAACGGAGTGGTTTGGCGTCGGCGTGTATGCAGACCCGCGGTCACGAGGATTTTTTACGTGGTGTTCGGCGCATACACGATCAACCGCGGGACTGCACAGTGGCCGGCGACGGAACAATATTCAAGGTGTGTGGGGCACAGAATCTACGAGCTGCAACCGACTGCAAATCTACAGCTTGCATGCCATCTACGAGCCTGTATGTTGTCATCTATCAGCTGAATAAGCGCCAGCCTTCAAATATCTATGAGAAGCCCTGATGGGTACTCCTGTAGTTAGTGGGCATCGCCGTTAGCCATGTCGTACTCTTTCGCTCCGGTTCCCAAAAGATAGTCGGAAATGGTGGATCCGAAAAACTCCTCGAGAATGTCTGGTTCGAGCCGCGACACCCGGGTACTCTCCTTGATGATGTCGTAGTTTATCCGGCTGGACACCTTGGAATCCCGCTTGTAGTCTGGGTGCCTTAGCACCTGTTGTCGGAGCCAGTGGGCTGTAGTGGGGATTTTCCCGCTGGCTCGGTACGAAATCAACCGCAAGTAGCTTTGAAGACGGAGCATTTTGAGCGCAAGTTCCTTTGTCAGACAGTGGTGGTTGGTCTCGTCCGCCAAGAGGTCGGTCGCAATGTACTTGATGATGATGCGAAGGATTCCGGGGAACTGCGAGTTACCGTTGATGAGTTCTCGGACAGACACTTTGCTCTCGTTGAAGCCTTGACACTGTTCGGACGCAGGCACAAAGTCGTTGGAAAACCGTCTCACCGCGGGCTCATTATAGCCCTTCACGTACACCTCGTCCGCCGCCAAGTCGTCGTTGCCGTGGTTGATAAACCGGTCGAACCAGCTCAAGTCGTAGCCTACAAACTGGCCAAGATCAATGTTCCACAGGTCAAACGACTTGAACCAAAACTTGTCGTTCAACACCGCATCCACCTTGTGGGCCGTGGCCATGTTCTCGTCGATCTTCAGAATGGGAATATAGAGGTCGGGCATGTACTTGAGAACGGCCCGCGAGAGCAATGTGACGAACACCGAGTAGGCGGCGTTCTCAAAGTCACTGAGCTGGATCTCCAACGGCCGAAACTCGACTCTCCACCCAGGGGTCTTGGCCAACTCCTCCTCCGACAAATCCTTGGCGTAGAGCGCCGGCGGCTTGAATCTCAACGTTTGCCAGTTGGTCGACTGGAGGTTTTCAAAGTGGTCGTTGCTGAGCTCGTTGTCCTGGTCTAGTCTCTCCGAGAAGATGACGAGCGGATCACGAATGAACAAATGCGCAAAATGGGTCGCTAGCTTGTCGTCAAAGTACTTGGCGTTCACCAACTGGTCGTACACCTTTTTGTTGATGGGCGAGTTGATGTCGTTGTACTCGTCTTTGAAATAGGGTTTCTTGCTCCCATAAGTACCGTCGCCAAGGTAATTGTCAATCGAGTCGTACCGGGACTTGGGGATCTTTTGCAACGGGCGGCCCTGGTTGGTATAAACCTTGGTCTCGCCGTTTTCGTTGATCACCCTGTCGCCATTGACACCACGAACTCCGCCCAACGAACGCATGTGCTCTGTCACCTCTTCAGGCACGTCCAAGCCACCCACAAGACTGTAGCCGGGATACGGGTCCACATCCCGTTCTAAAAATGTTCTATCGTCGACGGCTCCGCTGATCACGTTCCATCTGACATCCTGGTTCACCAAGTAGCCCTTGAAGACCGGGGCCGCTGCACTCAAAGCAAGCAAGACAGGAGTCCACGGAGCCAACGAATCGTAAAGGTACCGTGCCTCGTCGATATCTTTGGCTTGTACGGTAACCTGCAAGCAAGAGGAGCCCATTCCAAACCCCATGGAGTCCATGTAGACATGGCCGGGACTCGCAGCACCAAGCGACGGTTCTCTGTCCGACGAGAACAAATCACGATCGCGAGGAATCGAATCGTCCAACAATTTGGTATTTTTGTCGGGATACATGGGCAAGTTGATGGCCACTTTACTGCCTCGTCTTTTACGAATGTTTGCAGTCAAAGTGGGGAATCGGACATGGCGATTGATAATCTCGTCGGGAAGAAACAACGACTGCGACGCTGGGCCAATCGGCTTTGTTGCTGGAGAAGTGAATTCAGGACAACCCATTCTGGGAAACGCCGTCAACGTCAATGGCTTGATGTTGGAAGGAAGCTCCGACTGGCTGACCAAGCGTCTTCGGGCCATGTTTTCCTCCACATAAAGATAGTCCCGAATCCGGTCCCCGTGGTAGGGCCGTAACGGCGTAGCTTCTATCATAAAACGACCGTATTCTGGGTGGAACAGAATATTATTGGCAATACACTTTTGGTACGACTCCGGCTTCTCCGGGTCGTTCAAGTCCAGCAAAATGTAGTCCCTGTCGATGGAAAGCTTCGCAGTCTTGCGGGCGTCGTCCATATCGACAAGCATATACTCGACCTCATCGCCCCAGTAAAAAATGTCGTTTTGACGGCTTCCATGCTGCTTGAATATGTTGATAAGTTGCTTTATTCCGTTGTCACGCACATGCTCATTGTACTGCTTCGACTCGTGCCAGTCCAATGGGGTTCCTAGTGAGAGCAAACCCATCTAGAACCGATGACAAATCGTCCAACTTGTAGGATGTGAAAAATACTAGATAAACCTTCAAAACTAGAAAGTGCCAACTATGCCAGTGTCGCGAGCTCGTGACCGCAATTGCAATTTGCAAGAACCTACCTCCAATTCTTCGCGGAGATAAAGCCAATGACGAAAGTGAACTCTTATTGCACCCAGCGCAAGTCCGCTCAAAACTGAGATACGAAGTCGCGTCACGTGCATTTCCGCTATCAAACTGAGACAGCCGACGTACAGGACAAAGTATGTTACACTATTATATTGTAAAAGCTAGTACAACCCGGCAACGTTGACCACGCATCCCGGTCCCTCTTTTCTGTCCACGAGCTTTCCTATCACCACGGGATCTTCGTTGTGTGATTTCAACCTGGCCATCACTTTCTCCACCTTGTCTTGCTCCACAATCAAGATCATTCCAATACCCAAATTGAAAGTTTTCAAAAGATCTTCGTGGGGAACGTTTCCTTGCTTTCCGAACCACTTGAAGATCTCTGGCACCTCCCATTTGCTCATGTCGATCTCGGCCTGCAAATGTTTGGGCAAGGCTCGAGGAATGTTCTCAACGAGTCCTCCTCCAGTAATGTGAGCCAATCCCAAAAGGTCTCCATCTCTGATGCTAGGAAGAAGTTGCTTGACGTAGATTCTGGTGGGCACAAGCACCTCCTCGCCAATTGTCTTCCCAGTGTTGCTCCAAGGAGCCACAGACTTGTAGTCGTAGTCGGAGATTTCTATAATGTGACGCACCAACGAGAATCCGTTGGAGTGAACACCGTCGCTTCGCAATCCAATAATGACATTTCCAGCTCCCATTTTGTCGGTTTGTGGTAAGATTCTGTCTCTGGCGACGGCTCCCACAGCAGTACCGTTGGTATCGTAATGACCGGGAGCATACATGCCTGGCATTTCCGAAGTCTCTCCACCAACCAACGCACATCCGGCTTGGATACACCCATCAGCAACTCCACCAACGAACTTGGACGCAACACCAATGTCCAATTTCGCAGTAGCAAAGTAGTCCAAGAAAAGAAGTGGCTCGGCTCCTTGCACCACCAAATCATTAACGTTCATCGCAACCAAATCGATTCCCACAGTATCATGTATATCCATGATCTGGGCCACTCTCAACTTGGTACCCACACCATCGGTAGCGGCCACCAAAAGCGTGTCCTCCAAGGGATACCCACTCTTCTTCAAGTCAAAGAGTCCCCCGAATCCGCCAAGGTCGCTGTCGGCTCCTGGTCTAGCAGTGGACTTGACCTTGGCTTTGATCTCCTCGATCAACTGGTTTCCGTTATCAACACTGACACCAGCCTCGGCGTAGGTGACACCCTTCTTGGCGGGACCCTCAGCATCGCGGAAGGCACGATGGGCAATATCCTTACGGTTATACTTGCCCTCGAATGTTACGTGCTCCACGGCTTCGTATGCTTTGTCGACGGAAGCTCTCAAAGTAGAAGCGGTGGCAGTGGCAGCGATAACTCGGCCGCCGGCGGTAACCACTTTACCGTCAGACTCACCAGTTCCAGCGTGGAAAATGTACGAGTTTTCTGGAATGGGCGTCTTGACGGTTATGGCATCGCCCTTTCTGTAAGCCTCCGGGTACCCACCAGCAGACATAACCACGGTGGTGGAGAACTGGCCCTCTTTCACCTTCAATTCGACCGAGTCCAACCGGTGCTCGGCGGCTGCCAACATCACCTGGGCCAAATCGGTGTCGTCTGAAAGCAAGGGAAGAACGGTTTGGGTTTCCGGGTCGCCGAACCTGACGTTGTACTCCAACACCTTGGGCTCCTTCTGGGGGGTGAGCATGATGCCGGTGAACAAGACTCCGCACATGGGGAACCCGTCCTTTCTCATGCCGTCGATGGAAGGCTTGATGATCTGGTCGTCGATTTTCTTGAGAATGGACGGCGTGGCAATGGGCGCCGGCGCATACGCACCCATTCCGCCGGTATTGAGGCCCTTGTCGCCGTCGCCGATTCTCTTGTGGTCCTGGGCCGCGGGAAGGTTGAAAAACGAGTACCCATCACTGATGGTCAAAATCGACAATTCGTCACCCTCGAGGAACTCCTCGATGACTATTTCGTTGCCGGCGTCGCCAAAGTTCTTCTGGACCATGATCTCGTCGAGCCCGGCCAACGCTTCCTGCTTGGTCTCTGGAATGAGCACACCTTTACCAGCAGCAATGCCGTCGGCTTTCAACACAATCTTGTAGTCGACCGCCTCGATGTGCTTCCTGGCGTCCTCGTAGCTCGTGAAGTTGGCAAACCGGGCCGTGGGGATGTTGTGCTTGGCCATAAACGTCTTGGAAAATGCCTTGGATCCCTCCATCACCGCGGCCTTGGCCGACGGTCCGAAAACCGGCACCCCGATGTTTGCGAAAACGGTTGAGATTCCGTCCACAAGCGGCTGTTCCGGGCCCGGCACCACCAAGTTGATTTTGTTGTCCACGGCAAACTTTTTCAACGCTTCAAAGTGGTTTGGCGATCCCAGTAACTCGCCCACGTTGGTGACTTTTGGCGAACAGGCGGTCCCCCCGTTTCCTGGAGCCACGAAGATGTGTTCTACGGTAGGCGACTGGGCCAAGCGCCACACAATGGCATGTTCTCTGCCGCCGTTTCCCACGACGAGGATTCTGAGTGCAGACATAGGTTGGGTAACTAGGTTAATGGGTGCGATGAGATTGGAATTATTTGACTCGGACACCCGCACCGCATACAGTATGGCTGCGTATAGTTTTATTATATACATGAATTGGGCTTGATAGCTGGCCACATCGCTAGATCGCTACGTCGCCTTCTCCCACAATGCCCTCGAACTTGTAGCTGGAGTCGCTGGGCAAAGAAACGAGGTTTCCGTCGGCACTTATTGGCGAATACAAGTAGTACGACATCAACGCATTCACCACCGCTCTGGTCTTGGCCTCTTGGATCGACGACCCAATGCCCTCGCCAAGCTTCTCTCCTCCCGTGAACGCGCCGGCAACGTAGATGGCGTGTGCGGACAATCTTCCTGTTTCCGCTATGAGTCGGATTTCTACTGGGTCTTTGAATCCGAGCTTGTCGCAGAGTCGTACCAACTCTCGGGTGGGTTTCGAAAACTGAAACATGTGTTCAAGCGGCACCTTCCGCGACAAAACGTGGTCGCTGATGAATTGCTTGGTGGCTGCTTCTCCACAGTGGGTGTATAGTCCACCTATTATCGACCTCACCGCGGAGGCATACGCCTGGGTCTCGTCACTGGTATATACATTGTTGCGGACCCGCGCGGATTCCGCCTCCGACAACTCGGCCACGCCTTCTTCTCTCTCTGTGAAGCTGGTTCTATTGTCGCCAAACCGCAATTTTCCATATTGCATGAACTCGGGCTCTTTGGCCAAATACTTCTGCAATCGATCGGAACTGTCGACTTCGATCCCCCACGATCTCCCCATCTCTCCCAACGCTTCAACCCCCATGTACGCATCCACAGCAGCGTTGTGCACCCCCATGGGCAATCGAGGGTATCTCACCAAGAGAAATTCCGAAACATAGTATGATAAAAGAGTTTTCCCTAACGTACTCAAGCCAAAATTGTTGGCTAACCCGCCATGCTTTCTCATATTTAATGCCTGCGACAACGTCGAGAGCGTGTACGCCTTGGGGAGATGGAGTCTGGAGTGCAAAGCCACCAATAAGGGACTCTGTTGGGCAGTCGATTCTGGAAGACGGTGGGTGAAAATTGTGTTTTTGTAGCTGGCGTATTCGTTGACGGCGTTATATTGCGTGCCCAACGACTTGTCGGTCTGGGCAACATGGTATGCCTGCGTGCACACTCTGAAGGGCCGGTTCACGGCTCTAGAGCCTACCAGCCGAAACATACTGGAGGATTCACTGATGAATTTTTCATTATGAAAATTCATAACTGCTTATGTAATCCGCCTCTCTCATACGAGCAGAGAGAAAAGAAGGCAGAGGCAGCAGTAGAGATAGATATGGTTTAATAGTGTGGTTGGTGAGTAGATGTTGCTTTGGTAGTGTATTAGGGGACTAAAGCATACCTTTCACAAGGAATTGAGTATATCGGTCGTGAGACTATTCGCTAGCATGTAAAGTTCCACTTGCGTCAAAGCTCTAGTCAATTGCCGGAATTGACGACACAGCATGGTTCGTCACATATCATAGGGCACCTCGTACCATCCTGGTGGAAGCTCGAAAAGGAGGTCTTCGTCCAGCACATAATTTTCACCGTCTTCATCAGAAGAGCCGATGCCATACTTATCACTGGAATCCTGGTTGTAGTGGTTGTAGAGCATTTGGCCCACTCTCCCGGCCTCAAGTATTAGTTTCTCAGAAAATCCGGCTGTTTCCAATACGAGGTCGTACATCATGCTATGTGGGTCATCTGCTCTTGAAGTGAATCCCGGAAGGTTTACAACAGTCTCATTCATAAACGTGACAGTCATGGCTTTTATTTCCACATCGGTCTCTGAATTGGCTATTTCATAGTAAGGAACGTCTTGCTGATCAGCAGTATCGATAACAACATCGACATTCAGGAGGTCCAAATTGACATCGTGCCATGAAATTTCACTGCTGAATGGATAAGAAAGTGCAAGCTCAAGTAACGTGGTAGATATGAGGAAAGCATAGGTCAAATACAGCATTCTTCTCTATATAGAAGCTCTAATATGGTAGTATTAATAGTGTGGAGTGATTTCCTAAGCCTCGAAGCTTAAGTAAGATGGAGACTAAAGGAGTTATTTACATTCTTTATAGAGTACTCTAGAGGAAGAGGAGAGGAAGAGACGAGCCTTACTTCAGATATTACAGTAGGGAAACTGGTATCAGTTGTCAGAATCACATTCATAGACTTGATCTCATGGATTTGATTTCGTTATCCTAGCCCCGGTCGTGCGCGGCACACTACCATCAACCAACCAAAAAGTGCGAGAAACAAACTACTCTGAAAATGGCCCATGCTCCAAAGTTGAGTTTTGCTGCGATAGCCACCATGTCCTCGGTGGCCATCGTGTACGGCTTGATCAAGTCTCCTTTAAAGTACAAGTGGGCTAGTGAAAACAGACTCAGTCCCAAGGCCGATTTGTCATGGAGAAACGCATCCCAGAAATGGTTGGACAACCAATAATGCATTTAGGAGTAGCTAACGAAATGAGTGTCGAGTAGTTAATATATCATTACGAAGAGCGCCGTAGAGCTGGATTGCAGAAATTGATGAATTTGATGAAAATGAGATTTGGATTTTCTATGCCTTGGTTTGGAACGGCCGAAGCTCGAGTTGAATTCCACTGTCTTGGAGTTTGCCCCAGTCAGATTCCAACTTGAGGAAGCACCATACCCATCTTCTGAATATCTCCAACAACTCCACCAACGTGTACCCAAACGAAAGTGCGTCGCTGCCAAAGAGGAACGCTCCCACCATGTGTGCGTAGCCGGTGTTCTCACTTTCGTGTACAATGAAGAGCTTGAGGACCCAAAGAAACCGAAGGAGAAAGTCCAGCACGATGGCAAAGTAGTAGAATAAATTACTTTTAAAGTAAAGGTGCCTGTTGGGGCGAAGAAGCACGACCGACGGGGTGCTTGTAAATAATGAATCGAATGCTTGGAACCCCCAATCCATTTTGATGTCCCAAATAAATGTGTAAGATGAGTTTAGTGTCGAGAGCACATACCACCATTTGTTCAAGTAGGAAAGATGGTGGAGAACAGCCTCTTTTTGAAGGTCTTCTTTGTTCTCTGGATTGAAGGTAGCGAGGGTCAATTTTATAAGTAGATTGATGAACAACGGACCCATTGCTGTGGAGTATTTTGCCAAGTTGAGAGCATGCAGTATCTTTTCGGTTCGTTTATACTCGTGCCAGCATTGCTTCATTCGAATTAATGTGGGTATTATCAACACCACAAATTCCACTTTGGGGTCGTATGGGCTGGACGAAAACACCAACGTCCACATATAAAGCCCACAGTCATTGAGCACCTTGCTGTAGGACGTAAGTGTATCTGAGAGAAGAATATCATTGGTACGCATGGTGTTGGAATTGATACCACCCAACATGATTCTCTTGAATGATGAATGTAGACGAAACTGAGCCAATTCACGAGGATTGGTGGTGCTATGAAAGATTCCGGCTATGGTGATCATTATCGCTGCCAGGCTCAACACATAGAAGATTCCTTGGAGTATATGGTCTTTGGTTTGGTCGCGTTGTTCACTGACGAAATACAGAACCACTTTACAGTTGACGAAAAGGGTACAATTGACCACCAACAATCGTTTGAAAGTAGATTTGATGCCGGTTAGCAAAAGATGGTTCTCTTTGGAGTCGGCGGGGATCGTAGTAGCCGCTTCTCCCGTGGGCATTCTGTCTCCAGTATCTCCATAATTGTGCGGTGAGTAAGAAAGGTCCAATAATTCAAGAATATTTAGCAGGTAAACTTCGTAGCAGATTTTCACAAGAAGGTACCAGAACCCTATACCGACTTGTAGCAACGTCACGATCTTGAACGGGATCGGGACGATGTCAGCGAACCTTCGTGCATCGTCCATCGTAAATAAACTGTCGCGATCTGAGTAGAGATGAAAAAAACGTGAGAAGAGATTTGGAAGTTGGTGCGGGTCAATTGCCATGAACCAGAGGTCAGAGTATCTAGAGCAGACTGGTAGCAGACAAATAGCAGACTAGTAGCAGACTGGTAGCAGACTGATATACCAGTATAGTGGTAGACTCTTAGACTCTTAGTATGCAACCCACCTACCTACCTAGATCTACTCAACAATATGAGGCTTCAGACGTACAATTGTACGATTTAGTATGGTTTAATCAAGAGTATCATGATTAGCATGGAAACATCATTAGCCAGACATCGTTATCTACATTCTAAAATCAATCCACCATCGGACACTGTTCCACCACTGTGGAATAGTTACTGATAATGAGTTTTTTTTACAACTATAGTTAGTATAAGGACTACTCAGAATTTTCAGTGTTTGGCTTGAATCGAATCGGTCAGTGCCTGAAGAGGCCTCCGCTTGGGGCGACATGTTGTCATCACTGTAGGTTTAACTTACTGTTTCACGGTGTGAAGAAAAAATGTGCATGTTTCGCGTTTTATAGTGCATCGATGAGGTTACCCGGCACGCCAACACTTGGTCCTTGATCAGTAGCTATAGTTGATTAAATGGCTAATGTAACTGGTATGCTAATTATATACACTTCATAGTCTATCGACGACTGAGCAACTTGAAACCTCCCAAGATCACCATAGTGTACTTTTTCATCATGACGTTGTGTAATTCCTCATTATGAGTTCTCTCTCTACTTTCTGTCTCTCTTCTTGTCCTTTGCCTTACGGTTGTTCTCCCTCCGTTCTGCCTTGGACAAGTACCTAAACTTCTTTTTCTTTTGCTTTTCCTTGGCTGGAGGCTTGGCGACTCCGGCCAAAACGGCATAATTTTTGGCTCTGGTGATGGACTCTTCAAGAATTTCATCCGACTTTTCAAGGTTAACATTGTTGGATCGAGCCAATGCCTCGAGGTTGGTGTTCTGTATGCGGGTGACTGCTGGGTTTTCAAGAGACTCGACGACAACGGTGGTTTCTTCATCAACGACAGCTGGTAAATCCAGACGAATATCTTCGTCGAGTTTGTACACCTCTTTGCGTTTAAGAATGCCCTTGTTTTTGTCCTCTTCTTTGGTTTCCACTTCCTCTTCCTTGTCTTCAAATCCTTGCCAGTCTTCACCATCCTCATCATTTGCACCCAAATCCTCTTCCAGCTCATAGCCGCCAGCGCCAATTATCTTTGCATTTTCCTTGAGCTCGGCCAACTGCTTCTCCATGTCTTTCTGGCGCTCTTCTCGAATCTTCCTGCGCTCCTCTATCCGCGCCAATCTTTCTTGTTCTTTTATGGTTTCTTGCGCTTTCTTCTGACGCTGCAATTTTCTCTTATGAAACCCAGTCAAATACTCCTGCCTCGAGCCCTTGTCAAACACAACCTCCTCTACTCCATTCTTCCTTATCTTCTTCTGGATATACTTCTTGCCCCCTGTTAAAATCTCTCTGTTATTTCGTGCCATGGTAGAGTATATCGAGGTGGATTTTCACCTCATCGCGCGAAACATTCAACACTTGACATAACCATGGAAGATATTACCAAGGTGGAAAGTTACCTAGCTGTGCTAGACTCCTCCATAGACACCCTCGAGGACACCGTCAAACCTATTCTAGGCAAGGATATGGCACTGATAACCGAAGAACTAGACCCCCTTTCACGAATAAAAGCATACAATAACTACCTCTATGTCACCATATCCACGCTATTTGCATACCTCAAGAGCACAGGGGTCAAGACAGAGTCACACCCCATTATGGAAGAACTAGCAAGAATCAAAAAAAGCATGAACAAGGTGAAAGAGTTGGAACAAAAGCTTCAACTGAAAGACACTTCCGCACAAGATGCCGAAACTGCTAAGAGATTGATACAGCAGGCGTTGGGCAGCAACGTCAATGGTGGAGGAGCGGCTGCTCCCGATAGTATTAAAAAGCCTGCTATCAGCTCCGCCACTTTTAAGGGCCTGGAATTCCTGGGAAAGCATACTAAATTTGACGAGAAAACGACGCCGAGAATTACCAAACCAAAGAAGTCAGACGACACCAGAGGAAAGAAAAAGGCAAGAAAGTAAGTGGAGAAACGATGGGGAGAGAAGGCAGAGAACAGAATGAACCTATAAGACAGTACGCAAAATAATGGTATTCATGACGAAGGTCATTATATAATGAATTGAATATTAATGCTGTTGCACGTAAAAGTCATTAAACACATGCTCATGCTTCAAATGCTTTTCGACAATGAAGTAGATTTCCATGAGTAGATGAGGAAACCTCTCATTGAAATACTTGTAGAACCCGTCTGGCAATGGGCTCATTTGCTCCTTCAAAGAATCAGGCATATCATTAAAATGATGGTACTTGTTCCTCATGGCACGCAAAAGATCCATCAATTTGTCTGGAAAGTATTTTCTATATTTGCCAAGATTATCCATGAAAACTTGGTCAAATCTCTTATGCCAATTTCCCCCATGCACTTTGATGGCAGACAGCTCAAGAACTAACAAGAGCTCGCTTGGAGGGTCGCGTCTTTCAATTTCAAATCGATCGCTTACCTTGAGCAAAAACTCCAATTTTTTGGCTGGTTTCCAGAAATATGGATGCATCATTATCCCAGCAGTATCTAGTCTTAAACTTGGATTCCGCTCGATCATACATGCTATCAAATGAGACAGCTCGGCGTAGTTGTATGGATCAATGTTTTGCAAACGACTGAGATCGTATTCGCCGGTGATAATGTTGGCTTCTCGCATGTACCGGTCACCAAAGGGATGGCCCCCACCTGTCATTACATAGAAAAACACACAACCAAGCGAAAAAATATCAATGGCCTTGGTTAGTCTAGTTTCCTGGTTTGTGAGCGCCTTGTTAATTTCGGTTTGTGACGCTGCCACTGTCTCGGGTGAAATTTCCAGCAAGTTGCCGTGCAACATGAGCTCTGGGGCTCTCCAGCCAGTGGTACCCAGAGCAGCATTGTGGCTGGTTGCTCTAAAGGAGGACTGATCTGCGTCCAACTTTTTGCAGAGCCCGAAGTCAGATATAAGCAACCTCACGTTGCTATTTGGATCCGGCTTGCCTTTGGATTTGGCATTTTTGGACTCACCAACCAAAATGTTTTGCGGCTTCAAATCTCGGTGGACGATTTTGAGCGAGTGCAAATAATGCAACCCGCTTGCAAGCTGGAGTAACACATTTGAAATCGTAGTCATATCCACGAGAGGGAATTGAGAGGCATACTTTCTCTTTTCAATGACATCCTCGAGTGAGCAGCGACACAATTCCAATGCAATGTAAAGGAACTTTTCAGATTCGCTCAGTTGAGAGCAGAAATAACGTATCACATTGGGGTGGTCGTCGCTTTCTTGCAAGAGACTCACTTCGTGGTTTGCTATGTCATAGAAATCAAGCAACATGCGCTTCACAGCAACAGGTCTGTTTTCGAATGTTCCCTGGTATACGACAGTTCCATGAGAACCATAACCCAAGATTTTGTCGGTGATAACGAGATTCTTTTCGATGTGGAGCCGTTTCAACGAGTTGCTAGTAGTTTCAGGCATTGTTTTAATTAAGCTTGTGGTTGAGATGGTTCCATCTTCTACCAGATCTTCGTCCTCATTCCGGACAATATTTTCAGGAGAATTGGCTTCAATACTATTTTGGTTTTTGCCCTTTCCACGCTTGCCTCCACGGCTACCTCTTTTTCGCTTTTTCTTCGTTGTGAAGTTGTTTTCTTGGCCCGAATTATCGTTCTGTTCATCTTCGGCGTCTTCACTCAAGTCCAAGTCTTTTGTGATGGTGGCGTCTTCAGCCGCATTGGAGTCACTTGACTCTAGCTTATCATTTGGAGTAACAATGGTGACTCGTTTAATCTTTTTGTCGTCGCTCAAATTGTCTTGAGAAGAGCTTTCCTCCATAACAGCTTCTTTGGCAGTTTCTTCTTCGCTTTCAGGCTTCAAATTAATAGCTGAGTCGTTGAAAGGACTGGCATTCACATCGGCGATTTTCTCTTCTTCACGAGACTTTTCAAGATCGACTTGTTGTTCGGGACCAAGGTTGAGATTGAGCTTACCTGCTCTGTTGAACATCATAATAACACCAAGTAAGATCAAAAGAACAATTATGTCCTCGGCAATGCGTTGGATGAAAGCCAATGAGCTCTTTGCTACGGGCTTTGTATGATTTTTGATTGTGGATGCAATATCTGAAGTGCGATCAAGAACCATGACTGCTTTTGGTGGTTCTTCCACAACCGATGGCAGATGAGCATTGACGGTTTCCTGCTGACTTGAAAACCGAATTCCCTCTATTATATTTGGAATAGTCTTCTCCGTTTCATCTTTAGCTGGTTCATTTTTCCCGTCACCAATTTGCTTGATTTTCTCCCGCTCTAAGTTTTGGAATCTTGATATTGGTTGGTACAACGTATCTGCCGAGAGGTGATGTACTCTGTGTGATCCACGTATGAACTCTTCAACGTGCTTGGCCTCGGCTGCAGAACCAGGGTTCAACAATTGGAGATTTTTGAGACGATCGATGTATTTCATTTGCGAGTCGCTCATGGTGTCAAGAGGTTTAGTGGACAAGTCATAGAGGGCCATTTGGTAGAGGGAAACCGGTGCACTTTTTATCAAGGTTGGGTAGTTTCTGTAGCTCATGGCAAACCACTCAGCTCCATTTGAAGTCTTGTTGATGAAGCACAAGTCGTTGTTGAGCGAGTAATCGTCGGCTTTAGCTTGGAGGTCGTTGAGCACTTTTAGTGGATGGGGCAAAGCAACCGAGTCGGATCCGTCTGCTTTGGTGAAGACGTCGAATACGCTGACCGCCAACAGTGGTAATTTTGCTATCCAGACGGGGGTCCCCAACTCCTTGTTTATGGCTAAAAGTGACTTATCATGAAAAGGAGTAAAGTAGGTGCCGTCTTTACTTTGCTGGTTCTGTAAGATGAGGTCATTGTCGATGTTGTTAGGACCCCATTGAGCATACAGCACGTTCCACGATACCACGTCGTTGGCCTTCGAGTGGATAGAAAGCTCGTATGTGGTTTTCCCCATCATGATACTGTGGCCTCGGTTGGGAGTGAATCCCTGGGGGGAGTTTAAATGGATGTATGGACTGGGGCACTTGTCATTTTCTCCAAACTGGGACTTGACTTCGCCCGTGTAAAGGTTGAAAGTGAATAATGATGTTTTTCTCGACCCCGTGTAAATTTTGTCGTCTCCACTTAGGCAGAAAGGAGAGTCGAACACGAGCCCTTTGATGCTGGTAGGCAATTTGTTGAGTCCGAACCGAGGGTTGAAATAGTAGAGTGTGCCGTCTTGATACGGCTCCACAAACCATAGCACGTTGGAGTTGGTATTCTCGCTATTTCTGGTGTTGTTTGTGGTGATCCGTACCAAAGGATCATCAAGTGGAAGTGTCCATACAAGCTCTCCGGTGGACCTCCGTATCCCATGAAGGTTCCCATCGATATCACTCACAAGAAGTATGTCGGCTAGGGTCCAGTCCTTGATAGATCTCTCATCTAGCGGGAGGATAGAAGAGTCCGAGCGAACCTCTAGTTGTTTATTTTCGGCGGAATCGACTTGAGGTTGTCGGTGGGTCACAACCTTTTCTATTCGGGCAACAGCGAACACAAACGTTAGCACGTATGAAAATGCTAATATGGCATAAGCCAAGCTGGCTTTCATTGTGGCTGGGTCAGGCGATGCACAAAGTGATGGTTGGGTCGAAAGTAGAAGGAGGTCAAAAACGAAAAGGTGATGCGGACATGCGGGCTGAGAAGGCATTTTCAATAAATGCACGTGACCTGGTGGGGAAGTCTTATGAGGAGAGGGTATGTGGAGTATAAGGAGGAACATGAGGAGGAACATGAAGAGGGTCAGGTAGTATGGTTCATGCCGTTCAATAGCGGAGTGTAGTTTGGTGCTGTCTTCTGTTATATCCGTTTATAAACTATGTAGCTCCTTCGTTCCATCCCAAGATTCACCAAGTGAAAAATCCCGCTCGGTGAAAATTCAGGTTCATTGAAAGTCCGGGAAGCTTGTGCTATGGCTGGAGGTCTATGAGAGTCCGATATCTATGCAAAAATGAGAAAAGAGAACTGAAAACCAAGAAAAATACTGCTTCTTCAACCGTCGTCCAACTCTTCCATTTTCTTCAAAATGTCCGTGGTACACAAATGACGCTGGTCGGCTATCATTGTGATAAGCTCCAATGCAACGCCACTGAGCTCGTGGTAGTGGGGAATCAGAGCCAAATGGCGCATCATAATGGCCTCGGGGTTCTGGTTTGAACTGGGTTAGTATGGCGGTTGGTGAAACTTGGTGGTGATACTTACTCCAATTCGCTTATAAGTTTGCTGCATTGGTTCTTTATCTCTTCGTAACGTTGCTCCAGGCCGAGTTCTGCAAGATTGGAGCTTCTTGGTAGGTCTACGTCCGGTAGATCACAAGTCCAACAAGCGTCTGTCGGTGGTGCTGTGGTAGACTCCGACGGAGCTCGCGCCCTGAACATGATACTAGTGGTACTAGTGGAGAAAAGTGAGTAAAAAACTACTGGTCAAATGGTACGCGACTGGTTCTAATACTCGGTTGGCTAATAGTTGCCGGGTACGGGAACAATAGCAATAGATGTCATTACGTCATATCCTCGCTCCAAACCGTCAAAACTGCACCGGTGAAAAACGTCACATTTATTCATTGTCTGAGTCTAAACGCTTGCTCAATTCGTTCAACTTGAGCTGGGTGATTCTTACTATTTCCTTGAGTTCCTGCGCGGAGTACTCTTTGAGCTTATCCAGTGTCGTGGACGTCCCGGTCTCCGGTTGCGACTGGATTCTGATATGTCCGTCGGACCGGTCGTTGATCCACTTCCAGAGCGCTAGCTCCGTGTCCAAGCGCTTCTTGCGGTCGGCCAAGTATGAGTCTACCGACGGAATCATGGTGTAGGTGTGTTCGTTGATTTTCACCTGGGTGATCATGTTGCTCAGGTGAAGAATTTCCATCGGAGTCGACCCTCGGAAAGAAACCATACTAATCAACCATCCAAACAATACCAATGTAGTCATGGTGATGATGGTTCCTGTCGTTGTCTTTCCAAGTACCAGCACGGGGACAAGTCCTCCGATAGACTCCATTAATGTTGCAAGTTGTTGAAGAATACCCGGTTCCGGGGCAGAAGATGTCGCTGGTTCCGGTTCGGGTGGTCTTTCTTTCTGACCCGAAGATGTAGACTTCAGTCTTTTCTTTTTCTTCTTGTCGCCCTTGTCGCCCTTACTGCCTGCAGTGGCTACAAAGTCGTTCAACGTCTCGATCATCAGTTTCATCGACTCTTTCTGACCATCAATGCTGCCCTTTTCAATGGCTCCTTTGATCCATGATTTTCCTGACCACTCGACCGACGTCAACACGTAGATCCTGGTGGTATTGTTCGCTGCCCAGCTTAAGAACATCTTGGTTTTCACCTTGAACGAATTTCCACTGGGAACGTCTGGGGTCGAAGTATCCTGCTCTACTAGTATATACTTCTCAAAATCAAAGTCGATGAGCTTATCGTCGATGATACACTTGGTCTGCTTGGGACCTATTGGTCCTGAGAGCGGTTTCGTGTACGTATAGTGACGGCTCTTGTTCGAATTGGAAAGCCCCACCACTCCCAGTTCATCGATGTCAAAGTTCTTTTGGTTCTTGAGAACCTTGATGTATTTGGAAGTATCGGCGCCAAAGAGAATGAGGTATACGACCCCCAACGGTGCGTTGATTGTTTCGTCACAAATGAACGTCTCCAGTGACAGCTTGGTGTAGTCGATGTCTGTGGGCTCGTGAGCCAGCGGACCCGTTAAGGGAAGGCCCCTAAACGTGTTTCCCTCGGACTGCCCCTGGTCTTTTTCGCTTTCGTCGGAGCTGCCCTTGGCAAGTAGATTGTTCTCTGGGTACGCCTTGACCTCAATTGAGCCGTTGGAAGAGTCGTTGTCGTTTGGCAACGACGACTCATCGGTATCGGAGTTTCCTCCGTCCGAATAATCGGAAAGGTCTGCATTGTTAGTAGAGTCTTCGTCATCAGAATCCACCCCATCCAGCAGCGCTTTGGTTGCCAAAGACCGCGAGCGACTCCGTCCACGAGAGGCTACCACTTTTTTAGGATCCACATCCGCCAGCTCAAGCAACACTTGGTGCCAAGCATTGGTCACTTGCTTGAAAACTGAGTCTCGAGACAAAAAGGAAGCAAACACATATTTATGGTGAAGTGTTCGTACAATCATGCCATTGGGGAACAATTTGACGGTTGATTTCTTTTCGATCTGAATAACTTCCTGCAAGGGAATGCGAATGTTGGTGACCCACCCCAAGATACTTGAGTTGAAACAGAGATAATGCTCCGAGAGGTACATGCGGCCGTGAACCAAGATCTCTCGTGAGAGGGCACAGCTGAAATCGTCCACAAGCTTTTCTTCCGGCGGGAGGTCGCGGAAGGCCTGGTGAAACTCCCGGTTCTCCTTTTCTGATGCTATCTTCACCCCCGAGTAGTCGATGATTTGGTCTAGCTCGTCGTCCATAGTGGCCGAGTCGGCGGATGATTCGCTTTCGGAGGCGGCGACGCTGTGCAGACGGCGGTCTTGCGACCTAGCAGGTGAGAGGTACGACTTCCGCCGCACTCTCTTGTAGTCTCCAGAACCGGACACGGCCAACTGGCTCAGAGGAGGAAGTTGGCTGTTCACCGCTTGCGGGGACATGCCCCGTTTGATGGGAAGAGAGTCGGTTGAGTTGTGCGTCGACCTGGCAGCAGGACGGTTATTAGAAAAGTGGCCGAGCAGTAGATTTCCCTGGCCCATTGTGTTGAGGGGGGACTCTCTCACCGACTCAAAATGTACGTTGGACGGAGAAAGAGACCTTACAAGCGACTTTTCCTTGTCGTTTTCGGCCCCATTTTCGTTGTCGCGGCCACCGGGCGCCGACTCTTCGCTGGTGGTCTGTTCTTGAGACTTGTGGTCCAAGGAGGAGGTGGAAGAATGCGGCCCATGGAACCTGGCCGGTTTCAACAAAAAGTCGAGTTTGTTGCTAAAAGACCGATTGTGGTTGGGTTCGAGCTCGCTGTCGAAGTCCTGGGTGCTGGAGTTCTTGGGCAGCGGGGAAGTTTTGCGGGAGGGCAGGTTGTTCAGACCCGGCTTGTGGTCGTCGTCGATAGAGGAAGTGATGATATTTGCGGCGTTGTGGGCAGCAGAAACCAACGACGAAAGTATGCCTTGTTTTTCTTTGCGGGAGCCCTGGCTCTGTCTTTCGCCTACGTCCAGATCAGACAACCGGGGAGTCAACAATTGGGAGTTTTCATTGGCGGTAGGTTGGCCGTTCGGCACGGGACCTTCGTCTACGGTGACGGCAATGATGGGTTGCTGACTTTCCACAGAATCTTCTTGGTGGGGCGTCTCCGGGATGTCACCCGAGACGTTGGAAGATGTTTCCGGGCCGTCATGGGTGGTTTTGGACGGAACTCTGGGGGAAACAGGAGTGTCGGACCTCCGTGTGGAATCGGCATTGGCATCGGTGGAGGAAGTTCTTGTGGTGTCCGCGGTAGACTGGGAGTCTAGGAACGACTGGGAGGTGTCTGGGGTCTTGGTTTTGGACGAATGGCGTTTTGATCGGTGAAAAAACTTACCCATTGGTGGTATCGATACCTCGAGGTGGACCCTAAATTTGCGGCGCGCGCGGAAAGCCGGCGGTAGCAAGTGCAGCACCGGAAAATACGAGCGAGACGACAATGGAGATGAGCGGATACTAAGCACCAGCCAGATTAGGGGTGGGAGTATTGGAGGCGTCTATTGCTCTGTAGTTGCATCTAAATCTACATCTGAATATATATAGAAGTCCATATGTGAATACAACAACATGCAATCCACATCTATCTACATTGTCTCTCTCCATGTCTCTCTCCATGTCTCTCTCCATGTCTCTCTCGATGTCTCTCTCGATGTCTCCCTCCCTGGTTCCCCTCGCGAAGCCCATCGGCACGGGCGCTCGCGAGGCCTCGCTATCGCGGCGTCGCTATCGGCGGCCAGTGCGCCCTCACTCGCGCCCGCCATGCGCCCGCCACACACGCCCGCAAGCCCGCAAACGCAAGCCCGCGAAACCCACCCCGCTGTTTGCGGTGCAGGATGCCCCCGCCTGTCATGTGTTCGCGAACCGAGCTTCAATCTGAACGCTCCACACCCAGGGAAACCCGGTTTATTTTCGTGAATCAACCCTTTTTTCCTCGTGATGGCGGTGTTTTCGTCCCTTAGTACGTTCTTCAAACGTAACAGAAGGAAATTGCTCATTGCTACCGGGCTTTCCTTGACCGCCTACTACCTTGTGCACCAGTTCGTGATCAAGAAATTTAGAGACTTTCAAAAATCGCTCAAACAGGAGCTCTTCGTTAAAGAACAGATCCGGCGCCGGTTCATCCAGACCCAGAATGACTGCTACTTGACTCTCCTAGCGTTGTTGCCGGTATTGAGCCAGCCGATCGTGGCCCATCTTCCCTCGGAAACCATCACCCAGGCGTTGAAATTGAAGAAGGCGCCCCTGGCCAACCAACAACTGGAGCTTGTCTCCGACTCCCTTCTCACCACCGACAACCTCAGCTTGCACCAGAGCGCCAACGACTCGCTGGACCTCTCCACCTACGTCAACATGTCCAAAACCGACCTCTGGAAACTTCTCAAAAACAAGACAATTACCCGGTGGTTGACGCTCATCTACTCGCTCTCCGGGTTGATGTTGATCACCAGGCTCCAGCTCAACATCCTTGCACGTAGATCGTACTTGGAGTCGGCCATAGCCATGGCGGGGGGGACCGTAGATGAAGACATGTCGCTGGACTACTACATGGAACAATCGTATTTGTCTTTGTCTTGGTGGCTCCTTAACAAGGGCTGGCGTGCCATGGGCGATGTGTTGGAGGCAGCAGTCATAAGGCACTTTGAGGCCGTCAACGCCAGAACAGAATTGACCGTTGATCAGTTCGATGAGTTGATTGCCCTGGTGATCAAGGATGTCAACTCTAACCATCAGCGGCAAATCATCGAATCGATTTTCCCCACGTCGTACGACAGCTTGGTCGAGACCCTCATCAACACAAACCCCGACCTTATCCGTGAACTTGACCAGCCCGAATCGGTGTTTCTCAAGCTCGTTAATGAGACCAACTTTTTCGTTGACGACGCCATGTTCCTGCAAATATTCCACCGCATGGTCAACCACAGCCGATCTACGTTGGCCAACAACTTGTGGGTCGCGCTCGACCCGGATTTCTTGCTTACCATGGAACAACATGCCAAAATTGCTGAACTTGACGCTCCGGTCAAGAAATTCAAGCTCGCCAGCTTCTTGGCTCAGGTCAGTGTCCAAAACGGTATCATTTGCGACAATAATCACTTACACGAGGACTATAATGAAGAGTTGGCGGGAAACATCTACGTCAACAGCTTGAACGAACTTGAAGAGTTAGACGAGTTCTCTGCCGGTATATACTCCAACTTCGAATAGAGACCCACACCTTAATCTCTGGCTCAGTGCTTATGTAAGCGGCGGCTTCTAAACCTCAATTGTAAGTGCGGGTTTGGCCACTATTTGTAACTCTTATGTCGGAACCCAAAGTTATATTGGTGTCGTTTGACGATGAAAAGTTCCCCGTGGATGTCCAGGTGGCGGAGAAGAGTGTTTTGATCAAAAACATGATCAATGATTTGAACCCCGATGGGCTCCAGGAAGATTTTGAAATTCCAATTCCAATGTTGCGTTCTACTGTTTTGGCAAAAGTACTCGAGTGGTGTGAGCACCACAGAAACTCCGAGTTTCCTGACGATGATGACGACGATGCCAAGAAGACTGCTCCCATTGACGAATGGGACAAAAATTTCTTGAAGGTGGACCAAGAAATGTTGTATGAAATCATGCAAGCGGCCAACTATTTGAATATTCGGCAATTGTTGGACTCGGGCTGTAAAACCGTGGCAGAAATGATCAAGAACAAGTCTCCAGAAGAGTTACGTCGGACCTTCAACATTGTAAATGATTTCAGTCCTGAGGAAGAAGCTGCTATCAGAAGGGAGAATGAGTGGGCTGAGGACCGCTAGAGAGGATTTGAGGTGGGAAATTGAATGGCTTCAGATACAAAGGAGTAGAAATAGGATCATAATTAGCTAATGCAACTTAGGAAAGAGTAGATCGAAGGAAGACCTGAACTTTAAAAGTTTTGGCATTGCTGCTTCATTCTTGGTCTGTTTTTGAGCTGTTCTTGGCTTGCTCCCGGATTTCTTCTTAGTGTCTTTCCCGGGCTTG
Source organism: Meyerozyma sp. JA9 (assembly GCA_003676015.1). NCBI lineage: Eukaryota > Fungi > Ascomycota > Pichiomycetes > Serinales > Debaryomycetaceae > Meyerozyma > Meyerozyma sp. JA9. The sequence goes on from NSDU01000023.1 coordinate 255,579, forward strand.
TTCCCGGCTGGTGGCTTGGACCCTGGTTCCCCTTAGTGGTCCCATCCGTACACCCCGGCAGATGCAAAAAGTTTCGCAGCTAAATATTCTCGCTGGCTGCAGCAGATTGCAAAATAATGGACAGTTTTTCCGGTATTAGTCTCCGTGATATTGCCAATCTTTCTCCGGACCTGGTGGCAAAGCTTGAAGCCCAGCTTGCAGAGGAGTTCAAGGACACATCCAAGGCCTATTTGAAAGCACGATTAAGCAGAATTTCCCACAACCTCGAACTGCTTCGTAATGTAATCGGATATATAACCAAGCAGGAAACCCAGTGGACCCGTAAGCAAAAAGATGAGCTATCAAGAGTTCAGGCTTTGAAGTCTGAAGCAGAAAACAGTGCTTTACGTGAAGATGGAACAAAGTATTCTCGCCGTCGGGAAGATCCCGACGTTGAATTACAACATCTTATAGATAACCTTGCGTCGCCGGCACACTACGACACCATTCTAGGCGGTAACATGGTGCTGGAGGTTCCGTTTGCCGAAGATCTTCGCAAAATAATTTCCCCTATCAGGGCAGAGTTAGCTGCCATCGACCAAGACAATACCTACCAAGAACAGTTAATTCGCTCAATCACAAACAAAAGTGTGGAGATACTCTGGGAACAATACAGACAAGGCCTCCTAGATAATAAAAACAGAATGATCGACGAAACCTACGAGCAATTGTCTAATCTCGAACGAGAGTATTACGACCTCGTGCCCAACAAGATCAAAAACGAACAAATGGACCAATATCATAAGTCGGTTGTGCCGGTCACAAGTATTAAACGACATCATGACGAATTGGTCTCGAAAGAAGATTTGGCCAATTCAAAGTTTCGCCAAGAAAGTCCTTCGCCGTATAATCAGGACTCGCACTATTCGGTGAAGAGTCGGTTTGTTCGAAATAACCGAATTGAAATCACCAATGCCAGAAGAGAGGCTCTCGAGAGCTTGCAGTTGTCGCAAAGGGCATTTGAGTCGTCTCTCGGTCATCTGGAATTTCAATTGAGTGCGTCAGAAGTCGAAGACGATATATTGAGCATCAGAAAGAGAATGAAGATATCTGACGAAACACCGCTAGAAGAGCAACTTGAGGAAGCACGGGCGGCCAACGAAGAAACACCCATCCCGGAAGAGTCGCTTGAGGAGAAATATAAACAATTGTTGACCATGGAGGTGAAGCCACAGTACTCCACCTATTCGCAAGGACCGTCACAGATATTCGACTCGACTCGTTCAGGATTCCAGCCCTCGCCACCGTCGTCTCAGTTGTCTGATGCTTCTTCAGGAAAGTTTGTGATGCCTAGCATTCCTCCTCTAGATTGGTTCCAGTCTAGAGGTGCCCCAGAGTACAGGTTTCATCCACCGGTAACTTTGAATGGACCGGCCAATTGAGGTCGTTATCTTTATGTAATCTATTTAGCCTCTAATATCAGGCTTATATTCTAGTCCTTTTCCAACAAGATACTTGCGTTCAGCAAGCCAGCACCCACGACGGTATCGTCTGCGCAATCTATTAATGACTTTGACCTATTGGACAAGTTTGACAACCTGAATGTTTCCTCGGGCGCCAAGGCGTAGACTCCACTCTCTGACTGGAGTATATGTTTGAGGTACAGGTAGATGGTGGAGACCTGTTCGTCTTTTCCGAATTTGTGAACTAGACGCTTTCCATTGGGAAAACGAATCTGTATGCGTGTGAAATTGTCCAGAGGTTCTTCGTGGTCTCGCGGTTGGATTTGCAGAAACGGATCCAAATTTTGAGCCGGCTCATTCTGCTCTGGTTCATCTAAATCTATGGCATTGTCCTTGGAGCTACCTTGGTTCTCCTGCATTGACTGTTTCAAGGCAAACTCAATCTGCTGTTCTTCTGACAAAGCGTCTGGGTCGAATTTGACCTCATGCTGAACGGTGGGGTTCTTGGAGTTTTGGTCGAGAGAGAACTTTGCTAAGAAGTCGTCCACCTCTTCGATCCAGTCGTCCACCTTGGGGACCTGGCCGTCGGGCCATGTGCGGACCCTCTCACCAGTGAGGGGGTCAAGGATGGAGATGTGCGGGAGTTCACTTACGGTGTAGAAGCTCTGGTAGTTTTGGCCATTGGGCGAGTCTTTCTGGTACTGGAGAAAGATAAAGTGTTCCCTGACGACCGTCTTGATGCGCTGGTTGGACCAGAAATCACGATTGAGCACCTGGCAGGTGAACTCGGCCGGATCCTGGATGTTGATGAGAATCCACTTCTTGTCGGTGCGGCCCTGTTTCTTGGCCGAGTCCAAATCGACTCGAGACATGAGGTCGAACGGAGGCCGGAAAAGCGTCGCAAGACGTCTCTGGGTGGACGTGAGTTCGCTGAGGCGGTCGCTGCGTCTTCTGCGGCGCCGGGAAAGTGGTCTTGTGTGCTGTTCGTCGTCCTCGTCGTCGCTGTCCACCACGATTATTCCGTCGTCCTCGTCGTCCTCCCAGTCCTCGTCCTCGCTCATGGCGTCGTCCCGAGCAAGGTACTCGTCGGCCTCGTCCTCAAACCGCTGGTTGAACACGCCAATGCGTCCGGAGCCAAAAATGTCAGTTGGCCGGCTGATGGGCGGAGGCATAAATCCGTCAAAAGAGTCCACCAACGTCTCGTGGCGATGCACGTTGGCGTCCGCCTCTCGCACGTCGTCGCCGTTCGTTCCGTACGCTTCCTGCTGAAGTCTTTGGGCAATTTGCTCGTCGGACTCTTGATCGGCCCCGGCATTGGCGATGCTGGGAGGATGCGATTCCATGTATAAAGTCACGGCGTACTCCAAATCGTTGTTTGTGAGGTCCAAGTACTGCCTGGCCACGGCTGCGTCATCCGTGCCCGCCACGGCTAGAAACGTGGATACCAAATCGTCGCTCATAGTGTAGGGGAAGAGTTGCCCTTCGCACCCACAAACACAGGCCGATGGATTCGCGCCACAACACCCAGTGTGAGGTGGCCGCGGGGCCGACAACCATTGGTAGCACCATCGTTTGTTGTTGAAACCGGGTTCCCAAAAGTCGACACCTTGCAAATTGCATCCCGCTGCACTGCTACTCTGGCGTGGTACTGTGCTGGTTGAACTTTTCTGTGCTGGTTGAACCCAATCACTTTTTTCGTCCACCTTCAGCACCTCGCCGTGATCTCATTTCACCGTGGTCTTTGGCACCAATTTTCCCATTCAAGCCCTCGTATCCTGGTCTTGCACCGTCTGCATCTTTCTGCATTGTTAATGTTATAACGAATCTCATCGCATCTTAAGCATTGTTTTCCCGTCGAAAACACACATCATGGAGGAATACAACAAATATACTCAAGGAGGTCTCCTTAGAAATCGCTACCTCAAGGTTGCAGATATCAGTGAGGGCTCTTATGGGCTTGTATCCGTGGCCTCCGACACCAAAAATGGCGACAAGCTCGTGGCCGTCAAGTATTTGTATCCTCTCGAATACAAGCCCACGCTGAAGAAGAGCTCGCGGGCTTCTTCGTCTCCGGCCAAACTTCGGACCCCCTCTGGTCAGGGTGCTACAAGGTCGTCGGTTTACAAGGCTCTTCGCCAAGAAGCGGAGAAGGAAATCGGCATCCACAAGATCTTGGGTCCGCACCCCAACATCTCCACTTTGGTCGATAGCTTCGACTCATACTTGATCCTTGAATATTGTTCTCGCGGCGACTTGTACGATGCAATTCAGGCCGGCTCGGGCCCAGCGACCTCCCAGGACATCAAGGACGTTTTCCAGCAAATCCTCAATGCGTTGGAGTTCTGTCACTCTCATAGCGTCTACCATAGAGACCTCAAACCAGAAAACATTTTGATCGCTGAAGACTGGTCGATCAAAATCTGCGATTGGGGCCTAGCCACCACCAAGAGAACCATCACAGATCGGGTGGAATTCGATATTGGGTCGGAACGGTACATGGCACCGGAGCTCTTCGATGCTGGCGTTGAATATTATGATGCGTCCAAGGTGGACCTCTGGTCCGTGGGTATCATATTGTTGACTCTAGTGTTCCATAAAAACCCGTTCCAAATCGCAAACTACTCAGACAAGAGATTTCTTCAGTTTGCGTCCAACCGTGAAGTTCTATTCGACATCTTCTCAACCATGAGCGGTGAAATGTTTTCCGTTTTGCGTTATTGTCTCAACATCGACCCTGCCAATCGTGACCTTTTCAGTCTTCGCAGCGAGGTAGACTCGTTGACGTACTTTACGGTCGACGAGGAATACTACGATTATGCAGAAGCTGACAATGACGAAGCAGATGCTGAGTATACCGATTTCTCCGACGATGACGAGGAGATGTACAAGAAAAAAGAGGAAGTTCCCAAGATAATTGAGCTGCCTGCTGTTCCAGAAGAAGAGCCAGTGCACACGGGTATTTTGAAAGAACTGCCAGAAAAAAATGTCGGCCCCAGTGCCAGTGATGCTCCCCACAAGAGCATTAAATTCGATACTATTGATGATATTCCACATAACCGGCGGGCAGACGCATTGTTATCCGCCAACACAGATTTGCACCCCATTCCAATCTCTTCGGGTATCAATGGCAAGTTCCATCGTAATACTCGTAAACCGTTCAATGTTGCGTCGTATAACCAATCCGGGATTCACACCAACATGAGATCCAACACTGGAAAAAACTTCAATAGGGAAGACTTCTTTACTCCCAAGTCAGTCTTGAGCCATTATATGGATAAGTATGGCGATAATCAAGGCGGAAAAAACCGCCGCTATTCACGCCATAGTCACACGCAAAGTGACGATTGGAAACTGAACTCAAGAAGTGGTGACTGGAAGACAAACGGGAGACGTAAACGCTCGTGGAAGAAGAGCAAGGGCCCCAAGAAGAATAAGTCTACTCACAAGCCCCAAGAGGGTTCTAACCATAGAGAATTGATAGCGAAGGCAGCTTCAGGAAGGGTCAAACAGCATCTGTTTTCAAGTTCGAGGCCTAAAAAGATCTTTTCAGACTCAACTCCAACACTGATGTATGGTGTTGGCGCTATGAATTCAGCTGGGAAATACGTTCCACCATTTTTACGCTCTCCCCAACACGCACCCTCTCCTTCTGCTGAACCACTAATGGAGAAAATGGATAACCTTTCATTGGATGACGAAATGTTTCACTTAGAGGGCGACTTTGAAGTTGGTGGCTCGGAAGGTAGTACCTCGGGCAGCAAGTTGTTGGGGGCAGCGTTCAATGGCGATTTTCCTCGAAGACATCCCAAAGTTCCTCCCCTTTCAAGTCTGCTATTGCAACATGATTCGAGGGGCCAAAACACTCCCGGAGGTGGGCGTGGAAGCAACAGGCGCTCCACCAAGCCTGGTACGAGAGGTCCCAGACCTTCGTCGGTGGGACCTGTGCCCCATATTCAACCACTTGACGATTTGGTCAATACCACGATCAATTCTGGTGGCAAGTATATCCCGCCATTTCGAAGAGGTTCCCATTCTTCAGCCATGCCAATCTCCAAGGATAGATTCAATGATCATGGGTCTTTCAACAAGAATAAGTTTGATCTGGTATTGTTAAAGGATGGAGGAGCCTCGTCCGTGCCCGTGCGGAGCGCAGACTGGTTACATTTCAAGAAAGACTGGAGTGACTACGATTGAGAAAATGGTGTAATTATGCTCGATAAAGACTGATGTTCTTTGAGAGTATATGTGTATTTCGTTTAAATGCATGGTGGGTAATACTAAGCTTCCCTACTCGCAAAGCACTATTGCGAAAGTGCAAACTCTGATATATCATCTGCAGCAGTTCCTATTCCTCCACCTTTACCAAACCTCTGGCTGTATAATGGACATGACTTGTTGGTACTAATATGGCCATAAGCTCCACACGTGGCACACTTTCTGTTCGTATTCTTTCCTTTACCAATTCCTTTGCGGCTAACAGGTGGAGAGCCATCTGGGGGTTGGTTTTGCAAGGGATTTTTGACAGGAGGTGGTGGTGGATTTGGATCTTTTGACTTTTTGCCCCTGCCCAATTTAGACTTCTTTTCCAAACTTGCGTATCTCTCCTCTAATGCCTTTCGCCTGATTCTGTTCAATTCCTTATCGTTAGTTGGAATGATTTCATCAACATCCGCATTCCGCAACATTTCATCTTCAACTTGCTTCTTGCGTTTCACGTATGCCTTGATAATCCGAGGATCACTGATAACCTCCTCTTTACGTTGTAATATACCATTCTCATCTCTAAAGCGTCTTGATATCTTGAGAACCTTAGGATTCTTTGGATCCAGTAAGCTGCTCATCATTCTATCTTTTGATACCCGGTTCTTAACGTATTTCTGGTGATTAGCAGGTTTATACTCACGGTAAATGAAATTAAGGCCCTGTCCATGATGGGGATCCACTGTCAAGGAGCGTCTTTGAGCGTACCAAATTCTGGATACCTCATCCTCATATAACTTTTGCTGATAAGATGCGGTGCTATTTTTTGGAACATTCTCCTTGACTGGTGCAAATAAAGGAGTGAAACCACTTTTTTGAGTACATCTCAAAAACGAGAATCCCAAACCTATACCTGTCGGATCTCCTTCGCCGTTCAACTGAAGCATCGATTTGGTTTGGTTAGAAATTAAGAAATTTCGCGTGGCGTTCCATGGAGCTAATTCTTCGTCAATGTCTTCAATTTCCTTCTCCTTGTTATCCTTTTTAGACTTCTCTGCTTCTTCCTCTTCATCCTCGTCCTTCTTTCGTTTGTTCGCCCTTCTGTCCTCCTTGGTTTCGTCTCCAAAGATATAGAAAATGTCGTCGAGCATTTGGTTTCCATGCTGCATTGCATCTAACAATGTTACGTCTTCTGGTGTGAGCATGGCTCTGATATCTTCTTCTGATGGAACAGAATCGGTCTTTTTGATCTTCCAAAAACCTTGATCTTCTCCTGTTCTATTGTATTCCATGAACTCCTTCAACCTTTGCCTATTTTGCATATCATTTTGATCAGGAAAGTGATGGGAAATATCCTTGACTGAAATACGAGACTCATCATTGGCATTCATGGAACGGAACACAATCATGCGTAATCTGTTCTTGGACGCATTTGTAACTTTTCTCGAATGAGGCGCTGGGACCTCCATGACTGGAAAGATGTTTCCAACGGCGAACATATGATTGATTCCTCTCAAATAGTATTTCTGATGACTGCCTGCTCCTTGTGAGCGCACGAGCAAGAAATCGGTATTTTTCATTTCATTCTTGAAGATTGGAGCTCGCAACATGTTGTTGTACAATGTTGGGACAAAATCACCTCGAGCTACATGACCAAAGTTCCAGAATGGAGATCTATCTTCCACACCTAGAACGTGTGTTTCTCCAATTGGAGCCTTGGGTCTTGCGTTATCATCATCTTTTTCCTTGCGATAGTAGTTGATGATCTTTGATCCCATACCGAAATTCGATAGTATAGGCGGATATTGTTCGGAATACTCCAAAGCGAGCAAGGAAGAGGTGTCGGCATTTGTCAAGTCCGATGTTTTTGAAACTAGTTCTTGGGTTGTCTTGCCCTTGTCCTTCTTCTTTTTTCTTACTTTCAACTTTGAAAATGATATTAAGGTTCCAGGCCGAACATCGAAACGTGGCCTATGGAAGTTTCTGGCCTCATGTTTGGATAACTTCACCTTGTAATATGGAGATTGAAGCCTTAAGGCTGGAACCGAGTGTTCAATGGTGAGGTTACTCAACTGACTTCTAACCTTGGTATTGTAATTCTGTTTGAGAATGTCATACAGTTTGTCGTTCGATATGTTAAACTTGAATGCAATGCTTTTTTCATCCAGTGGGACCAAAGCTTTGGACTGGCTTTTTGAAGATTTATCAGGAACAAAGAGAAGCCCTGGATCGTTCATATCGAGCTTGACCACGTCATCGGCAATCTGGCCCGAGAATATTCTTTCATCATCAAGATACTCAGCATCCTCGTCCTTTGACTTTGAAATAAACCATGCTGTTCCTTGAGTTGTTTCTTGAGGTGCCCTTTGTGTGGATTCTTTACCGTTTATTATCTGATCATCATCCCAATCGGCAGCTGACAAGATTAAGTTCTTGTCGTAAGACTGAAACTTGTCTTCGTTATAGCCGTCGATCTCCAAGAAAGGGATGGTTTTAGTGACCACGTCGGTGTCAGCAGAGCCCGCTTTATTGGCTAATTCTACGTCGGCGTCGGTGATTTTTGTGATGCCTCGTACTGCCAGCTTGTTGGCCCTTGCTGCTCTTCGAGAACGAAATATCCTGCTTTCATCTTCCTCGACTTCGAGTGTCAACTTCTTGGGAATGAGAGGCTTGACGAACGATTTGGTCGCCAAGGGCGGGGTGAGGTAGGAGAAGAATCTAGGCTCGGGAAGGAACAACAAGTGGTTATTGTATGGCTTGGATTTATCGAAGTCGGGAAAGTAGTAGTTGAGCTGGCGGGCTTTCTGGTTTTCCTTGAGTTTTGCTATGGCATCCCGGAGTCTTTGCTTTTTGCGCTCACGGTCCTCTTCCAGAAGCTTGGGACCGGATCGTTTGCGGCTGGGCTGGCTTTCTGGCGAGAGCAAAGTGTTGTCGTCATGGAAGATATCTCCCATATCCGCATCTATCTCCACGTCATTGACCCTGTTGTCGGCAAAAAGATCTTCGTTGTGTCCTGTTTCGTCGCCACCTTCGCCAAACATGTCGTCAAACTCTTGGTCGGCCTCCTCTTGAAACTTCGATTCTTCGGCGTCAGCTTGCTGAGCAAGATCGCCTCCAAAGGATTCCAACGGATCTTCATCGTCGGCTAGCTCGTCGATATCCTCGTAGTCAACGGCGTCGTCGGCGTGCTTTGTGGCACGGGCCAGAAATATATCATTGATCACTTGGTCGTCGGGAATTTCATTGTCACTTGGCTGGTCTTCGGTGGACATATTTGGATTGGTAGTAGGTACGGGAGTGTTAGCTACTCGAATAGCAGTTCAAATAGTGCTACAGATACGTCTCGGGACCGCTGGTGACCGAGATACGTGCACTCTGTTGTTAGCTGAGGTTGGTACTCTGCGTCAATTTGAAGTTCGCGCGCAGAAATGAGAAGCCATCTGAACTCCAAGTTTTGTATGGTTGCCCAGTTTCTGAATGTTCTAGAGAAATTGGCGCCTCCTAGGCGTTCCCGGGGCATTGTGGTGGTTTTCGATATTGGAAAACGACGAGAAAAGGGACCCTTGGGCTTCGATTTTGCAGAAAGAGAGATATGGTTTGTTCACGATGTGGAAGCCATGGAACAATACTTGTCAACGGCGTTGAGCGTCGACGATAGATGTACGGTTTTGGTCTGGTACCAAGACTATGAGTCTTTTTTTCACATAATGGGATTCCTCAGTCGTTTTGATGGACAGAAACAACGGGACAAAACGACGGCATACGCTCGAGAGGCATATGGCTATTATTTGTCAAGGATGAATGAGGGCAACGCAATTCCTGACTCCGATCTTCCTCCCCACTTCTGTGACTCTCCCTTGCCTTTCGAGCTCTTGGTTGCTTTGGATTCATCGAGCTTGCATCGAGACCATTTATCGTCGCCAAGCATAGGACTCATGCAAATACTACGTACGATAAGTTATGTTCATGGGGGTCAATTTGCCGTGATTACAATACCTGCTAAAGCGAAGACTTCCAATGCCGGAACGGTGCTCTCACTATTGGAAACATGTGGATGCGATGAGTTTTCCGATCACCGTCCTGAAGCTCGGGCGATTTATTCTCAACTGGAGGATCTCAATTTGCTCATTCCGAAACTGTGGGACACGCTCGGCAACATCCAGCTGATCAGCCTTTCCAAAGTGGAAAACGGAATCAGTCCAAGCACCTACATCATCGAATCAGAAGCCCACCACTTCCACTTCATCGAAGCCTACAAGCATTATCTATCCCAGCCCGCCAACACACCCCAGGCACTTTTGGATCTCTTGGGCATCTCTGCGCCGCCAATTGAGTCTCCAAAGTCAACGTACCTGGTCCATGCAGCCCACGAACAACTTTTGGATGAGATACAGTCAAGCCATGAATACCATTGATCTAGAAAGTGAACAATGAAACGTAATATATGTGATCAACAATTAAAACAATACCGCTTTCCATATATTGCTTATATTTACCTGGCAAGTTTCATGTCGTGTAACCGCCGTAAATGCCCGTCGTAAACTTGATGGCGCGATGGCCTGGGATCGGAATCTGAAACACTGGGTAACTATAGGCTGACATAAGCGGGTTTCTGGTCTAGACCGGTCAACGATTGTTTCAAGTCCGCACTCTGAAACATCCACATTGGCATCGAGCCGGCATATATTAATCGAGCCAGTTTCACGTTTGAATCTGATACAGTTCCGCTCTTTCACAACACAACTCAATTGTACTGGTATTGCTCTTTGAAGCGGTACTCAATCGTTTTCAACTCTCAGTGGTACCCGACGTCACATCTCCTCCCTTGACCGGACGTATTTATGTCGCAGATTGTGAAGGCCGAGAGCCGAAAACCCAGCCATTTGTCTGACGAGGTTAGAGAATCCTTGCGGTTGATTGAGGATCTCAAGTTCTTCTTGGCCACGGCTCCGGCGAATTGGCAGGAAAACCAGGTTATACGTCGTTACTATCTCAATTCCGATGAGGGGTTCGTTAGCTGTGTTTTTTGGAACAATCTCTACTTTATCACAGGAACTGATATAGTACGATGTATTGTGTACAAGTTTACCCACTTTGGGCGGCGAATCATAGACAGAAAGAAGTTCGAAGAGGGTATTTTTTCCGATCTCCGTAACCTCAAGCGAGACTCCGATGCCGTACTCGAGCCTCCCAGATCGGAGTTTTTGAAGTTTCTTTACAAAAATTCGTGCTTACGGACCCAGAAGAAGCAAAAGGTGTTCTTCTGGTTCAACGTTCCTCACGACAAGTTGATGGCTGATGCGTTGGAGCGGGATCTTAAAAAGGAAAAGATGGGCCAAAAGCCCACGACGGTTGCAGAGAGGGACCCGGCAACCTCTTTTACATATAACGAGTCGATGCTGTTGGAAGCGATGTTGAGTCGCCATATGGCCGAGGATGTGGCTGGGAGTGATCTCGGGGCTTCCAAGGACGACGAAGAACCGGAATACAAGTCGTCTGCGGCAGCGCCTCGAGACGAAACCCACGACCCCAGCCTCTCAATGGCCGACTATATTAATGAAGAAACCCGCAATTCTGACGAGGACGACTTTCCCCTCGACTACTTCCCGGCAGAGACTTATTCGGCCAGAGTGCCGACTGCTGACTACATTCCACTAGATAAAGTTCAACCTGGCTATTCGGTGGCCTTCGACGACTTGGTTCGATCTTACAATTTTTCAATGCCCCAGGCTAACCCTCGAAACCCCAGTCCGCTCGTAAGCAAAGACGAATATTTGATCGAGCAGATGCAGCCCATCAAGCCCAACTCCAAAATGTACCAGGTTGAATCCCAGCCGACCCCCAAGCAAGTGGTTTTTACCGGGGCAGCTGCCTCGACGGAAATGGACGATTCTTACGGCTATCCTATCCAACCACCCCCCTCTGCATTCCAACCCCACTTTTACGAGCCCGTCAACCCTATGCAATATCAACCGTATATGGTTCCCTTCCCCGAATCATACGTCTACAATCCATATGTGGAAACCGAGCCTTGGTCGATGCCTTATCCTCATGCTCCCTTCGTGGGCCTGCCCATGTACAAAGAGCCATCTCATGACCATATGTTCCAGGCGATGTACGAACAACCACCCATGGTTGCTATGCATCCAGGATACCACCAGGTGTCCGAGAAGCAACAGGCTGCTAGTTCTTCGATGATGCGAAAGAAAAGAGAGTTACTCAGAAACAAAGGTGGCATTCGGAAACCTCAGGTGACCCCCAAAGTGAGGTTTTTCACTGCCAATGCTGATTCTCCAAAGGTGTTAGATTCAGACCAGTTCATACCTACCCCAGAATCTTCAATACCAAACACAGGATGAATCCTGTTTGCATATTTTTCATTTCTACAATGTGTTATACCGGATATATCATTTCAATATATGAAGCTCTATCAACTTTGGCTATAGTAGCACACCAACTTTTGCTGAGGGCCGGTCATACCGTCGAGAATATCATGGGTAATGGCCGGCTTATCATTGATCTGTACCCCCTGGCGACTGCGAATAATTTTATGCAAAATTCCATAGCTTAGCATGACGTAACGACGTACGTCTACGATATCGCTATCCATGAAATGCCTCATCGACGAATCCACCTCTATAAGTAGCGCGTTGGTCCAGAAGGTTGAGTTTGAGCTGGCGTTCAATGTCTTGAACAAGCAGTCATAAACAAATACGCGAGTAGAATCAGCGAGCTCAGGTCCTTTGGCTGTTTGTACCTCAAGCATAAGCAAACTTTGGGTCGGATAGAGCCCCGATAACATCTCATCGAATGTTTCTCTGATTCCATGATAAAGTTCGTCTTGTACCGATGTTTCAACGCTCAGTACCACAAGGCTGTGCCACAAGTTTTGTATATCCATTGGCTCGCGGTTCACAAGTAGCTGTTTCACGATAATCAAACCCTGTAGTCTAAGAGATGACGAGACATCCTGATCGGCTAAAAATTTCCATAGCGACGACAAAAGCACCTCGAACCCTTCACGTTGGAAATAGTCGTAAAACTCAGATCCACGATATACCAGTGATTGAAGTAAGTTGAGAAGGAACATGAAATCCAGTCCTTCGATTGTTTTCGTTTCGAGCCTAGAACAAAGTTTTTGAAAGTGAGTTACTTCATTCTCCGCTATGAAATTGTAGCTGCTTGTGTTTGCTGCTCGGGCAACCTGGAAGTTGAACCAGTTGAATGTGGAGTATGAGTGTTCTTTAACCTTTTGGGGAGAACCAAATTCGTTATTATCTTCATAGATTGACACTGATCGTCTCTTTGAAGAAAGCTTTTTTAACGGGTCGACCTTCTCGATGAAATCCTGGATTAGGCTCACTCTACCATCTTCATTCTCGGACAATTGGACCAGAGCTAATCCATCAACAAGGCCCGATGATGGAGTTGCAGATTGACTGAACTTTGCAAACATGTCTGACCTATGGACTCCATCCTGATCGACAAACACGTTGACATCATGATCCGAATGTAATCGCTCTTCAGGTTCTGAGAAATTCGGCGTGCTGCCTAGTGCCTTGCTTTCGGTTTCTTGAGCTTCACGATCATCGTGGCGCTCAATCATTTCGCAATCACTATCCCTGTCTGCTTCTTTGGTTTCCATCAAAGTTGAAAAATTGTCAAAATCTTTGACCGGGGAGAGCCTACTCAAAACATCCACCGGATTCACCTTTGTCAATTCCATGACCGAAGTATACTGTGTGAATTCTTGGCCGTTCGACAAGCTAAGGGTGTTGTCAATCCCAACTGTTCTCTCAACTTCATTGATGATGGTGGGGCTGGTCAGCTGTAATTCAGAAGTGAAGAGAGTTCTGTTGATCGGATACAACTTCCTTAGTAACCCTTTGACAATCTCGTAGAGTGGGGTATGTTGCACCAACAAAAATACCTCGAATAGTCCGGCCGAAAGCATTCTAAAGTTTCCATCACTAATAGCCATCTTATCCAAACCCAATGTTAAAAAATTGAAGATCGAACGCCAAAGACGCTGCTTGTACCGTATCACTTGCCTCATTACGCCGTCTCCTTCAATAATATTTGTTCGGTCTGTAGTGTAGGATAAAATGCGGATAATGCAGTCAAATAATTCCTCCAGTGATGATTGTGATATCATGAACAGAACGAAAGAAGAATCGATGTTGTTGATGAAGACGAATGAAAGCCTCAAATAATCCGATAAGCTGAATAGGCGAAACGACTTCTTATAAAATTCATCCGACACTGTAAAGAGACGCTCCAATTTCGAAGGGTCCCTGTTCGAAATCTTCGCAAGTAATGCAGGGAATTCTTGTGATAACTCTTCTTCCGCAATTATTGCATACTTGAGTAGACCAACCCCTTCTGCCAAAATGGTATCGTCAAGGGACGATAAAAAGTTTAAAATTATATCTTTGTCCTGGTCACCGTTCTTCATTGGGCTGTCATTGTCTGCGTCTACTGTGCCGTTTGTAAAGTTCTTTTGACCCTCTTCAGCATATGGTAATGGTGACACAATCTTAGGAGCTTCGGGAATCGCTGGAACAGAAACAGCCTTTTCTGGGGTACTGTTCCACAGTCTTGCGATAGGGCTTTGTTGAGTATGCATTTTTGCGGTCCATTTGCGTGGCTGATCGGAGCGTGTGGGTTCAGATACTACTCTCTCAGGCATGGAATTCAGCTGCTTATCTCTGTGGTTGTTTTCCACGGTGTGATTGGTGTTCGACATTTTCGGTGCAATCTGAGGCTTATTTGAACTTTCCCTGAATTCAGTTTTTCGGAAAGTCGAAGGTTGGGTAGTTGCGGAACCATTAGCAGCTGCCTGAGAGGGTGCACTAATCGGTGTCAGAGGCTTTGACCGTTGCAAGGCACGCACAGTGTTGGTGTCCAATTTCGAAAGCAACACTTGGGCTTCTTCAGGAAACTCGTTTGCAAAACACCAGTAAGCTGTTTTCGCTGAAGTACGTACGGTCGGGTTGGGATCTTTTAATATTTTCATCAACGTAGCTTGACAGAGTTCTACCCCTGTAACCTTATTTTGTGTGTTCTGTAGTAATGCACTTTGGAATCTGGTGACAAATATTTGGAGCCAAATTCCACTGAACGTACGAGGTTGGGCATTTTTCTCCAGTGAAGCCATGAGCGCACGGACCATGATTTTGGAATTGAAAGAGCAGTTTGAAAATAAAGCACACAAGGCAATATTTGCATTATTGGAAGTGATATTTTTGGTCGACGAGCAAAGTTTCATGAAAGTATTCATGAAGGAATCAACGAGGGGATCAACATTTTCACCAAGCATTATGGCTATTTCCTTCACAAGTTGGCATCCGTTAGTACTCAACGTTGTTCGGAGTGAAGTTGCTGCTTTGATGATATTTTCGCTCGAGTCTTTGATGCATGAGATTAGATCTTCCTGATAGTGTTGGAGAGCGTTTCCACGCATAATTGCTCTCAAGTTCACCGTGTATTTTTCTCGAGCGGTCCAATTGAACTCTGTTTCTTTACCTTGAAAAGCAGGGCTTTGGAATTGCTCGTGAAGTTCGTGATAGTCGGCGACGTTTTTTGCCGAGATATTGGGATCTATTCCGTAGCCGGAGAGCAGGGCTAAAATTTCAGAAACAGTTTTGGGGATCTTTTCCACTGTCAATGTTCGGTTGCCGCTCAAGTTGGATGCCGTGGAGGAGCTTCTGATGAGGGAAGATGCTCGAGATGGAGGTCTTGACGTTCGTACGGAAGTGGATCGTGTTGGCTTTGTGGGGGCACTGTGGGGATTGGTGGTAGGCACCGGTTTGATGTAGGGGGCGATATCAGGCAAGATGGAATTCTGCACATCAGAAGGGATGTTTTGATTTTCAAATTCTTTGAGAAGATCGATTTGGAAAATTTTGTTGTGCTTGAGCTTGTAGTATGACTGGAGTAATGCACACACCTCTGTCTGGAGTTGTTGCAGGTTCTTTGTGAGTAGCAGAACGAGGGTCGGGAGGAATGACGTGAGTTTGAAGTGAGGTGTGATGGAGAAAATATGGCGGAGCCAGCTGACGGACTCACAAGCAATGGTGGAGTTACGATGGGCCAACCCTATATCCCTGAGATATTGCTCCACCTTTGCAGGCTTCAGAAGCCAGAAGGCCTCGAGCGCGTTCTTGGCTGCGGTTCGACTGCTTGATCTGGAATCTCCGAGTCTGGTAATTATCGAGGGCAAGATCAAAGAAGCATGGGTCTCCAAAATGGACCCAGTCAGGTCTTGGATACTTATTCTCTTGACCAAGTGCGCCAAGGTACTGAAAGCATTGCTCAGAATCCCCTGATCTGGAATATCAACCGCCAAAGAAAGTGCCTCGATGTAGAAATGAACCTGGGTCATATTAACATGGTTGGTTTTTATGTGGGTTTTAAGGTCCACGATAGCGGCCAACTTATGGCTTGCCGGGATCTCCGACCTCACTATCTGTACCAATCTATCACCTGGCACCATGCTGAAGGGTGGGCGCTGTTCTAGTTTGTGGTGAAATGTGTAACTTCTGTTGATTGTTTTGGGGACTGCATGTTTACGTTGCGACGCGCGTTGTGGGGCCTGTGGTTCTGTGCAGGAATCTGTCAAATGGAAGCTCCATAGATGGATTTCGGTAAGGTTGTGGCTATGAAGCTATTAAAGGTTTGAACACTGCCGGAGCAGCTGGACACTCGCAGGTAGCGCTGCTGGACTGGTTCTTTGTTCCAATTTGTTAAAGTGATCTTTTTGGCTTATTTTGTAATTTTGTCATTTTCTGCGATTTAACTACGAGATGGCTCCGAGTAATTTACAATTCTCTATGACTATTCCCTACTTCGCTATAACCCATAAGCCCACCAACACGCACGCAGTGAAACCAGCAATTAGTCTCTTCTGAGTTCCACTCACCTTCACCATCGCAGTTCTTTCATCTGGTCTACCGTATGAGCTCTTGAATGCTGCCTCTGCCTGGCTCTCCCGTGGCTGTTCCTGTTCAGGCTTGTACACCTCGTTCATGACTTGCATGATTTTCTCGTCTTGAGCGGTATCAACTTCCATATCCTGGACGTTGCCAAAGAAATCAGTAAGTCTTACTTCGCTGACATTTCGGCGGAAAAGATCGGTCCTGATTCCGGGGGTGGAATGGACGTTTTCGAACGTGTACTCAGCGAAAAGCTTATCCATGGTAACGTTGGAGTTCTTATCGATTTTCTCGAGAAACTCAAGCGTGTAGTATGTGAACCTATCGATGACAGCAACCCCGAGGTCCAAATCGGAGTGGTGAGAGTACGACGATTCGTCAACCTTGGACGAGCCAACCGCCAATATATTGGGAGAGTAGAACCTTTCGTACATCGAGTTTGCCTGGCAGGTATCTATCATGAAAAAGATCTCGTTGTATCTCTTCTTCTCGTACATCTGTTCAAACGCATCGGCAATGTCATACGCTCCTATTTCTTCCGCATCCTGAAACTTTAAGAATTCGTTACCACCATGCCCTGTCAAGTAGATGAAGATATTAGAGTTCTCGTCCGTCATTAACCGCTTAGATCTCGGATGGTTGCTATCCCACCGGTCCGTGAGTAGCCTCACAAAGTTCTCTACTGTAACTTCGTAACCTCGATAGTCGACTTCAACCAGCTCTCCATACAAGTCAATGGCTTGGTCCATATTGTTGAAAACGGTTCCAGGGAACGCATTACGTGGATTGCAAGCAATGTCATCAGATAACATCAATATGATCTGTGAGTCGGGAATCCCCATTCGTTTTACGGTTCTGTACAAACTAAGAACATTAGCCATGTGTCTGTAGTTGAACCAAAACCGAGAAGTGGAAACTAAAACTGCCCAATTATTTGTATGGTGCGAGTCGTTGTTGATATCATTTTCCAACGGATGAGCAGTTCCAGCTTCCGAGGCAAGCCCTATTGCTGCCAAAAGAGCCCATAACCAGAAGGTAGCGATCTTCATTAGATGATTATAAACTCGAATCGCGTTCATGGAACACCGTTCCTGTATATACATACACTACGCCAAAGACCATACGGCAACCCATAGTACCACTAGTTCATGGCTTGCTTTGTCATCGTGCGGATCCGCAGCCTGGCTCTATTCCCCAAACCAAGAATGCGCTGAAGCTCCCAGTTCACCCACAAAGATTTCAGTGAATACTTGATAGCAAAAATCAAATTTGCGGCCCTCGTTCTGTCAAATTTCAGAACCCCGGCCCTAAGCTTCTGTTCATAGTCCTCCTGTGTGGTCGCATACTGATCACGGGCCTTTGTCTTGAGCTTCTTGCAAATATAGTCGACTTGATTGCTGGTTATACCTGTATCACTCTTTCGAGCCATATAGTAGTTCGTCTTTTTCATTTGCGACCGAAGTGACTCTGCACGCTTGAGTATTGTCTCGAGGTTCTTGTTTGTGTCAAGCACCGATTTGTTGGAGAATTTTCCACACTTGTAGTTACTGGCAATTTTTTGCTCTCTCGATGCAAATCTCATTATGGATAGCGAGAAGTAGGGCTCTTCCTCCGTTCCCGTATACAGACGTTCTAGTAAATAGAAGCCGTCCATGTCTAGCTGGTGGCCCCAGACATCGTATTCGAGCCTAACCCAGTCCAAAGAATTGTTGCGAATAGCCGAATTGACATTGACATTGTCTCCATATTTTTTAGATTCCGACGCTTCCAACTCAAGAAACCCATCAAAGGTTTTGAACTTTAGTTCAAGATCCTGTTCCATATTAGCTATCTCTTGTAGCTTTCTGGAAATTGCAACTTCTTCCTCCCTGCGAGCTCTTTCTTTCTCGATGGCTTCCTCTCTGCTTAACCTGGCTGCCTCCTCTTCATACTCCTCCCTTGCCTTCATCATATCTTCATACGATCGGCCATCAATGGTGAAATCCGATGGGAGCGAAAAAAGCGTTGGAACAGAAGTCACGCCCGTGTTTCGAGTTCCTGCAATATCAACTACATGGCAGAGTGATTTATCACCGTGCAAACGGAGTCCCCTTCCGATCATTTGTACAAGAAGGGGCCTCGACTTGGTGGGACGAGCCAAGAACAAAGAGTCGATGTTGGGTATATCGGTTCCCTCGGTGAAAACTTGAACATTGCACAAAACGTTGATGGATCCGTTTTTGAAGTCCTCTATGATGGCTCGTCGTTCGTGTTTTGCTGTGTCCCCAGTTACGTATTGAGCGTTGATTCCCTGAGACTGAAGCACACCACAAAGCGTTTTGCAGTGATTTATATCCACACAGAAAATCAACGTTGATGCAAAATTGTAACGCTTCTTAAGCTCCAGGTACGATCGTGCAACCAAAAGGTTTACGTCAAAAGAATTCATCGCCTTTGAGAGGTCAACACTGTCGTAGTCATTATTCTTGATAGCCACTGAGTTCAAGTCGACGTCGACATCAATGGTGGAAAAACGAACATCCACCAACTCCTTATTTTTGATCATTGTGAGTAGGTCTCTTTCAAACACTATCTCGTCAAACATTGTCCCAAGAGACTGGCCATCGCTCCGCTCCATTGTAGCGGTAAAGCCAATCACAGCTATATCCAGATTTGGAGTATCTGCCTTGAAATGGTGGAGAATTTTATTCCACGAACGAGCGGTTGCGTGATGACATTCATCCAATATTATCGCCTTGAATTCGTCTGGATTGTACTTTTCAAGCCGGGTTTGCCGTATCAACGTCGGCACTGATGCCACCACCACATCTGAACTAGAAGTGGGCTTTAGTCGTCTCATGTCAATTGACACTTCAAGATGGGGGTTTGCAAATTGGATTGTATCGGCAGCCTGCTTTATGAGTTCCTCTTTGTGGGCTAGAACAAGTACCTTAGAGCCTCCCAGCGACGCATTGCGCTTTATAAGAGGCAAAAGATGTGAAAAGACCACAGTTTTTCCGCCTCCGGTAGCAAGCACCACCGCCGGTCTTTTGACTCCTCTGTCCAATGCGGCTAATACGGAGCTTATGGCTTCATTCTGGTAGTCACGTAGCGTGAAGGTGCTCGTGGATGCATATAGTCGCCTGAAGAATATGCTATAACATGGAACACATCGCTTTGGTAATAACATTCATGTCAAGTTGAATAATTTAATACGCGAAATGGGTGCGAAAAATCTACAAAAATCAAATCTAGTCTGAATCTAACACAATTCAGCTATTTCTTATTATGTCCACTCGTGAGCGACGGTACACATGGTTATAGTATAGGTCATCATGGTTCGGCACCTTGTCTTCCTCGTTAACCTCGGGTCGGCCAATGCTGACCATTACATAAGTGCCTTCTTCTTTCTTAGGATCATTATGCGGACGAATAAAGTTCCCTGGATTTATCACAATTACTCCCCGTATCACCTTGGCAAAGAACTTGAGCTCGGAGGGAGCTATGAGTATATCTGGGAGAGTGTCGCTTAGTTCGGCTAGACCCATGTATGGCACTTCCAAACTGGAACCGCCTACCATAGTTGTAGCCAATTGGTCTCCCATTAGCCCAGTATAAAGGCCTTCGTTATTATCTTTGTTGGTCTTCTTAATCGATCCTGGAAACACAGGGTAGAACCTACGTTGATCAAAGACGTGTCCCGCAATTCTTTCAAACCGATTGGAAGGGAGAGTCGCCGAGGGTCCCAGACTGAAAACTTCACGTAAGTCTTTGAAAACGTCCAAATTGGAGCACGCAATCATGGTTTCATTAAGCGAGAATGTACTGGGGTTGGGTATGACTCTTACGTTTTTAGGGAGCCCCAACTTTTTCCTATCAAAGGAATCTTGGGGGTATGAACAGTGCTTGATGCAAGCATCCTGCAAAGAAGGTACCAATATTACCTGAACTTTCGGGTCCACCTTTCTCAAGCACTGGGATATTGTCTTTTGGAATAGGTCATTGTAATCTTGAGGCTGGTGCTTCTCGTTCTTGAGTTCAATGTCACCTTGAGCCACAGCATTGTGATTTATGTCGATAAAGGGCCCAAACATAAGTACGACGTGTGGCCTGCTGACAGTGTTTATGCGCTCCACCAACTTATCCATCTTGGTGAAGTCAAGAGTATGGGCGTTCGAGTACGGTCCCGATGCGATCAAGATCTTCAAGCCACCTTCCCCCACCTGCTCTTGGTACAGTTCCAATTCTTGTTTGGAGGACACATGCGACCCGAGAGAGGGGAGTGTGCAAACTTCATGGACAATGAACGAGCTTCCGGTTGGGTTACGACCTTTCAAAACGGCTATTTGTCCCGGAAAGAGAGAGTAGTCGGAAACATTGGACAAATCCAACGGAATTCTTTGTCCAATACCACCGAGACGTGAAGTCTCTAGGAATAAGGAGGTAGAATTCAAGTTCTGGTTAACCTCTTTATCATAAAGTGGAGAGTCTGGTACTATTCTTCCGCAGCAGTGCATCTCAAATTGGAAGCTGACGCAGGGGTTTCCAAAGTTGATATTTTCTTTGCCCGTTTCCAAGAACAAACGGGTCATGGTGTCAATTTGTTCGTCAAGAACATCTGCACTTTCAAGAAGCTTCATCGACATTGTGCGGAACTTGTACTTGGATGGATCGAAGTTATACAGCAAGGTAAATGCCTTTTTCTCGGAATCATCGACTCCAGCAGATTCTTCGACGTTGGGATTGAGGGTTTCAATGACCGTGTGGGAAGCTCCCGAAGTTTTGGCGGAGGTGGGTGATGAGGCAGGAGCGGAGGAGTTTTGGAAGGTATTGTTGGCAGTAGCGTATTCTCCAGGAGAAGAAGCCAAGTCTAAGCGAGGCGTCTTGAACAGGGCATAGTCATCGTTTTGGTTCTTTCTCTTCACTTTGGGGGTGACTGGATTGGCAGAGAGTGGACTGGAATCGGTGAGGGCATTTGTGGATCGAATAACCGGTTTCATACGGCCATTGAAATCCTTGATTTTCTTCAAGGAAGGCGTAGCATTGGAAGCTGTGTTCACAAGGTTAGACTGCATGTGCTCATGGAACCGTTCGAGATTTTCGAGGTTCAATTCCAAGTTATCTTGCACTTTGGTAACGTTGTAACTCTCCCATTCGACAAAAAGCTCATCACTTGAAACGTTGAAAATCTGTTGCAACTCAGACAACTTGGCAATGAGCGGATCCTCTGCATCTCTGATCCCAAAAGCCTTCGATAGCGAGGCAGAATTATCAGATGCCATGACAAGTAAAGACGCGACGCGCCCGATATTTCAACGGTGATGAGATGTTCACGCACTGCATACAAATACACTATTCTATATACATGGATTCTAGTTTTCCTTGGCGCCTTCAGCACTCTCGGAGCTGCCAGACTCTGGCTTAGATTCTTGTTCTTCTTTTTCTTCTTTCTTAGAATCTTTATGTTCCTTTTCGTCGGTGGTTTCGGTCTCTCCAGTGGACTCAGACTCTTTCACCTCCTCGGCTACTCCCTCGGTTTTCTCCTTTCTTCCCTTGAACTTTTTCTTCCCGCGCGAGTCATTGAAACTGCTGCGTCTCTTGGTCACTTCGTTGACTCCAAAACGCTTACCTCCTTCTTTGAGCTCCTTGTAGGTGAGAAGCGACATCTTCTTCAACACGTCCTTTCCTTCCACGCCGTCTCCCTCGAGTATACCGTCGGGGTAGCTGACATTCAACTTGTTCAAGAAGTACTCGGCATCTTCCTGAGTCTTGAATTCCACATCAGCAATGCCCAAAAACTCACGACCGGCCTTGGTGCGGTGTCTACGAATCGAGCACAATGCCTTTTCAACGGGCAATTGTGGCACAATTTTGGTCGAGAACCATTCCTCCAAGTCTTCCTGGGTGGCATCCTTGGGGAACCCTTCGATGTGAACACTATTTCTTCTTCTGGTATTTTTCAACTCGTTGAAATCTTTCAAGGGATCCTTTCTTCTGATCATATCGTTGTTGGACGAGAGCACCAACTTGTCCGACGCCTTGAGAGCATCAATAACCTTGTCTTCTGGTCTGTATTGTCTCATACGACCGAAAGTCAAGATGGTCTTCAACTCCACCCACCCATCATTGGCCTCATAAATTCTCCACAAAAACTTGTCAGTTTGCAAGTTACTGTCCGAAAAGTAAAACTCCACTTGCTTCCTCACTTTGTCGGCGAAATCAGACCCCTTGTATACACTGTCGCTCATACTTATTGAACTCATCGCTCACTTTCTCACTTCAAGAAAGTCGTGCCCCTGTCACCGGTTTCCCGAGATCTCCACGTGATGACTTCTTCGATGAAGAAGGTTTCCAAGATAATCACCATGGCCACTGAACATCGAAGCACCGAGCTAATAAATGCATACGAGGCTATATCGCAACGAGTAGCGACGGCTGGTAACTCCCGCAAGGTGCGTCTTGTAGCTGTGTCAAAATTAAAGCCCGCATCGGACATATTGGCACTCTATAATCATGGGGTACGTCATTTCGGGGAAAACTACGTCCAGGAATTAGTAGGCAAGGCCCAAGAGCTTCCAAAAGACATAAAATGGCATTTTATCGGAGGGCTTCAGACAGGAAAGTGCAAGGACTTGGCAAAGGGTATCGATAACTTGTACGCGGTGGAAACCATTGACTCATTGAAAAAATGCAAAAAGTTAGACACTGCAAGATTGAATGCAGAGAAGGACTCTCTCAACGTCTATTTGCAGATCAATACCTCCGGGGAAGAACAAAAATCGGGATTTTCTCTTCTGGATACAAAAGATCTCAAAGATACCGTTCGCTTCTTAACCAGCGAAGAATGCAAAAAGCTCAAACTTGAAGGTTTGATGACGATTGGCTCTTTCGAAGCGTCTGTTTCAGGAGAGGAAAACAAAGACTTTAAGGCTCTCTCAACCATAAAAACGGAGCTTGATAAGGAATTCAACTTGGATCTTGAGTTGAGTATGGGCATGAGTAATGATTTCGAACAAGCCATCAAACAAGGCAGCACTAGCGTGCGGGTTGGTTCATCAATCTTTGGTGCCAGACCCCCAAAATCTTCTAATACCTAACATAGCCGTACATTTACTCACATAAAACTATTCAGTCTTTCTTGGCCTTTCTCAACAACTTTTTCAACGAGTTCTTCTTCTTGGCACCCTTCGCACCAGTACTGGAACTACTACCTTCATCATAGCTCGAAACGACAGAGGAGCTTGGTTGTGAGTCGTCTTGCTCATATTCTCTTGCGGCGCCACTGCCGGTTTGCCTTGTAGTTGGGTCTTCACTTGATCCTACAATCTTGCTAGTGTCTTCATCAGCGTGGCTATTGTCGTCGATTGTTGAGTAGCGCACCTGTCCTTCGTTACTCTTTGTTTGAATGATCGAGTCTGAGCCATCCTTGCTTTTTTCCAAACTCAAACGTTCGTTCTCCTGGGCTTCACGAGCCCGCTGCAACTCGAGCTCCTTCTTTTTGAGGGTCTCTTGCAACTTTTCGTACTCACGCTTGCTCTTATCGCCTCTGGAAACCGCTCCCGAAGAAACACCGCTGGCCACACCACTACTCTTCTCATACGACGTCAGCTGTCCCTTTTCTTCAATTGGCTGCGACACATTCGCACCAATGCTCTTTGCTTGGGCCATAGCATCTGAAGCGGTATACTTTGACCAGTCCCCATCATGCTTGGGTTCGTAGTTGGGCTTGACCTTTTCGGTGTAGTAATCGTGTCTCAACTTGAGATCGTTGTCAACAAAATCATTTTCCCATTCGGTTTCACTCCGGAACAAGGTGGCCAACTTGGACAAAAGAAAGTAGAGTAGGAAGAAGGTGTGCTCACTAGCAAACAAAACGAAGAGCATGAGAAGAGGCGTAGCATGAACATTTGCCTTGTCCAAAGCAAGCTGTCCCAATGTCTTTGGAGGTTGGGTACCGTGACGGTAGAACACAGTGATCAATGGTGAAATAACAGAACCCAACCAAGTCAAACCAAAGAAAGCAAGATTCCACGGATGAATACAGTCAACTCTCTCGGGAACCGGTGGACGAAAGTATTTACCGTTAGACAACTTGAGGGTATCCAACTTCAACGTGAAAAGAACAAAAATAACAGACACCAACGGTGCGAGGGACCAAACAGGACCAAACATGATCAAGTAGCCGTATTGCACAGCAATGCTGCGGAAATCGTCGTTGACATTATAAGTGGGTAAGGTGGAGATTTTCCGGGCATTTTCAAGCCATTTGTGTTCTTCCTCATTATCTTGGGGAGTGAATGGCTTTTTCTTCGAGATCAAGGCCTTAATTTTAGGCACCACAATTGGGAGAACGTACTTCGTAACTAGTTGGATCACCTGCCCGGTGACCACGAAAAAGAAAAACTGAGCGTTCAAACGGTCTTGGTTAATCTTGAAG
The DNA here is from genome assembly GCA_003676015.1 of Meyerozyma sp. JA9. Taxonomy (NCBI): domain Eukaryota; kingdom Fungi; phylum Ascomycota; class Pichiomycetes; order Serinales; family Debaryomycetaceae; genus Meyerozyma; species Meyerozyma sp. JA9. The sequence continues at coordinate 280,571 of NSDU01000023.1, forward strand.
TCTTCTTGACGCTTGACGGCTGTCATATATTTGTAGTAGAATCTGTTTTCATTGAGTCTTGTAGCAATATTGTGCTTTATGTCGCCCAAATGAGGCTCCACCAAGTGCGCAAACGGCAAGTAGATGAAGGAGGTAATGAGTAACGGCATGTAGCTAGTCAAGAAGGTAAGAACATAGGACTTGATAAGCACAGAATTGTTCTTGGAGTAGCTCGTAGGATGGCCCTCGAATATCAATACCTTGTCGGTAACAAAGTTGTAGATCATGGTCAAAATGGGGACAAACACTGTGATCATTATGGTTGGAAGAAGCGCAAGAAGCGATTTACCGGGTCCATCATAGATCTCTGTCAAAAAGATCTCCAATACAAAACACAATAATTGATAAGAGACAAGCACTATGGTGAAACCCAATGCAATGGGGATAAAGCCGAGTTCTTTCAAGTAGAGATATGCTTGTCCATTACCCTTGTGTTTGTAGGAAGACTTTTGTTCGTAGTCCTTGTTCAAGCGAGCCAAGTCTTCCTTGTGTTCTTCGACCAAATGGCAATTGACAACCCCCCATTTGCTGGTGATGTAGTTTTCTCTTCTCTTCCAGAGCGCTATGAAGAATGTGCCCCACAATAAGTTGAAACCAGTATAGGTCAACAGATATTTGTGCTTGGAAACGAAATACGACACCAAGCCCACCACACCCAAGCCTACTAACCAGTAGAGATAGAATTGCACAAACTCAAAGTACAAAGCAATCTGGACACCATGGCTCTCCTTCACTCCATGGACATCAGTGGAGCCAGCAACGTGGGTCTTCAAGTCGTCCGCAATGTGAGTCTCTTCAAAGGCAGATGTGACTGGAGTAATACTCTTGACAAACACCCAATCTCCCGCACCCGGAGAGATACCAATTCCTCCCACGGCATCAGGTGAGGTAAGGTACTGGTAGACAATTCTAAGCCTGTCATCTCTAGATTCCTCCTTCTTGGGAACTCCAAACTCGTAGTTTTGGATGAGTTCTTTTTCAAGCTCCTCGGCGTATTTGTAAGAAGAAAGCTTAATGAAAACCAAAATTTCATTGGCATCACTACCAGGACGAACCTGTAAATAAAAACCAGAATTGTCCAAAGTTTCAGCCAAGGATTTCATATTGCTTTCAGCATCGTAGGTGGTGTGTCCGTTCTTTGTCGGATGCAGCACAACCAACATAAAGTCCGGATTCAACGCCTGGATGGTATCATGAGCGGAAGTCATGTTTGTTCAATTGGGACCAATTGTTTGCAATTGCTGTGAGTTGCTGCAATTTCACCACGCCTGACTGAAATACATCGAGGAGGAGCCCGCTGACATAAGCGACAATAAGCCTGGAATTAGCGGGGCGATACGCGGTGCGACCCTGAGTGCGACCGCGGGGGGACCGCGGGGCGACGTTGGAGTGCCATATGCCGGATACCCCGACGGTTTATGCTACATATTGCATCCATTCGTAACTACCATCCTATGTAGGCGCGGCTCACCACTCTAAACACACGGACCCGGCCGCTCTTCATCTCGCTCATTTTGTAAGACTCTTTTCTCACATGCCCACTTGAATCCAGTTCGAGCACTTTGAACTTGTCCTTCTTGACATCGTATTCAGCCACGATTGCAGAGTAAGTCTCTTCTTCTCCGAGAGTTATCTTATTGCTTCCGATACCGAGTCCCTTGCTGGAGAACTTTCCGTTTCGAACGCACAAAACGTCTCCTGGTCGAACGTCATCAATACGAGCAATATTACTATTGTTCGAGTTACGGTAAATGGTTACTCCAAACGACTTGTGCCCGATGGGTTGCAACGCCTTGGGGTCCTTGGCCTTGATGGTACCAAACACCACCGACGTGAGCGGTTCACTCAACTTGGAGCCAACCATAGACGAGGCAATTGTCAACACTTTTGTCCCCAACTCACGATGGTACCTATCGAGCAAGTCCTTGCGAATAATCGGCGGCGCTTTCGTGTAGTAGTTGACACACTTGACGGTAGACCGAGGGTCTTCTGTTTCGTACTCGAGCTCGAAAATCAACTGCGAGAGGTCGTAGAAGAGCACATAGTAGTCTCTGTAGTTGATGGTGCGCCCTCCTCTCTTTTTGATGACATGGGAGTCCACCTCGTATGTCAAGTCGACGCCGATCTTGCCTGCGAGAACATCAGGCAACTCCTCCTTCAACCACCAGCTGGTGTTCTCGTTGATATTGGCAATCTCGTATTCCAACGAAGCCAACGCAGCCGCAGCTTGGCTCTGCTCACCGGTGCTTCTGGTGGAACGACTTCTTCCAAGGTCATTGGACCGCCTGCCAAAGTCTCCTGACTGTCTGTCTCCTGATTGTCTGTCTCCTGGCTGTCTGTCTACCGACTGTCTGTCTACCGACTGTCTGTCTGACTTCTCCATGGACTTTCGGTCGGAACCAATAGACGACCCGGTGTATGCCCGAGGGATTCGCTGCTCCGAGTATTCTCCTTCAGGAATTCCAGACATGGTAATGTCACCTACTTCTGTGGATGTACGGCTGGTAGGGATAGGTGGTGGAACCGCCCTAGGCACCTCGTGAGGAACAGGAGGAGGGGCCGCACCAGGCATGGTTTGAGATCGGGCTGGCAAAGAAAAGTCAAAATTGTCGTTCGACGTCAACGAAGCGAGCTCGTCATGTACCGATGTGCCAGCACGAGCCGGGGGTTGAGTGGGTACGGGAGGTGGTCCTTCCTTGGGCGTAGACTGCTGGACAGGGTGAACGGGTGGAGCACTTGGCACCGGAGGTGGAACCAGGCGTCCTGGAGGAGGTGCAAGTTCGGGCCGCGAAGCGGGCACCGGTGGGACCGATGGCGCTGGTGGAAGAGGTGGCTCAGGCTGAACATGTTCAGATGGAACAGCAGGTGCCGGCTGGACAGGGAGTTCCGCATGCACTGGCGGAGCAGGGACTTGTGGAGCAGGAGGTACTGGCTGAGCAGGAGGCACTGGGGGTGCGGGATGTGCCGTTTTCTCATCACGTTCAGGATGTGGACGAGAGGCTAAGTGGTCCGGATACTGACCATGACCATGGCCAGAAGGCTGCATGTCCGACACATCTTCGTCGGCGTCGTAGCCGGTGACTTCAGGCTCTATGGGCGGCTTTGCCAACTTTATCTCACTGTCCTGGCTGTGGTCTCGGGGCTCGTCGTCTCCGTCGCTTTGGATGGCAGGAGGTGAGGGTTCCACCGGAGTCATGGGCTCGACATTTTCTGGATGAAGTTGTGCATCTCCTGCCTCCGGGAACTTTGTATCGGTCTCCGTGAGGTCCTCATCGGGGATACCAGACGACGAGTCGATAGAAGGAGCCTTTTTGTTCGAAATATGGTCAGCGTCCCGATGAAGCAACTCCTTTGGTAAATGGTCAGGATTAGCAAATGGCATAACTGGAACTGGCCTAGCAGATGTGGCTTCCTCAGAAACGTGGCGTTCTCCATCTCCACTAGCATCGGACTTCTTGCGCGTAGGAGTGGGCTCACTGGGTTTTCCAAATGAAGGCGCCATGCCCATCATTCCAAACATGTTGCGACCTCCAGATATCTTGGCCATTCTTTGAACCAACCTCTGCCTCTTGAGCTCTTCGTCGTCCTCTTCCTCCGCCACGTCTTCAGCGTCTCCCGCCTGTTCTGCAGGATGCCTTTCAGCAGGTCCGCTTTCAGCATTTACTTCCTCGGCACTCTCCTCTTCCTCTTCATGATGCTTACCGACGCCAGCATCCTCAGAAATTGGCAGTTCATGGTCAGGGTCTTCAGCAGGTGCATGAGAACGAGCCTCGGCAGCGAGCTTTCTCTCCTCTGATCGCTTTTGTTCGGCTTTCTTGCGTTCTTCCTGTCGTCTTTGGGCCGCAGCCTCCCGCTCGGCTTGTTCTGCCTGCTGCTTTTGCAAGAGAGCAATGCGCTCCTTCAAGCTCATTTTGGGCTCGTTGGACTCCTCTTCTTGCTGGGGATCGGCGGAGTGCACAATTTCAACGTTCTTTGGGGGTTCATTACGCACATGTTTCACAGTGGAGTCGTCGCGGGGCTTGATTGGAGGAACGTACGACGACTTTCCGGTCGCCACAAACTGGTTTTTGATGTTGTACGGGTCCTTGGGAGGAGGGGCGCCAGGCATGGGCACACGAGGAACATCTGCCTTGTGGTCTTTCGTGTGGTCGGAAAACGCACTTTTTAGCTTCAGAGGCTGTTCTGCCAGAAAGCTTGCGGGACTACTGGCAGCGTCAGAACTGTGCAATGCCTTATTTTCAGTGCTTGAAGCGGTTTCAGCGGTTTCAGTTTTGGTGTGTTCTTGCTTATGGCCAGTGGTCGAGCCAGTGGTCGAGCCAGCAGCCCGAGCAACTTGTTCTTCAGGTTCAGGACCCAGCTTTGTGATCGGTGCCGCCAGCTCAATGGGTGCTGGTTTCTGCTCACCGTCGTCGTGGGCAATCAATTGAACGAAGTTCTTGGGAAAAATACCAGTTTTACCGTTAAAACTTCCCGAATACCATTCATCGTCTTCAATGTCAGTAACGGTAATTATCAGACCCACCGTGAATGGAAGGTCGTCGTCGTAGTCAGATTGGTAGTCAAAGATGGCACGCACCTTGAACGGTGGTTCCGGTTCGGGCATGATGTGTATTCGTATCTGGAACGTTCAGATACTGGAATGAATCCCGGTGCGACCGCACTGCCCTAAGGCCCCTCATGTCGTGATTATGTCGCGCGGCCCTAGTGTTCGACTTGCCAAAATCGCGAACGAGACCCACCGATGTCCAAGGCATCGACCACCGTTGCGGTGTCTAGTCAGAGCTTGGGCAAGCTTCGACCCGAGAAATCGCTCAATTACCACCAGCAGGCTTCCATAACCTCGTTGGATTTCAATGACGCTGGCCAGTTTCTCATATCGGCCGGGGTAGACCGCTCGATCCAACTTTACGATGTCCATAAAGGTGTCCATGTTAAGCTGATTCAGTCGCAGAAATACGGAGCGCACTTGGCACGCTTCACTCATGCGGATTTCGCCTGTCTTTATGCATCGACTCCGGATTTGGAGTCCGATGTGGACCATTCCATCCGTCATCTTTCTCTCGCCGACAAGCAGTATATTCGCTACTTTAAGGGCCACAAACAGCAGGTGCTCAATTTGGAAGTCCACCCCGTGAAGGACTTGTTTTTGAGCAGCAGTGTGGACAAAACTGTCAAGTTGTGGGATACAAGAGCGTCCACTCCGGCCGGAAATATCGATGTTGGCCAGCCTTCTTTGGTGGCTTACGATCCTTACGGAGTTGTGTTTGCCGTTGGAAAGTATGGAAATCCGAAATCTCTGGCTCTGGAGGGCCAATTGGCGTTATACGATACAAAATCGTTCGACAAGAGACCTTTCTTGACCGTTCTGGTTCCTCTGATTCCCAACGCTACTTGGACCAAGCTTGAATTTTCCAACAACGGTAAGCTTATCCTCATCTCAACCGACGCCCAAGAAGACTACGTTGTCGACGCATTCACTGGCAAACCACTTTGTGTTCTTCAGATGACGTCGACTCCGTATAGTCATGAACACTACACAGAAAACTGGATGACCTACAAATATCCGTCTTCAGGTCGAAGCTGCTTCAGTCCATGTGGGAAGTTCGTACTTGCCGGCTCGCCAAAGATGAGTGTGTTGGTGTTTGATTTGGCTGCAATCAAATCTTCTGACGGAAGTAACGATTTCACACAAGTTTCGCCGACCAAACTCAAACCGGTTCACGTTTTGAAAACTGACCACGGCTTGCCAAAAATAGTCACCTTCAACCCAAAACTACTCTCAATTGCAACCGCCGATAACTCGGTGGCTCTATGGAAGGGCGACGACTAGACTGCAACCAAACACCAACATCATATGTTCGATGCGAATTTCCAGTCACCATAATGAACCTTTCCCGCAAGCTACTTTGCCAACGAAAAGCGGTTTTTTCGGCACCGAACCCATTTCCTAGTACACTGTGGACTTTCAATGGCTTCAAACCACCATCGGTCAAGGATAGCAATGATTATTTCAGCACTCACCTGACAGACGTTCCCACCTATGCTCGTTACAGCTTACCTACTGCACCAACCGATATCAAAGGAGTGGATCCCGAAGTGTATCTGCATATGAATCGGAAACAAATGGCCAAGGAGCTTCCGAAGCTAGCATCAAATCGGTTTTTCAACCTCATATTCTTCCCTGAATCTCATCACATAGCTCTGGTAAGAAAATCGACTATAGCATACATGTTTTCGAACAAGGGCGGGACTTTGTTCAATGATGGTGAGTACGCAAGACTATTCACAACGTATAACGGAAAGTACAAAAAAGACAGCTATTTTAGCACAAGAAAGCTTCCTATGGATAGCGCCATAGAAAGACAGAGATTCCGGCGCTTAGTCAAAAGCGATCTCTACGAAGCGATATTCAGGCATACAAAAAATGAGGACATCAACATAGTTGCAGGTGTGTTCTGTTTTAGATTTGGGTTGGTTCCGGTCACACAAGAAGACCATCTTCAAATCAAACTCGCTATTCGAAAGGCAGTACTGTCTCTATTTGATCGCAAATTGCAAGAGCAGTTGAAAATCATCTCCAGAAAACATCAGCACATGGCGGCACAACTTCTACGCAACATAACTGTACATAATACTATGGGGGAGGAGAATGTGCCAGGATATTATCCAAAGTACCCCTTTCTCAAAAATGATTATAGAGCCGCCGGCCGGCAAATTTAGATACATGCCCAATCAGGTTCTGGGGCAGAAAACGAAAGTAGCTTTCCATTGATGTTCACCTCGTATTTTCGAGCATGTAGCCAGAAAGAACCACATTCTTCTGTAGACGCCACGATGGGCCGTTGGCATTCTTCACATACAGTTTTTGACAGAAATAATTCTGCTAAACGGGCCTGGCGTAATTGAAGAAGCATCTTTATATTGTGCTGAATATCTTCCGATTCAAAATTCGACTTCTTGACAATATTGATCTGTATGTCAGTGTTGTCTTGTGTTGACTGTTCCACTCGCTTGTACAATTTTAGTTCAATATTGTTCCGTAGCGAATTGAGTTTATCCGACTTGGCTGGATTATACAACGTGTCATTGACTATGGGAAAACCCAAGTTGCGAAGATGAATTCTTATTTGGTGCATTTTCCCCGAGTGGGGTTTGCAAGAAACTATGCTCTCATCAAGTTCCACATTGTACTTTAATCTGGTGAATGTGGTGGACGAGTCGACAGGCACTTGACTTCCTGGCATAATGTAACCAGCTGTTGAATTGAGAAGAAAGACGGGACCTTGATAAGTGAGCCGAGAAGCCGGAAATTCACCCTTGACCCTTGCTATGTATTCCTTTTCAACGTCTTTTCTCAGTTGGAGCTGCTGCTGAATATTTGAGCAAGTCGCGGAAGATGTTGCCAACATTAGTATTCCTGAAGTAGCCTTATCGAGCCTGTGACATGGAAATATGCTTTCCAAATGCAATTGAGCCTTGACTATCTCGGTCACTGAATTAAAGCGAAAGTTACCGGAAGGATGAGTTGGAATCCCACTGGGCTTGTTGACCACAATCAATGATGGATCCTGGTATATTATACCTATTGGGCCCGACCAAGGAATAGGCGGCTCATGGATGTGCTTGTAGTTCAAGATTATATCATGCTGTCGCAACGGTTGCGTTATCAACTTTTCACCTTGTATTATGACCGGCTTTTCTTTACCTTTAATTTGGAGCTGGAGTCGATTCTGCTTTATATCTTCCTGAGAAAGACGTAAAGATTGTCCCAAATCCGATTCAAAAACCTGGGGAATGGTACGGCCCTCCCATCTTTGCTTCACGTGGGTTTTGTACTGGAAATAGTAGGGAGTTACTCTGCGGAGTCTGCCGTCAAAGACATAGCTCATGAAAAGTGCGAAATGATCTGAAATGAAAAATAGCGGGGAAATAAAGTGGGACAGAAAAAAAGTGAACTGAAAATTTAACTATGAACGATAAATTAGGTATACATAACATTTTTGCAGCTTCGCTGCCGTCTAGTCTTGCAAGACGTTTTGTGCATTTCTGCCAATGACATTTCCTGGAGGATCGTACTCACACACCACATAATGGCCCCAGTTGTTCCGTGAGCAGTCCTTAATGGCACATCCCATTTTTGTGGATCCCTTCCAAACAACCTGAGTGAAATGGTTGTACTCGTTGGCAGTTTGGTAGTTGTATGTTTGGCCCTCATCGTACCAAGCGGTCACCGCAGATGGTCCATCTTTGAAACCACAAGCAAGATTCTCACCAAACTGACCATGGGTGTGTGTCAATACTCCGGAACAGTCGTACGAATTGGCGTTATTTTGGGCGTATTCGTAGGCCAGGGTGTCCCACGATAACGGGCCAGCGCCATGGGCAGCCCTGTACTTATTATGGATATCCAAGATCAGCTTGGCAAAGTCCTCATCGACCCCAGATGGACCGATTTCTGCGTAGATATCGCCAGACCCAGAAGACAGGGTTTCGGTGGAACTGGCAGTCGAACTAGTGGAAGTGGTGGAGCCCACACTGAAAAGGGGAGCCGCCGAGGTTGTGGTAGGCTGGGTAGAAGCAACAGGAGCAGCCGAGGAGGATGATGCCGATGATGAGCCCGAGGTATATCCAAATTCAGAGAGCCAGCCCTTCACTCTAGAATTGCCCAAAAGCGACCCCAACAATCCTCCGAAGCCAGAGGTCGACGAGCCCGACGAGGTCGACGACTGCGACGTCAGCGACGCAGATGCCGTGTTGGAGGAGGACGAACTGTCTCCGTCAAAAAGGCTGAGAAGGTTGCTCCAAATAGAGGATCCAGAACCGGAACTAGCTGGAGCTGAAGAAGCAACTGGCGAAGCAGCTGGAGAAGCAACCGGAGAAGCAGCTGGAGCAGCCAAGGCGGTGGCTGTCGTAGCTTGAACAGCAGTCTCATACACAGTCACCACAGCAGGTGCTGGAGCTGCTTCTACTATAGCAGCAGACAAGATGGCCAATGCAGTGGCCACGCTGATGGAGGCTCTCATTTGATTGTTTACCGTGATTCGAGCAGAATTGAGTTTTATATGGCTATCCGTAATAACCCCACATTGGCAATGTCCGTTTAATTTTTATACTAAATAGGAATTAGCTGCAAATTATTCACGTCTGGCTGCATGTTCTCTTGCCCAATTAGGCAATGTTCCATGTACCCTGTCACTGTTGCCTAATCGGGAAATGATATTGATTTTGTATTCTGATCCGACCAAAGGCATCAGCTATAAAGCCACGGCAGCCAGGCCACAAAAACTAGACACAACATGCCGCAACAAGTGAGGTCATAGGCCTGGTGGGCCAGATACACCATGTCAACTTACGGGTCCAACTTCCATAATGTCTATTCGTTATTGCTGAGTGTCCTGCAGAGAGCAAGTGGAGCACAACCCCACCATGTTCCGGCCCGCAGCGGGCTTCGCCTTCGAGTTAAAATCCGCCGTCAAAGATTACCTTAAACGAACTAGCCAAGGCACCCGCAACCCCTCCTGCCGTGCACCGGACAACGATCTCGAATTTGCATCCCACATCGTCCGTGCTCTTGATTGTTACCAATGCTCCGTAATTTGCACTTTGGGTATGCAAGATACCCGCTGCCAAAACTAGAATACCGTTTTGGGTGTCGTCTGATGAATGATGTACAACTTCCAATCCTAATCGGGACACCAACCGTACTATATTGGACGAATTATATCGATGAGCAGTGCTTGAAACAACAGTACTTTCACCATCTATTGTTCCTAATCCTTGTCCAATTTGCAACCACCTCTTCTTGAACTCTTCCAAATTTGTAGATGTAGCCGCCGTCAATGTCTTGAGCATAAGAACAGGAATCTTCAAGTTGAGTTGATTGAACGATCCTCCACACATGAAGGATAAAGCAAGAACAGGACTTTCGTTGATACCCACGACATTACGGATTTTGACCCTGATTTCCATCTCCGTCTTTGCAGTCACCGTTTGTTGCGGATATTGTGACATTTCGATGATATAGTTGGGATTTGTGGTGGTGGATGCTCCCTGAAGTTCCAAAACAGTGAGTCTTGTGATCTCGGTATTGGCCGACTTTGCTGCACTGTTAATGATGGTAAATCGGTAGGTAAATATGGCACCGCTCTTGATAACCCTATAGGTTATTTTGATCAAGGCGTTCTCGTAAAATATTCCAGCGTCATAGTGACACATACGAAGGTACCCAGAGTACCAATTGGGAGAGAGGGTGTATTCTTCCGACCTCTCTGCAAATGGATCTTCAGTTTCATCACTAGCCTCCGGAATTGGTAGTGCGACACTAGATGCCGACTTGTCGTTTCTGAGTCTCGCTAAGGCATCCAGGTTACTTCGAGGTTTATTTTCTGCCACGTTGGAGCTAGAACGAGGGCGGTTCGACAACCGATGGACACTTCCAACTCTGGAAAGCAAGTGATTGGATTTTGCTTCAAATGGGGGAAATGGTCGCAACACAATGGAAGCAAGATCCTTACCTGGTTCGATCATCAACTGGAGGTATTCATAGGCCCTAGTCTGGATTTCGAGATCCATAGATTGGGTTTCTGCCTCAAACAAATCTATGATATCTGGAACGAAATTGGCATCAGGCTGCCTTGCTGAGATTTTGAAGAACGAGGTGAGTAGCATGGCTCGTGTGATTAACGACACTGAGAAATAGGCATCATAAAGTACCAGGAATGTCAGTATGAACTCAAAATCACACTTATGTCCGTACTCTCCCAAAATGAAAGCAGCAACTTTGACCAAGCTCTCCAGTGAACTATGAGTCTTAAGGAGATTGGATATCATGCGACATGACATGGTTTGAAGGTTTTCATTATTGACAATGATTTGCACCACTCGCTCCCACACCTCGTTTCCGGTGTAAGCAGACCCACCGGAAGGACCATCTCCCATGGACAACAAGCGAATCATGTTTGTAACATACCATTCGGGATTCAGGGCATACCGCTCAGCTAGCACTGCAATTTTAACAGCTACATCTGGCTTCAAATTGGCTTCAGTATGAGGAAAGCTATCGAGCAAATGAGTGACAATCAGGTTGCAATTTGCAGCATCGCAAACGGTGTAGAGCAAGTCTAGCGACTTACGTTTGACCGAGATATCCTTGTCGGCCAAAAACTTGAATATTTTGGGTAAGTTGTCCGAGAAGGATTGTCTCACCGAAGCATAGTAATTGCCTTCCAGAGTGGCTCGGTCTGCCAACTTGATGAGAGCATCGAGAGACAAATATCGGGTGTTAGTCTCTGCTGAATCCAAAAGAGACATCAATGCTTCTACGGCACCTGCTATGGCCTCCGCAGAAGCGTCCAAGAACACCGTCAAAGAAACAGTTTGAAAAAGAATCGAGCTTTGGGAGTTTCTATTTGGAAGGCCACGGACCGGCTGTGACGCATTTTTGATTGAATATGCCACCACTTCACGCAAACTGTTGATAGTCTCTCGATCGAGCAGAGCCAAAGTCACCGAAGGAGCGGTTTCCTGGCACAAAAAGCACAATTCTACGGTATTCAATAGGCTCACGATAAGCCAAGGGGACGGAGAGTCATAATAATAATATTCTTCAGGGCATTGCTGCTCCACCACTAACAGGCGTAAACGACGAGCAATGGAGGGAAGTATTGACTTGAAGTATTTGGGTTCCATTTGAGCCACAAATTGGATGAGGGGGATTGAAGCCACCACGACGCCCATATTGGGATCGTCAACAAGCGACAAAATGCGAGGGATCCAATTGTTATTTGCCTTGATGATGGAGGGAAATAACTTGGAAAGGGCAAGTAAAGCGGCCACACCTTTTTGGCGAACTCGCAAGTTCAGGACTGGTGAGCAGCAGAGGGAGTATACCAAGTCGACAATTTCTTGCCATCGAGGGAAATCTTCATGGTTTTTGGTGATGGAATGAACCGGGGAATCATGGCCCTCATCGTTCAGCACATTGAAGCAATTGGCGATGAATTGCACTGCCAAGCAATTGAACTCCTCGTTGTTTGACTGAAGATCTTTTATCAACGAGGGGTAAATGATATCTAGCAAATTTTCCAAGTAATCAGTGATGGTATGAATCTTTTCCACTCGGAACAATGTCGCTACTGCCAAGTATCCAAGCGACTTTTCGCTGAAAACAGAAGATTCCACGAGAGTGAGTGCATGAGAGAGTCCAAATTCAACGGTGTCGTACCCAAGAAGGTGGATATAGACGAGTTTACAGATGTATTTTTTGCGATGATAACCGCTGAGATTTGGTTGCGAAAACTTGGTTTGGATGTTGTTGATTTCAAGATTGATGCGTCTTTTCTCGGCCTCTGCGTCCTGGGCTTCTCGGATGTCGACGATGAACTGGGTCAACCCTTTCATCATCGGAGCCATGGTGGTGGATCGAGCGGCCCGCAGCTCGAGTATTGGCCGCGGAGATCACCTGAAAAATCACGGGACAGTGCGCACCTGACCAGCCCCGGCTCCCCTGGTGCACACACGACGCACCCTCATTGGCCCGGCGCGGAGCCGGCATTTAACTTTCCAAACTTCACCATCACCACCATGTCATCTGTTGCCAAAACCGCTGCCGCCAAATTGGACTGGGCAAAGGTCATCTCATCTTTGGGATTGACTGGATCTACCGCCTCGTCCTTGACTGCTTTCAAAAAGAGAAACGATGAGGCCAAGAAGGAGAACTTGGCTTTGAAGCAAGAAGCCCATACCGTTGATTTTGACCACTACCGTCTGGTGTTGAAGAACCAGAAGGTTGTTGATGAGATCGAGAAGGCTGTGTCGTCTTTCAAGCCTGCCACCTACGATGTCAGCAAGACGTTGAAGTCCATCGATCTCTTTGAAGAGAAGGCGGTTGAGAACGCCAAATTGACCGAAAAATCGGTGTTGGAGGAAATCAAGCAACTCCAAGAAACCTTGAAGGACATTGAGTCTGCCAGACCATTTGACCAATTGACCGTGGACGACGTTGCCAAGGCCAGGCCCGACTTGGACGAGAAGGTGAACTACATGATTAAGAATGGTAAGTGGGAGGTGCCCGGATACAAGGAGAAGTTTGGCGACTTGACTGTTATGTAGAGCATTAAAATAAGAAGTGATAAGTGTAGAAGAGAGACTAGAGTAGTGAGAGACTGTGAGAGACTGTGATACTATGCTTTGGTATAAGCTGAGGGTATTTGGTGTATGCGCTTACCGTTATATGTTCCATTATATCCATTAATATACCTTGACATATCCCTTATGCCTTGTATGTCATTATTCATTATTCATTGCACCTGATGATCTGCCTTGATGACAGTCTTCTTCCCTCCCTCGTAGTGCACCACATAGGTGAAATGCTTAAAGAACCCCGTCGGTATGAGGGTCAATTGCTCAGGAACAGACTTGTGGTTGTACTGGTACCCCAATTCAAACATACTATCCCAGGAGGTGGTGATAACACCGCAATTGTATCGCTTATGTATTATATGAAGCAAATCGCCAAGCTGCTGATACTTCGAAACCTGGTCTTGAAACAGCAACAGCTTCAATTCCCAGTAATAAACAGAAAGATTATCGATTATCAACGTGTGGATATTGATATGAAATAACGGATCTTCTGGCAGAGTCACCGCCAAAATCAGCTCGAGCTGCAGTATCAATGCTGCAAAGTTTTCACTTTCCCCCAAACTCAATTGCGAGTCGACCACAATGTTATCGTACCCACAGTCAATCACACATACGTTTCCGGATCCAATTGGGTGCAATTGGCTATAAAATGCTGATTTTGTATTGCGATCACGAAACGCTACATGGATCACACCGGAAAGTTGTTCCTCCAGTAGTTGCCAACTACGAGACTGGACGACAAGGAGCTGTGTTAGAAGAGAAGAACAAGAAACATTCGAAACACGAAATCATTCCAATGCCATTACCGAGAACTAGTGACCAACATTCTCATGACATTGTTTAACATTCTCATGTTATTAGCCACCATTACCGAATTCGAATAGTCTCCAATTGGTTCCCAGGTTACCCCCAGCTACTGACCGCGTGGCTACTTACCTCTCGTAACGCAACAGTTTTCATGCCGTCTAGGCATGTTCTGTCTCAAACCTGTCGCTCTCACATCCCGCCTGCACCGGGCCGCATCGACTATATAACGGAGCCGCACACTCGAAACTCAAGGCGTTCCACCACTCAACGTAGGCCGTCTAGGAACTACGACGCCGAAGTCTCGAACAGTTGAAACGGTTTACAAGAGATCAGTGCCATACCTCACAGACGCTTTTCGAGCATAAATAACTGACATTTTTTCCACAAACTTTTGCAAGAATTTTTTCCCGATCGAATCTTACGGTATTGGCTTGTTACCACTGGTGCAAAAAATAGCGAGCTACTACTCCAACTCCTTCAGATCACTCCATAACACTTCCACGCTGTTTCCACGCCTTCTCTATGATTTTCCATCTTGCTGTTGATCTTCGGCTGATACTATTGCCGTTCCATTGGTTCGTAAAATTTGTCAACCATCTTCGATATACTTGGCTCAACGGCCGACTGCCATCCCGGGCAATTGTCGACGTATTCGTCAACTTGCTGCTCGTATTATTGTGGATCCTACTTTCCAAAGTGGTACTGTGGATTCCCAACCTGGTTCGACCTCCAATCTATGTGAGATTATGCATGCGTCTTGACGAATATGTATTCTCGATGCACACCTACTGGATGGGGTCGGTTCTCTCCCTAATATGCATTTGTGCCAGCGGTTGGCTTATCTATAACAAGTTTTATCGCCTGGTAGCGGTGGTGTTACCGAATGCCATCGAATTGACCAAAGTAGGACATCTGGCAGATGTAAGTTCCACCAGCTCTTCGGAATTGGAGCACGAAGTCGGGTTCAAGCTGTGGGTGGACGAGCCGTCCAAGCATGAATTTGTCCGCTCGTACAAGTACGCTCCATTAATCTTGTGCTCGTCCAGTTGGTTTTTGCTCAACTTGGTGTACCCATCTCACAAACATTACAACATTGTCAAGGCAATCATTGCATGGGCGTTTTATGTGGTATTGCACTTCTTGGTACCCATCGTGACTTCTTTATGGCTCTACTTGTTCCAGCCTCAAGGTGCGACTGCCCTATTCTGGTGGAATTTGGGACTGCAAAACCTCATGGCTCTTGTAACCCATTTCATTTTCCCCAATGCTCCGCCTCTCTATATTCGGGTTTATGGCGATAACAAACCTCCCTCATACGACATGAAGTTCACTGACGGTATCAGTCGTTCCGACATGAAAATAGGGCCCCACATCCACAAGGCGGTATACTGGGCAACACCATCCAAATTCGGAGCATTACCTTCGCTTCATTCAGCAACTGCGGTTACTGCATTTTTATTTGCGTGCTACTATTCCAGGTACAACGCGGTCAAGGCCTTGGCATTCTTGTACATCATTTTACAATGGTGGGCTGCTGTGTACTCGGAACACCATTGGCGGGTAGATCTTTTAACGGGAATGTTTTACGCATTGGGCACATTCACGTTGTTCCACAGCTATGGAAGCTTCCAAAAAATGGATCAAATTTTCATAAAAAGTCGACAAAAGGGCGACTTGCGAGCCGGAACCACCGCTGGAATGCGGCTCTTTGCCAATACTCGAATTTCCAACTGGTTTGATCCTCTTAGTATATAGCATGCATGCGCCACTAGCTACACCTTTTATACTCATATACCGCATTCCGAATGCAGTTTACACCGTTCATATCTTACCGTTACACCATTGTTCTTGCGAACGGCCGTAATCTGCTACCTCTTTACTTTTCTTGGAATTTTTCACCAGCCTGCTATTGTTCGCGCACAATAGCATGATGCAGCCTACACTATTGTTTCCTAAGTGCACAATACCGATGACATGCCGCACTCGAACCGCTCCGTAGTGTTGGCTTCTATATAAGAATACTTGTTGCACCAAGAAACTAACCATGAAATGCACAATTGTATTGACATTAGTCTATTATGCCATCATGGCATCGGCTGCAAAAACCATCTTGCTTTCTAACGACGATGGCTGGGCCTCCACTTATATCAGAGCTGCATACCGGGATCTCAAGGACGAAGGTTACAATGTGATCATGGTAGCACCAGTTTCTCAGAGATCAGGATACGGTGGAAAATTCGACGTTCCTACTTCCAAGACTCTCGAGACCGATGGAGAATTTGGTTACGTTAAAAAAGGTGCCCCATCTTGGGACCACGAAAAAGACGACAAAAATGTGTGGTACTTCAATGGTACTCCTGCGTCGTGTATTTCGTTCGCTTTGGACTATTTGCTTCCTGAAAAGTTTGACGATGTCAAACCCGATTTGGTGGTGGCCGGACCAAACGAGGGTCCCAATTTGAGTCCTGGTTTCTACACTGCCTCGGGAACAATGGGAGCGGTTTACAATGCCATTTACCGAGGGATTCCTGCAATTTCGTTCCTGGGTTCTGATTTCAACAACTCTTTTTTCAAAGACTCGCTCGACGATTCCAAATCCAATCCTGCCAATATTTACTCCAAAAAAGTGGTGGAGTTGACAAAGAAGGTAATTGACGGAGGTATGCCCGCTATCACCGGTATTAATGTCAACTTTCCCAAAGTAGGCACCCTTTTGGGCAAAGATGATCCTTCATGCGACGACCCCAAATGGCAATTTGGCAGGATGATGGGTAAGGGAGTGTTCGTGCAGAACATGAAATACAATCTGGATCTGGGCCTCATGGAGTGGGGCACAAAATACTTTGATAATATACTGAAAGATTGCGACAGTGGAGACTGTGGACTAACTGCCGAATACGATATTTACCTCAAAAACAATTGCAGCACGTCAGTCAGCGTGTTCACTGTGGACTACGACACCACATTGCTGACATCCAACACCGTCAAGAAACTACTTGGCTTTTAGGGGTATAGCCGCACACACATCACCGTTGCGGCCATGATGGAAATTACCAAAAGGGGCGCACGGAATGCAAGCCACTTACGCCACGGAATTATAGAGCCACTCAAAATATAAATTGAACGACAACATCTCATAATCTCTCCAGCAAGATGAACCCCGGCATGTTGAAGGTTGCGCCTGAGGACAGGGTACGTCTTTCCGTCCGTCACCTTCTGGTGCAGGTGCCGCGCGCTGTCGGCGAGGTTGCAGATGGTGCAGATTCTACAAAACCCCACGGCAAGATCCTCGATGACATCTCGTTTGATCTCGAATCAGGCAACATGTTAGCGATTGTTGGAGCGTCTGGAAGTGGCAAATCATCCCTCCTCAACACATTGGCTCAAAGGTTCAATGTTCACAGTAAACGGTTACAGCTTCTGGGGTCTATCACCTTGACACCTGCATGTGCGTCGCTGCAAGATTCTGCGTGGGGTGAGGACATGGCTGCAATTAACAGCGCTTATCTCCAACAAACTGACATCTTTTTACCCGGACTCACCGTGTATGAGACCCTCAAGTACAAGGCAGACTTGCGGCTTTCCGCAAATGTTCACTCGTCTACAAAGGACAAGTTGATCGCTTCGTTGTTAGATGTACTTGGACTCGAACATGTTCGTGATAAGAGAATCTTGTCATTTGCAACCCAAGAAACCACCCTTTCCGGCGGCGAACAACGACGGGTGTCGCTCGCAATTCAGCTTCTTAGTATGCCGCCATTGCTATTTTTAGACGAACCCACAACCGGACTCGATGCAACCAGTTCGCTCAAGCTCGTTCAAGTATTGCGAACCCTAGCATCGCCAGAATTTGGCTTTACGATTCTCCTTTCCATTCACCAGCCTCGACCAGAAATCTCCGTGCTCTTTGATAAGCTTTGCGTCTTGACTCATGGAGGCAGAATGGTGTATTATGGCAGTTTGTTGGAAAGCAGTAGGTACTTTGCCAACGTCGGCTTCAACCCCCAAGCCTCCAACAACATAGATTATATTATGCAACTTTCCGTGAAGGATACACTGACTGTTGAGGCAGAACGTCAAAGTAACCTTCTTATTGATCAATTGGTTATGGCTTGGAAAGAGCACAGCTTTTACGAACCGTTGACTCTCACTGAACAAGAGCAAAAGGTGGGATTCGAAGCTACCTACAGACAACTTACTCGGTCCCAAAAAAGCCGCATTTCTCTCTTAAGAGAGGTGATTGTTCTTACGAAACGAAACATGTTGACTTCCATTAGAGACATTGGCTCTCTTGTGGCTCTTATCGGAGGGTCCATAGTTCTTGCTATTACATTGGGGTGGATGTTTTATAAGCCCGGAAGCGACTTGGCTGGTATAAGATCGACAACATCTTCTCTATATGTCATTCTCGAAGTGATTGGCTTTTCGCCATTATTCGTTGACTTGGTGAGATTGTGTTTCATCGATGGGGTTTACTACTTTTCTGAACGTCAAGAAAATATTGTCAGTGTACCAGGGTTTCTCATTTCCAGAAGACTTGCAAAATTGTTGATTGAGGATATTCCGACCTCATTAATCTTTTCTTCTATAACTTACTTCATGTGGGGCTTACGAATGGAGGACGGTGATGGAAACCGGAGTGTGTCGTACTTTTTCATCTGTGTTGCTATAACATTTATCGTATACTCGATTGGTATGGCGATGGCGACTTTAAGCTTTGCAATTGCTCCCTCGTTTCCCATGGCCAGTATGATTAGCAACCTCTTCTACCAGTTGCAAAACAGCGCATGTGGCTACTTTGTGAATGCAAAAACAATGCCTGTATACGTCCGGTGGACCAAGTACATTGCCCACTTTTGGTACGCATTTGGAGCGCTTACTTCAAACCAGTATACTGACTGGAAAGGAGATTGCCACGGCTCAGCCCAAGAATGCATTACATATTCCGGAAATTATCAGCTAAGTGAGCTTGGATATCCTCGAAATTGGATTGCAGAGCCCATTGGAATCTTAATTGCGTGGTTGGCTTCATTCTACATTTTCGCAGCCATTGCTCTATATTTCCATAACGGGTCTTCTGGAGTTGCCAAGCATAGGACAAATAGAATTGGCGAGGAAGTTGAAAGCCACACAGAAAGCAGAGAGGAAAAAGTGGTATTTAGGGCCCAATCTGATACTGAGACTCACGAAAAAGTTTCTATTGCCCTTGAGAATATCAGTATGTCTATTCAACCAAAATGGTGGTACTTCAGGAAACCTCAACCAATAAACTTGCTTGACAATGTCTCTGCTGAATTTGCAGCAAGTCAGCTCAATGTTATATTGGGACCTTCAGGCAGCGGGAAATCTACGTTACTCAAGCTTTTATCGAACAGAATTTCCAAATCAACTGCGAAAAAAGTGAGTGGTTCAATGACGGTAAATGGTGTCCAAGATATCACACCGACAGAACTAGCCAAAATAGCTGCCTACGTCGACCAGAACGATGATTCGCTTATTCCAAACTTGACGGTACGGGAGACACTATTTTTCCAAGCCCGTTTGAGACTACCCGAAGAAAAGCACAAGACAATACCTTCTATCATTATCTCATTGATGAGAAAAGTCGGGCTATTGGAATGTGCCGATACCGTGATAGGATCTGCTATACTGAAGGGTATATCAGGAGGAGAAAAACGACGTCTTTCCATCGCCATACAGCTTTTAAGTGAGCCCAAGGTGCTCTTTTTAGATGAGCCAACCTCTGGTTTAGATTCGACTACAGCAAGAACTATTCTCACTTTGTTGGTGGAACTTGCAGCCCAGAACAACACAACGGTGATAGCGACCATCCATCAGCCCAGTGACGACATGTTCCATGAATTTGGAAGTGTCTTGTTGCTTGCTCGCCATGGTACAATGATTTACCAAGGAAAGCCCAATTCAATCCAGCCATATTTGGAGCTGAAGGGATACTTCAAGCCAGAAAAGATGAAGGTAGCTGACTTTATGCTTGATCTTCTTTCGCCCACATTGGAGGAGAGCTCAGAAACCGTAGAGGCTCGTGTACAAATGATGAGGACCGAATGGTTATATCATCGAAAGAAAATATCCTACGAGCGAAAAGGCAGCGGAGATATCAACTTGGTTCAGTACAGGCGGAAGCGTGCACGGTTCATGGTTGCACTAAAGGTGATAACTCATAGACAACTTCTCAATTCATGGCGGTCGTTCGATGTGATCTTCGCAAGAGCCATGCAAACAGTATTGTTGGCGATTGTTCATACCTTGTACTTTGCGCCGCTTCGCAATAGTCAAATTGGCATAAGCAATCGACTTGGACTCGTTCAAGTGGTGTTGACTTTGTATTTTGTTGGCTTCATCAATAATCAATCGTTGTACCCAGTGGAGCGAGACTTGTTCTACAAAGAGTACAAAGATGACATTTACGGCACATTGGAGTTCAGCGTTTCCTACCTTCTCAATGAGCTTCCCACCGAGATCTTGCCGTGTTTGTTTTTCGCAGCTCTTATTGTTTTTGGTCCTGGTTTACCTCGAAACGCAGGCATGTTCTTCGCCATGTTCCTCACCTGTTTCGTTTCGGTAAATTGCGGCGAGTCGTTGGGAATTCTCGTCAATAGCGCCGTGAAGCACTTGGGATTGGCAATGAACGTTTTGGGTAGCATTATTATGTTTGCCTTGTTCATGGGAGGAACAATGTCGCTTAATATGCCGCCATTTTTTCAAGCATGGAACTACATAAATCCTATGAAATATGCCGTGGGAATTTGCGCTGAGCTCGGATTCCGAAACCAGGTATTTGATTGTCCTGGAAATACCGACTGTCCTCTCTCAACCGGAGAAAAAGTGTTGCAGGCTTACAATCTTGAACTGAATGTGCCTCGATATTTTGCAGCCTTTATTGGATGTCTCGTGGCTTATCGAGCGCTTGCGACAGTGGCAGTATACGTTAAAGTGAGGTATTTTATATAGACTAATGCTGACTCATGACAGATATATTTTTTGCTACAGGCAGTGGCCAGTTAGGAAGGTCCTTGCATAAGCGGAAAATACCGACACGGAAAAGGGTGCCGGAATTTTCAAAAGAGGTTCTTGATTCCTTTGCTCTTTCTGGCGACGCAAACCACAAGTATCCCAGAGGAGTATAAACCCGGCTAACCCCGTATCCTGCCTAATAGTTGCACCCAAATTCCGCTGCGACCCCGGCGAAATCGCACAGTTCGGGCGGGTTTGCGCTTTTCGTAAACTAATTGCGCTTCCAGATGCGCATTTGACGCATTTCCCTTCGATAGCTTATAAGTACTACGTTGCGTTCATGAAAATTTGCATCTGAAGTTCCACCAGTGCTCGCCTGATCTAACACAATAATGCTAGATGCCAACGTGTTACGAATACACCCTGAAAATAGGGTTAGTTTAACTGTCGATCATCTTACAGTAGCAGTGAAAGGTCCCCAACCCAAGGACGATGAAGGGCTTTCTGAGCCAGTACGCATTTTGAACAATGTGTCGTTTGACTTGGGAAGCGGTCAATTGTTGGCTATCATGGGAGGCTCTGGAAGCGGAAAAACAACGTTGTTGAATACTTTATCTCAACGGTTGAATGCTCGCAATAAGAAGCTTCAGTTCTCTGGAAGAGTCAACTACAATGTTGCTGGAGCACTGCCAGATTCGAAAATCAAGAACTCGTACATGCAACAGGACGACTTCTTTCTCCCTGGACTCACAGTATATGAAACCATGACATTTCAAGCAGACTTGAGGCTTCCTTCGTCAACTACCAAAGATGAAAAATTGCATTTGATAGACCACCTTTTATCCATCTTGGAACTCGCACATTTAAAAGATAAGCAAATCGCCCAATTTTCCACGAAAAAGACCAACTTGTCTGGTGGTGAGCAAAGAAGAGTGAGTTTGGCCATTCAATTGTTGAGCAAGCCTTCCATTCTCTTTTTGGACGAACCCACCACTGGCTTGGATGCGACAAGCTCCTACAACTTGGTCCTGCTCCTCAAAAAACTTGCATCTCCCGAATTTGGCATTACAATTGTACTCTCCATCCACCAACCCAGACCGGAAATCTCTCTCTTGTTTGACAAGATATGTCTACTCACCCGAGGCGGCAGGGTAGTTTACTACGGCAGCTTCGACGAGACCGAGACATATGTCACCAAGCTTTCTCAGTTGGGTTTTGACAAAAGCAATCAAACCAAGGGCTTCATCGACCGTATCATGGATATGTCTGTGAAAGATGCCTCCTCCGCGGAAAACGAAGCATATTCCAATTCACGAATTGACGCTCTCGTACGTCTTTGGGAGTCGCAAACCTCGGGAAATGAAAAATCTCATTCCAGTTACCTGAAATCTGAGGACGAACAGTTCGTCTCAAACATATCTAGATTTCACCGCCCAAAAGACGAGGCGATTTCTTTTTGGAGAGAGCTCGTCATCTTGACCAAACGCTCGTTCATTCTCACCTACAGAGATATAGGCTCGCTTGTAGCTTTGAACGGAGGAGCTCTTCTTTTGGCTGTAATTTGTGGTTGGATTTTTTACAAACCAAAGCCAGATCTAGCTGGAATCAGATCAATAACTTCAACGCTATATGTGATGTTAGAGGTTATTGGCTTCGCTCCCATGTTTGTGGAAATTGAACGTCTCTATTCGACGGATGGTATCTTTTTCTACCGAGAGTATAAAGAAAATTTTGTCAGCATCCCAGGGTTTATCCTCTCCAGGAGGCTTGGAAAATTCCTCTTGGAGGATGTGTCCGTGGCGGTTATCTTTGCCCTGATTACTTATTTCATGTGGGGACTTCGTATCAGCACCGATTTAGATGGCCCTCAAACTCCATCATATTTCTTCATATATTTGGCAGTGACAATTTTGACAAACTTTGTCGGAATGGCATCGGCAATGTTTTGTTTTGCCCTCTGTGACGACTTTGCTATAGCTTCTTTGATCACCAATGCGTTCTACCAACTTCAAAATAGTGCTTGTGGGTACTTCGTAAATGCAGCAACCATGCCTGTTTACGTTCGTTGGATCAAATACCTTGCATACTTTTGGTATGGTTTTGGTGCCCTTACATCGAACCAATATACCAATTGGATGGGCGACTGTCCACACTCTGACGAAAGCATGTGTCGGGAGTATTCTGGCAAATACCAGCTTGATGTTTTAGGCTATCCTCAAGGTTGGATCAAGCAGCCTATATGTATACTATTGGGGTGGATTATCGGCTTTTATTTGTTGACTGCTGCTTGCCTCTACTTCAAGCCTTCGGAAATGGAGGTTGCGAAATCAAGACTGAAGACAAACGAAAAGCTGAACTCTTCCGAAAATGAACCATCGGGAGATCGCATGTTAGAACAGGAGTGTGAGCTGGAGAAGTCCAGTGAGCTGCAGCTGACGTTACAAAGGTCGCAGATCAAGTACGACAACAAGTCTATCAGCGTTAGCATTGACAAGATCAATTTGAACGTCACCAACAGAAACCGCAAATACGGTATAATTCCCCAAGCAAAAACTGAATTGACTTTGCTAGACGGTGTCAGCGCTACATTTGGAGCAGGTACTGTTAACGCTATTATGGGTCCCTCAGGAAGTGGAAAGACAACTTTACTCAATTTCTTATCCCACAGATTGCCAAAAACTTCCAACTACGTATGCAGTGGAACTATCCGTCTTAATAACTCTTTGATAGTCTCACCACGAAAGCTTTCCACCATTGCATCTTACGTGACACAGCATGACAACTCTTTAATACCAACTTTGACCGTCAGAGAGACCTTATACTACCAAGCCAAGCTAAGGTTACCCGTGGAAAAGCACAAGTCAATACCAGGAATTGTTGACACAATGATTCGTAGAACCGGCTTGGTTGACTGTGCTGATACCATGATCGGTAATGAGTTTATTAAGGGAATATCTGGAGGAGAGAAGCGCAGAGTTTCAATCTCAATTCAACTTTTGAGTGAGCCAGCCATATTGTTTCTTGATGAACCAACTTCAGGACTTGACTCAATGAGTGCAGTCACTGTTCTTTCACTTTTGCATAAGTTGGCATTTGAAAACGGAACGACCATCATTATGACTATCCATCAACCTTCGGAGGAGATTTTCAACCAGTTCGAATCTGTTTTACTTCTTGCAAGAGGAGGAAGATTGATCTATAATGGAAGCTCAGGATCAATTGGCTCCTACTTTAATGCTTGTGGATTCGAATCACAAGAACTGTTCAATACCGCCGATTATATTCTCGATCTTGTGTCACGAAATGCCAACGAAGATAAGCAAACAGCGGATGCTAGGGTTGCATTTCTTGTCAAAAAATGGAGTGAATCCCATCCTGCAAAAGACACCGATGCCATTACGTTTGCCAACAGCGAAACCTCAATTGACTTGTCAAATTACAGAAAGCAACAATTGCCGTTCTCTATCACCATGCCGGTGATTTTCAAAAGACAATTTGTGAACTCCCTTCGTTCCAAAGATGCCCTAATTTCGAGAACCGGTCAAATTGTTATCCTAGGTGTCGTACACACGTTGTTTTTTGCTCCATTGAAACACTCGAAAGAGGGAATCGATAATAGACTTGGATTGATTCAGGAAGCATTGAACTTGTACTATGTTGGATTCTTGAATAACATCTCTCTCTATCCGGTTGAAAGAGATGTTTTCTATCAGGAATATAAGGATGGCATTTATGGAGTCTTAGAATTCAGTGCCTCATATTTTCTTAACGAACTCCCGACGGAAATTATTCCAAACTTTTTCTTTGCTGCCATGATCGTATTTGTTTGTGGTCTTCCAAGAACCCCCGCCATGTTTTTCGGTATGTTTGCGAGCGGATTTATTGCAACCAATAGTGGAGAGTCGCTTGGAATTTTAATCAACAGTATTTTCGATCATCTTGGATTGGCCATCAACTTATTGTCATCATTGGTCATCATCGCCATTTTTATGGCCGGTACCATGTCATTGCATATGCCGCCGTTCTTCCAGGCATGGAACTGGTTGAGTCCTATGAAATACGCTGTTGGCATTTGCGCCAACTTGGGACTTGAAAACCAGCGTTTTGACTGCGGCGAAGCTCAATGCACCTTGAGCACTGGTAATGCCGTGTTAGATTACTACGGGCTAAATGCAAATGTTAGCGTCTACGTTGGGGCTCTCGTTGCATGCTTCTTTGTATATAGGGTGCTAGCGACGGCAGCTATCTTTGTCAAGGTTAAATACTTTTTATAGAATCACCATAAACCTCAACAAGAAATGAGCTCAACAACCTCAAGGGTGACGGGATTACATTGATAAGCAATCTTCTTGTCGTACAAGTTGTAAAAATCGCCAGAGGCACACTGATGGAACGTTGTGCTGTTTCCAAGTGCAAGTCTGCCCTTGTTGGAAACACTCCATCCGTTTGCGTACAAAGTGCCATGTTGAGGAAGAGGACCGTCGAATTGAAATTGGTGACTCGAAACGATCGAACCAATTCTGTTCTGGGCGTCTCTAAGAATTCCACCTTTAAGACTCATCTGAAGGGTGTTTTCACCGAGGCAAGCAACAGAAAATACGGGTGAGGAAAATAAGGCGGAATCATCTTCATCGTCAGAATCATCGTACACTTCGTCCCTCTTTCCATAGCCATAGGTTTCCTCGTCGTCGCTGTCATCTTCGGGTCCATTCTGGATCTGGCCATCGTAAATCTGCTTCACGGGAGAAACAGCCTTGGTGGGTTTGGGAGCTTCGGTAACGACAAGGGAAGTGTAGGTGGAGGTAACCACCTGAGGACCATCGAAGGACGGTTCAGTGTACTCACCATCAACTTGCTCAAAAGGAGTCACCACGATACCAAACGAGAAGGGAATGGTGTCGTAACTTCCAGCCAACGGCACTGAGTCGGGAATGAGCTTTGTCCAATCGTCAGCACCAGGAATGTAGAGCGCAAGTGAACTAGTAGCATAGGCCAAAGCCAAGGTAATACCAGGAAGAAACATCATAATAAACTGAACGAGATGAAATTTACTAGAGCCACAAATGCCTCGTATTTGTACTCGAGTGGGTTTGTGGACATGTCGATGAGGCAACCGGACCCACAGACATGCACTGGTAATTTGCAGCCAATTGACGCAGGCTATGCATGGTATGAGCGAGCATGCCAATGAAGGGAAACGTATGTCAACTTTGCGTTTACTACAAGAAAGTCACTGGAATATCCTATACGCCTCTTTTTCCCAAACTAATTCAACTCCTTCATGGACAACTATGGATTAACAGAGATCTGGATCGCCCTGCATACAAACGATTACTAAAAGAATTTCGCTAGCAAACGAGTGGCCCATAACGATGTTTAAGGCCGGATTGTTTGCACTCAGAGCAGTAAGTACAGAAGCGGTGATTTTCGACGACAGCCACTAACGCAGCCCGCAATCGCCAAAAGAAGCTTTCCTCTTCAAACCAGACTCTTGTCTACTGAAATTAAGAATGCAATCGACAAGGCAGTTCTGGCTTCGCCAGTAGTTTTATTTATGAAGGGAACGCCAGAGTTTCCTCAGTGTGGTTTCTCCAGAGCAACCATTCAGATCTTGGGCCAGCAAGGCGTGGATCCGGAAAAATTTGCTGCCTACAATGTTTTAGAAGATCCCGAATTGAGAGACGGAATCAAGGAATATAGCCAGTGGCCCACCATCCCTCAGCTTTACGTGAACAAGGACTTTGTAGGTGGGTGTGATATTGTTATGTCCATGGCCCAGTCAGGAGAGTTGGCAGAGTTGTTAGAGTCAAACGATTGTTTGGTGCCCGAGGAGCCAGAGACCCAGGCTGCCGATGTCAAGCCAGCCGAGAGACAGTGAGAGGCCTACTTTTCTTATGTACATAAATATGTTTAATACAAATATCCGAAACAGAAATAAAAGTCAAATGCACAGTGATTGGGGTGTGAGAGCTTAATGCAGCTCCTGTGGTAATTCGGGAGGGTGATGCGATAATGAACTCCTGCCGTGGCCGCCTCCACTTTTGCTGGACCGAACAGTAGACGACCGACGACGCATCAACAAGTTGGAGTCGTTCATGTTAAGAGTAAATTTGTAATCGCCATTGATCCCACTGATAATGGAACTGGACCGTGTTTGATACTCTTCCAATCCCTCCTTGAAACTGGCCTCCGACGAATTCGTCGATGAGCTAGTTATCTTTCTGATCTCGAAATGCTCCAAGCTTGCAACGTCATTGTCATAAGTTTCATCTTCACCATCGTCATCATCGTCATCATTGCTCGATTCATCATGCTCTTCATACACAGCCATTTTTGTACGAGTTGGTTCAAAAACATCCTTGAAACCTAATTTACCAATTTGTTCTTTAGTTGGAACCGGGCTCTTTGGAAGTACTCTCCTCGTCGAATCGCTGGAATAACTGTCATTATCCGAAGATGAGCTTACCTTATTTGAGGGACTCACCTTGAGATACCTTATGTCGTCAGTAACTCCATCGATAAATTGAACCGAAGAATTTTTGGCACCATACTTCTTCAAAATCGACTTGCTATTGCCCATAGCAGGATTGTTAAAAACCGTCTTAATGGCATTTGCACGTGGCGAGAGCAATGGATCCTTACTAGATGGTACCGTCATATGTCCCTCTTTTTGTTCTGACTTTTCTGGAATAACATTTTCAATGTGGGATACCGAGTAGTCGTCTGCCTCCGCAAAGTAACTCTCTGGTGCTACCAAAACTTCATCAACATCATTCTTAACCCAAGGATGAGCCCAGATCTCGTCAATTGTGATTCTAGATTCTGGATTCACATCAAGCATTCTTGTGATTAAATGTTTGGCTTCTGAACTTATCTCATCCCACCATGGTTTCAAAAACACATAGTCACCGTTAACAATCTTCTTGGTAAGATTGTCATGGTCATCCTCGTAAAATGGAGGAAAGCCACAAAGGATTGTATAAAGAAAGCAGCCCAAGGACCAAATATCGACAGCTTTGGAATAGTAGTTCTTTTTCGATATGTTGTTCGGGAACTTGCGATGCTTACGACCCGAGTCGTCGGTATTGCAAGTAATAACTTCAGGCGCAGTATAACCAGCTGTACCACATGGTGTCTTTAAATTTGTGTCTACGGCATTGAGGCGACTACGATCAGTTTTGAGCTGCTTCGCCAAACCAAAGTCCGCAAGCTTGATGACACCGATAGTACCGCCGCCCTTTCCGGGTTCGAACATTCCCTCATCGACCTTGGACTCATCATCTGATTTTCTGAGGGTTTTCTTAAACTCCTCTTCTGATCTAGGTTTCATAGGTATCTTTTTGAATATGAGATTTTCCGGCTTGATGTCTCTGTGGACTATTCCAGCCTTATTGTGCAAATAATCTATCGCTGAAAGCAATTGCGTGAAGGTGTGGCGAGAGAGGTCCTCACTGAAATATGTATACTCGATAATCTTGTTAAAGATCTCACCTCCGTCACAGTACTCCAATACAATATAGCAATTCTTGGAATTGGGCTCGTTGTACAGCTCAATTAACCTAAGGACATTTTTGTGACGTACTTTGGAAAGGACATTAATCTCGTTCTTGATATTTGCTGCTTGCTTGGCAGATAAGTTTTCCTTGTTGATAATTTTGATGGCGACCACTTCTTGGGTTATCTTATTCATGCCTTTGTAAACCTTGGAAAACGCACCCTCGCCAAGTACCTCTAATAACTGGTATTTTGGTGGTAAGTCGGGATACTGACAGGAAGAGTGGGACTCTGAAGAAGGGCTAGAAAGCTGAAAGTCGGCCAACTTCTTGCTTGGAGGAGATGCTTCCGACACAGATGTGTTTGATGAACCACCGTTTTCGGCCTCGTGGTTCGAGCTGGAGCTCAGCTCTGTAGCGAAAAGTTTCTTAAAATTCTGGGTTAGTAAGACACGGAGATAACTATCACACGACAGTTGGTGGTGGGACCTGTAAGGGCCAAAACCTTTGTAGTAAATACCGGATGAAAACCTTAGCTAGTTCCGAGCGCCAAATTGCTTATCTTTAGTCAAGTCGACCAAAAATTTAAAGTCGTACCAGTTTCGGCATAGACAAAAAAGTGACAACCCAGTACAACATTTCATCGAATCCAATTGGGTTGGAGCCGGGAAAAGTGTAGAACGGCTTCAAAATAGCCCAAAGGAAGAAATTTCATCAAGAGACCAAGGCCAAGCTTTTCAATCTCGGAATTTCACTCCGACTAAACAAAATGAGGTGATGATACTTACCAGTAACAAGGCCATTTCCCATAATACATGGACATAAACTGAGATTCGGAAATCACAAGAAAGGAAGAAATGAGGGAGAAGGAGATGTTTTCTGGGTGTGGAGCTTTTTTATTGATCTGACCGCTATTGTTTTTCGACAAAAAGTTACCCCTCTCTGCGCACCTCAAACAAACTTAAGGATAAGTGACGTCATATGGAGAACCGAAGAACCCGATTATGTAACATGGGGAAGCATGCTGGCGCGCCCCACCACCCGCACTTAAGCCGGCATTGCCCCACAGATGGTGCCTGCAATAGGCAAGCGGGTTTAGACCATGCAGGTATTCCATGCGGGTTGAATTGTAGAAGGTATATTTCCTATAAATAGCTGAGATTGCAGAGGGGAAGCGTATTGTCATTAGTTAGCAACAGTTGGTAAGATTTCATTTGAGGTCATACTTTTGGAACAAAAGATCACCAGGGCAACCGCGCCCCGTTCCAGTTACGAAGAAATACGATTATTTTTCGTGCAAAGACGAAGTTTATGACAGGAATGTCACAGCCGCGAGATAGAAGTCTCGGTTAAAAGCTTAAAATGCAACCAAAATGTAAGTGAAGGACATAGCTGGCCTGACGATAGTTGGCCAATTCGAGGTCTAGTACATGCTTTTGTATATAACTCATATTTCAAACACTATTTCATCATTTTCTTCAACGGTTTTGAACCACTAATGGCAAGCGGAGCTTTGCAGCTTGGCTAACGCTCACAACGAGGATGTAAAAGCGACATATGTTACAAGTTTGGAATGTGGGTGGTAGGTTGCCGCAAATTTTTGCACCCAAGTTTCCACTTAAGACCAAATTTTGACGAGATCCAGAATTGACCGTTTCGAGACTAGTGGAATTTAGGTTCGATTCTACATCAAAGGTCTTGATATCCACGGTAGTTGATAACAACAGCTTTAAAGTCTTCCGTAGACTGTTATCGGTCTGGAACTCTTCCACTGACATCTCTAACTGATCTAATTCATGTCTCATTTTGCTGAACATTGAAACAATTGGAGTTCTTCCAGCATCTAGTTCTCTTACAAGGAACTTGTGCAGAACCTCGATGGGTATGGCACATGTTGGGTTCTTGACTGTAACCGCCTCAATTTGAATGCCGATCTGCTTCAAGTTCGGCTTAGGCTTACTGGAAGAGCTTACGGTTAATGGAATCGCAATTTGACCAGAGTTTCCTGGTCTCACAGAGTAGCTCTTTCTGGGGGTGGAAATTTTCATGGATGCCTTTGAAGCAAACAAGCCATTTCGAATTGGAAATAGTGCCAGCTTGGTGATTTCATCTTCTCCCAGTGAGTCTTCTTTATGTTCTCTGGAAGCACGGTTGTGTTCAAGAGGAATCGACAATACGTTGCGAGCTGCCTGCAAACGTAAATGTTGGCCACGTTCAATTTCGTACCTTCCCCTTTGTTCGAGTTTCTCCAATTGTCCTTCCTCCTCTTCATAGCTTGCGGAGACAACATTGATCTCCTTGCAAGCTTCCTTAAAGATAACGTACTCGGGATCTTTTGCAGTACCGAGAACCCGGCTGTTGGTGCTAATGAAACGAGCACTGACATTGTATGAGATGGTACAGTCTTCCGACTTCAAAGACGACGGCATAGCACAGTGACTTGTACATTGCGAAGAGCACGCAGTGTCAAGCAACCGTTGCGGCAACACGAAAGTAAAATAATGCTTATAAGTTGTCTTCGGTTTTATGATTCTCACTGGACCAATCGCAAGCTGAATTCCGTCAGAATCATTGATATTTGACCAGTCGTTGCTATGGTTCGATTCATAGAGTAGCCTGTTAATGCGTCCAAACGCCCACGACGCCGACATATCCATCATTTCTAAAAACTTTTTGCGGGTGGTGCCCATGGTAATCGTGCCCTCCAACATCACGTAAAGATTATCAAATTTGACTGGAAGATCCGACGAGTTGCGGAAAGTGAAGAAACCATTGACCGTGCTTCCTGGCTTGAATGAGCAGCTCGAAATATCCACCAATTCATCGGGTTTTCCTATCTCACCGATCGTACGAGTAAATTGAATGTCAACTGCAAATTGCAGAGACACCTCGCTGTGAGTGTAATTTTTCATTGAAGCCATATTGTTGGTGACGTTGTATTTGGCAGGTAGCAACCGCTGGTCCACAACACTCAGCGCTCTGGTGCTTTCTACCGTCAGAGATTCACTCAGGCTAGGCGAGTATAACGGAGGAAAGTAGCTTTCCTCGTCATCTGTATCGTCGCCTACATCGAACACGCTGAGGCTGACCGTGGATCGGAACATGTGGTAAGATGGAAGTATACTCCAGATATCTTCTTGCTCATTCTCGTGGTCTTCTTCTGTGGTTGAAACCATGTAGCCATAATGTTTAAGATGGGATTCAATAATTAAGTTTCACTACTTTTGCAGTATTGAAATTTCACTACTTGTGAGTAATACTGATGGTACGGATAATGGATATGTGTTGCTTTGGAAGTATCAACCTGAGTCATTTCTGGAAGTTTGCTCGGAGTATTTGGTCAGCACTTAATAAGAAGTTATGAAATTTTGGTACAGGGGAAACTACAAGGTGTTCATTGGTGCTAGGACGCATCACAGCTCAGAAGACGAGCCGTGGTATATGTAGGCAAAAATAGTCATATGTATCTCATGTTTTTATTTTGGTCTTTCCTGTCCACTTTGTGTTACTAGCTACCTCATCGCGCGCTCTGCTATCTCATCTCGATTCACGCTCAACTGCACCGTCATGGCTAGAGCGCCCACTGCGAACGTAGACGGCAAGGCATTGGAACACCTCGACGCAGCGTCGTCGGGGAAACCAGAATCGATTGTTTTGTTCATCAAAGATGGCCATTTTCCCCGCTCAATTTCCGCATGGGCTTATTTCTTGTCGGTCAATGATCATAGTCTGTTCATTGAAACATCGGTAAAGCTTGCCAGGCTCAGCAGTGCCATCAAAAACGTTTTCGTCAATGAAAGGGTGGCGTCTGACCTGAAAGAAGGTCTTCAAGCTCAGTTGGAGTTGTTGGAAATGCGTCCACAGATTGTAGAAAGATACCAAGAAATTCTTCAAAGCCATTCAAAAATTTTGTACCGAGCCCTCAATAACAACAGACCGGCCATAACCAACCCAATTCTTCGACTCATGCTGAATATCGTGACTTTCCAATCATCTTTAGCCATTGAACTCATTGATAATTTTGATCTCAACTTAACCGTACTTCCCAATTTATTGGTCCCACCCAAGGGACGAGATGGCCCCAATAGTCAATCCAGTGATCATTTGAACACCCGTCATAACTTTATCCGCTTTTGGATAGCACTCACCACCTCGGTCCCAAGCCATATACGGAAAGACTTGCTTGTAAATAAACCGAAGATCATGAATAATTTATGGAAGTTCATGGCTGGTTCCGATTCGATTGGAACACTTCTGATCGTCATAGAATGGATAGAGTCGGCTATACTCAAGGAATCGAGCTTTAAACGCTCGACCAAGTGCAAGATACTCAACGAGAACTTTATGTTCAAATTACAGTTGTTGTTTAATCGATTGCAAGATGAAACTTTTACATCTCAGTTCATTCAATTTGTGAAGTCACTCACCTCCTCTTCCGAGGGATTACTCTTTCCAAATAATCAGTGCTTGCTCACTACAAACTATGGTACTCCGCTCACCGTCAATGGGAAATCCTTCAAGGTTCATAACAAACTTCTCTTTACATTTTTAACAACCTTGAAGCCCTGTGAAACATTCCAACAATTGGCTATTGTAACCGAATTCTTAGCCAAGTGTCCCGAATTAATTGCACCCTACTTGAACTGGTGTGTTCAAACTGGAGGTGGGTATCATGATCCCTCCTTATCTTCCTGGTGGATAGGACGAAGCTTGTTGTTCACTGAGATCTTGAAGATAAAGTTGCCTGTCGAAAGCTTCAATAATGGAGTATTGGACATCGCATTACTCTTTGAATGTATATGTCCTGCTCCATTGTCTAAGGCTTCGTTCCTCAAAGGTATCGAATCCAAGATCAACTTATGCCTGCAAATCTCAGGTCAATTATTGCTTCTGGTCCTCAATTCCCTTAAAATTCTTCTGCATCACCTCACCAATGTCCAAAAATCAACGTTGTGTGAACTTGTGTTCGATGTGCTTCCTGAAGTCGAGCAAATCGGCCAGGCATTAAAGAACGATTCCCAAGCAGAACAAAACAGGTTGAAACAACTCACGGCTTTGAAACTAGTTCAGCTCTACGAGGAATTGTACCCGCTTTCGATTGCTCGCCCTTCGGGCTTTTCGTTGGTATCTAAAGTTACGCATTCAAATATCACCTCCATGGTGCTGGAACGAGATGTTTCTGAATTCACAGCCTATAATTTAGTTTGTTTCAACAAGCTTTTGGAGATCCAATCCTACGAGCAAAACGAACAGGAACTTAAATGGTGGTCAGCTACGGATGGACGCAACTCTCTTTTCACCACATTGATCCGCTTAACTGTCGCTGTTCCTCCTTCATCGCGAGCTAGGATACAAGAAAGGATGTTGAAATTTACTGAAAGCTCCCTCATATTCAACAAGGAGTTATTGGCATCCCCCATTGCAAGTTTGGTTCGCCTGTGCAACAAGATGAACAAGAACCAAGTCTACACCCTCATAGACCTGTCTCTTGGGTACGCTGCCAAAACTCCATACAAGTATTTGGATATGTCCCACCAAGAGTTTGGCGATGTCAGTCCTTTTGTCGTTGCATTGTTCGAACAGTATAAATTCAACCGTACAGAAGCTGTGCTCGAATGGCTTCGAGTACTTTCTCGTGAATTGATAGTCATAGGTGAACCTAAAGATGGACTTGTGAAAATGTGGAACAAATTTATTCCGGAAGAAAACATAAAAGACATTTCTTTGGTCCGTGTAAAGGACAACGAAGACAGTTTTGCAGACTTTATCATGGGTAAAACTGTCAAGGATTTGAGAAAAGATAAAACATTGAGTCAAAGAGTCATATTCTCAAGCACAGACTTTGCTGCCTTGTGGTACTTTATGAAGACCGCAAATATAACGTCCTCAGACAATGACTTATTTACTGACTTGGCTTCCAAAGCAGCACAATTTATGGCATACAACGTTCCAACTAATAAGTCCTTGGAGGCGTACATTTTTAAACGTTCATTTTGGAGCAACTTGTCATTGCGTATGGAGGATCTCAGATCTGGTGTGAGTGTGGATCAAGCGTTTTCTTCTGAGTTGCTTAACGAAATCTACAGTTCGGTATATGATGGAATTGACGATACGAAACGAAGTCAATTGCAAGATACTGAATACGTTAAATTCATTTTTGATTGCTTCCACAATTCCACCGATATGGTAATCGCTAACCAAGAGTTTCTATGCAAGTTTTCGTGGATCTTGTCTAACAAAGCTGTCTTGAGTTTGTTGGACGAAAACGTTGGCACAGAGATTTTGAGACACCTTTTCGAGATAGCCATTCAAAGAAGGCTATCGCTTTCTGTTGGGTCTT
Source organism: Meyerozyma sp. JA9 (assembly GCA_003676015.1). Taxonomy (NCBI): domain Eukaryota; kingdom Fungi; phylum Ascomycota; class Pichiomycetes; order Serinales; family Debaryomycetaceae; genus Meyerozyma; species Meyerozyma sp. JA9. The sequence goes on from NSDU01000023.1 coordinate 315,365, forward strand.
TTATCAAAGTGGTAGAGTCTTCGGAAATTAAACTTCCCGATCTCAATACTGCCATGTCATATGGCTTGCTTCAGCTTGATGAACAGAGTCTCAAGAAATTAGTTGGAACGATAATCAGAAGCAAGTTTAACATCCCCCTCTTAAAAGTACTCGTCGACAGTCAGAACAACAGGAACAGTTTGACAGAAATAATTTTGGTTGATAAGGCTCATTTCCTAGGTACCGCCTCGAGTATATCCATCGCCGCTGCTATTAGCGGTTCGTTCAGTCAGGACGAAATTCGTGAAGAAACCAGTGGTGATTTGCGGTCCTTCTTCTTGCAAGTTGTGCAATACATCTACGCTTTTCTCGAGTCTCCGGAGAACTCTGAAAGATATTGGCAAGAATGCTTGCAAGTTTTGTCTCAAGGTTTGCAATTGGGTATCGTGGATGCTACCGAATCTTTTGAGCTAGTTGTGAGAGTGATTAAGAAAAATAGCTCTAGTTTGGCCTTTGATTGCAATTTCGTCACTTTCTTGCAGGAGACGGTGAAAGTCGAGAATCTCGTGCTGCGAGCCATACCATGGATTCAAGGAATTCTCCTAGTTGTCACCAAGCGATTTGCAGAGTTTTCTCAGCAAAATGAAGGTTTTGATGAGCTTATGAGGTCGTTGATTAAGTTGCTTTCCAGCTTCAATTCTGGATTATGGAGCCATATCTCTGGTCGCATCTTGGAAGCTCAACTCGAGGTTATTTTACAGCATTCACAGTGGATCTTAAACGAGCTCTATCTCGAATATGTGTCTTCTATCATCTGTTGTGCAAAGCCTTCGGAGATTGACGCCTCTAAATTCCTTCAGATATTCATTAATAACGAGGCAAACATTTTAAGGACGAATCTGGGCTCCGCTGGTATACGCTCGTACAGTGGATTGATAATTTTCCTATTGTATTTTAACAACAGCAAGCAGGCAACTCGATCTTTACAAAACAACTTGATCTGCTACTACTTGGGGTCTCTTCGTGCAGAAGACATTCTCTTAAGACAGGTACTTCAGGATATAGAAGCGAAGGTGAATTATTCTTGGGTCAATGATGTATCCAGATGGGATGTGGCTGAAGAACTTAGTGAATCTGACCTTAGTTTGGTTTCCGAGGAGCCTCTTATCAAGAAATCGAAAGGCTCATTACTGGTTACCATATCGAAGAATGTCATCAATAACACCATAAGAGAAGGAGCTGTCTCTGATATAGAGCATCCTGCGGCACTTTCAAAGATAATAAAGAAGCAAAAGGTGCAAGCATCCGATTTCCTCAAGGAAATCAAATCATACTTCAGAGCCAAAGAAATCCGTCTTGATGGTCTGTTTGAGGGATATATATATGATCCACAATTCCTAGCCATGGTGACCTTGTGTCATAGCGAACTCATCAGCATCAACACAAATGAAAGCGGCGATGATGTGCCAGTCTTCAATGTGAGAAATATCATAGAGACAGGTGTTCTTGAAATTCTTGTTCAAAATATCGGCAATTCTGCAGTTCTGGAATCTGTAACGAGGATAATTGGAGGTATTGCAAAATCTGAGGCAAGTTTCGAATCCTACAAAGACAAGGTGATATTCAAGGTTTATTTGAACGTCATTATCCACACTTTGCTCAAAAAAGTGGAAGTTCCAAACTTGATATGGAATCTTTATGGTGCTTTAATACCAATTTTGAGAAACCCAGGGCATTTCTTGTACGATAGAGCTTATCGTTTTGTGCTCTCAAACCCTTCATTGCGTGCTCATGACATCCCCATGTACCATGGTATCACCAAGTCACAAGCAATTGAAGGTGCTGTAGCGGGTGAGAACTACTACAAGGAAATTTCCTGGTTGCTCGAAGCATTGACTAATGGAATTTGTTCTGAAGACTTGAGACTCATAGGTAACCAAGGTGTGCTTGAATGGGTTCTTGACATCCTGAACTCGCCGTATACACCTCCCAAGGTATCCAGTGAGATATTGAAGTTTATTTATAAGATCCAGTCGCTCGATATGGGCAATGATGTACTAATTACCAAGTTTGGCGCACTTGCGGATATTGAACAAAAGCAGAGTCATGCCAATAGATGGAAAAGTGACGTTGTGTCGGCCCAATTTCAATTAAACCACAAGCAGTTATTATTGAGATTTGGAACCTCTCAGGCTACAAAACGGACTAAAGAGTGGACTGGCGGCGACAATTATGTGAAAAGACTTTGCAACCGTACTTAATGATGGCACTATATGCAGTCGCGAGTTCAACTAATTTTGTGCCCGCGACAGGATTGAATAGATATTCAAGATGGCTGTAAGTAAATACCAATGTAGATCTCAGCGAACACATTCTAATACAGCTTGGAAAACTAGCCCACTACTCTTTTGACTTGGTCCTCATATCAATAATTCTTGCTGGAATTAATCGTAACACAGGGCTCCAATTTGATACTTCCACCTTATCCTCGGTCGATTTCAGGACGTGGTTTGGTAAGTATCTTGGATTGGGAGAGCGTTTATATGACTATACGGTGACTCTATTGAGAAACAGCGGGTATTTCAAACAGAAGAACTTGGTTTATGATTTTGTTACAAAGGAAGCCGATAAGTATGTGAAACAACAGACGGGACGGAGTGTTGAAGATTTCAAGAAATAGTCGCCCTTAAATGTTGTTTATGTTTAATGAGTATTTATTTTCTTTTTCACTTGTATTCGGTTGTATTTACTAAGTCATGTAAGTGCTCGTTATGTATAATGATTAGCGATATGAAACGATGTCTATTCCTCATCGTCGTCACTTTCCTCGTCAGCTTCCTGCAACCACTTAATGAATGGCTTGGCGGCACGACGGACCTTCTTGGAGATATCCTTAGCGACGTATTTCTTGGACACTTTGCTTCCCCATGCAAGGATAACGTTCTCATTGACGATGTCATGTTCGTACACAGACATCAAGATCTTGGGCAACGCAGGAATCAATTCGGGTTTCTCCATACCCAAGAATCTCTCCAAGCCTCCCATGAACGCCTTCTCCAATTCGGTTTGTTGGTTGATCAACTTGGTCAATAATCCGGCGTGTTCTTCGAGCTCACTGACAATCTCTTCGTCAAATAATACCTGGGCCAACACTTGAACGGTTTCTGGCTCTTCCAAGATATCGAGCTCGACAATCTTCTTGTAGATTTCGACGTCGCTAGGCAATTCATCCTCCTCACGGGCTTTCAAGATCCATTCACCCAACTCGTTGTACTTTTCTTGGTCTCCTTGGATGGACAAGCCTTCCAATTCTCTGGCCCTGGCCTCGATGGCTTCCTTCGACATATCGACGGCCCAGTCATCATCATTGACTTCAATGCTCTCGGCTTTCAAGGCGGCGGCCTCGGCATTGATCTTTCTGGTTAAGACATCGTCATCATCGTCGCCAACAGCACCGCTACCGTTTTCTTGTTGCTGGCCAGAAGCGATATCGGAAATCGACTTTCCTCCGCCTACAACGTTAGCAGTAGCGGTAGCAGCCTTCTTGCCCTTTTTGCCACCCTTTGCACCAGCGGGAGGATTCTTTAATATGAAAGTAGACAACTTGTGTCTTGGGTCGATGATGGAAACATGACCACAAGCTTTACAGTCACGCTGCAAGTTATCCTTCTCTTTGATCTGAATCTCGGTTTCAGGGTTCTTACAGTTGGCACACAACACAAACTTGTTGATGAATCCATCCAAAGAATCCTGCAATTCATTGGCATCGTGAACACCATTCACCAAGTAACGGTTCTTGTCTTCATCCATAGAGGTCTGAGCACCCAACTCCGAACCGAAGTACTTGACTATGTAGGAAGCAGGACGACCAAGGGCACGAGAAACTTCGCTTAAATTGACGATGGCAGTTTTGATACCATTTCCTCTTCCTTCAACCTTGGATTGGATTGGAGGCATCTTGTACCGATAGAACGGATCAGTGTTGTCACGACAAATGTTGATGAAAGACATGGTTGTGGATTATATTTTGCTTAGGTTTTGAATTTCAACTATGTTGTAAGATAATTTTTCACAGTATATTCGGTATTACCATTTACACCGTGTGTAAGCAAGTCAACAATTTTTTTTCGGCCGCGGCGTGTCCCGATCGCATCACGTGCTGGCGGTTGCAAGATGAGTGCTAAGACTTGATCACTTGGGGTGGGAATGGGGTGGCTCTAGATAACACAATGCACCTGTTAGAGTGAGAAAGATAGCCCTTGATGCGTCCTGTCACTATAAGGTTGGCCAAAATGCACTCAAGAGCGTCTAAAGTGTAGTAGAATGACCGCTCGCTAAAATCGATCGATTCACCATAAAACCCGGACATTTCGAATGCAACTTGAATGGCAGAAAGCGGTACTATATGGTCGGTTTTGGGATCTTTGTTGATTTCCTTGTAGATTAGACAAGCTTTGCGGGTCAATTTTAAGTAGCAGAGTGGCCGCAATTGCTCAACGAGTAAGAACAAGTACTTTTTCAAAAACAACATTCTATACCGGTTACAACATTCGTCAAACTGTTGGAGATTGCCATTGTACACTGCTTTGAAAAGGTTTTCACGGTATATTTCGCGTAGGGTAGGAAATTGGTCCCATAATTTTTGTGAGGGAGTCAAGCGACTATTGTGAAGTTTCAAAGGTATGAGGATCAATAAGATTCGTTCCGTATGCTTTGAGGCTGCATTCTTATCGGAGTAGCATGATATTATCGCAAAAGCCGTCGATAGCTTTTCTTCGGCCTGAGTAAAATCCATATCGTCAAGACACAACAAGGCACTATAGTACAAGTAGGACACCTCGTACCATCTCGTGGATATAGGACTTGCAAGCGCCTTCTTGCGTTTCTTAGTGGAAAGCTGAGGAAGCAGAAGTCGTGTGCCTTTAATTGCCTTTTGAACCGACTTTGCAAGCTCTAATTTGCCCATTTTGAAATATAATTGAAGCAAACAACCCAAAAAAAAGTAGATATCTCGACGCTTGGAATTCTCGAGTTCGAGAGTTTTGTCTGTCAACGAGAGCTTGAACGCCTTGTTGATGGTGGTGACCAACATTTCGAGAGTTGGTGAAGTTTTCCCGGTATCAGTGTCAGCAGCATCGACCACAATGTCATTGACTGGTTCCTCATCAGGAAAGTTTTTCTGTTGCACTTGGTACACAGAAATAAGCTCCTTGCAAGCGTTGATCAATGGGAGATTTATCCAGTTAGTTTGGGTCTCAGCAGCTCGAATTAGATTGGTTGTTAAAGCATTGAGGTCTCTGAAGGCAGCCTTGATATCCGATTGAATATATACCAGTTTTAGGAGCTGAATGTATGAGGTTACCACTGGCTGAAACTTTTCAGGAAGCACTGATACGTCAGGTAGCGACGGTATAGCGAATTGTGACCGCTTAATACCTTCTTCACCTTGAGGTCTTATGGAAATCAAGTCTTTCAACTTGATGGAATCTTCGTTGGAAATCGCAGATCGAACGTCACGTATGTATTGTTGGAGAGACGCCATTGCGTGTGGGTACGAACGTATAGGAATTGATGAAAATTGGGGAAATGGAGAGGCCTGGAAAAGCCTAGGTTTCTTGCAGCGTAGTCCACAAAGGTGCTACATGTAGGAGTACTGCAGGCAAGACTAGACGAGAAGATGATGAAGCTGAAGAGGATGAAGAGGATGAAGAGGATGAAGAGCAGAAGGCCATTGAAAGTAGACAGCTTCGAGGAAGGCAATTGAGTTGAATCAGGGGTACAAAGCACTAAAGTTTATTCTAAAGTTTCAATATGCAATAATTTCATATTGCAAAATTAGTAATGGGTGCAAAATTTACAAATTTACAAATTCACAAAATCAAAAACCCACATTGCTCTTAACTCCAGTGTCGAACACACCAATCTCACAAAACAGATTCCCTATTTATCCATTCTTATCTTCGTTTCGAATTACTCATCGCATCGTTCACCTACTCCTATCTTCCAAGCGGGTGTCTGGGCCCTACTTCCATCTACCTATATCTACCTATTTCTACCTTACCTACACACTATTCCTCCCCAACTTCGTTACCGACTACACACCGCAAACTGCAGCATGCCCCTTATATCTACGCTTCATCCTGCTTCGTCTTGCATTGTAAGCCCCGTCTCAGCCAAGGAGGCTATGAGTGAGGCTTTGTCCTGCAGACAGCCCGGCGGGTGCCAAGTGTCGTGGTTGGAGACACTGCGACCACCATATTTCACAATTATAGGTATTTGACCATACTTCTCGTTGAGGAGCTGAACGTAAGATATCTTGATTGCTAGAAATCCAGAGCTTCCCCAGGATCGTTTCCCAGAGTCAAACGCTGCACTTTTCCATATTTCGTCAATTGCTTTCGGGTATTGCGGCAACGTTTCATTCTTCATATTCGATCGCTTGAACTGGCACATATAGTAATCTAGTGACATTCGTGCAGCGCCTTCAATTGCAAAACTTGAGGCTGGCTTGATAACTGCAGACATCATTGTGAAGTGGTCGGCTTCGCATCTCCTATTCTTCAACTGATCCGGATTGCAAACCTCGACATTTGTTGCATTCGAAATGGATTCTAACTCAACCACTCCCGGTATATCGCTCACCCCTTCGGCAGATGTACAACAAAAGTCCCGTAGTCGAGCGGGCACCTTGCCCTCATCGTTTATCCATGGTTCATCTCCAGCAGGATTCAACCAATCTCATTCGCCATTAAACGCAATTGGCAACTCCGAACCTTTGGGAATCCCATACAAGGATTCGTTTACATTGGGACTTCCCGCTAGCTCGCCTCCTTCAGAATCCGGCGCAATGGACATTCCCGGGTCCAACGGAAGTACCCGAAGAATGCGGTCCGGGTCTCTTTTTTCCACTAATTCCATCTGGAATGATGATGCCCTTCAACCTTCGCCTTCGCAAGGACCTCTACTTATGGACAATTCCAGCGTCCATTCGGGAAGCAACAGTAATGGTGGAAGCTTTTTCAGTCCCGCTCTTGGCCCTCAACAGTGCCAAGGCTCGGTTCCCCAGTCGTTTTCTGCCATGCATGGCTATCCTCCTCAAGCCAATCTTTCCGCTGGCGCCCAGGCAAACCGTAACAGATCATATACCACCACTGGGGCGGTTCCTATAAGCGCCGGAATGCCCTCAATGGCTTCCCAAGCGACCCCACTACATGTTTTAGACCCCTCGGGCCAGTCGAGGCTTTCAACATCTCCATTCCATGGATCTCTGTCTCATTCGAATGATATGAATGTTCTACTAGACAACTTGATGGCATCCATGAACACAATGCACAGCAGGAATAGAGCTCAAACGTTCTCGGGAGCTCCGGCTGAAGCTGATCCTGTAGTACTGAAACAGCTGATTCTAGCTCAAAACTATTTAATTCAACAGGAGCAGCAGCAGGAGCAAGCGAGAAATCAAATACTTGCTCAGCAGCCTGTTTTGCAAGACGACATCGATTTCTCTGAGCTCAGAATCACCACAAACTTTGATAATCCTAGTTTGGGCCCCACCAGCTTTCTTTTGTTTGACAATTTGCCCAACTTCATAGACTCTATCAAGCTCTGGTCCATACTCAGCAACTCGTTGGGTACCAGAGCCAAGGGAAGTATTAGAAGCTTAAAGGTAGCCACCACTAAATCGTCGAAATTGGCGTTGGTGGAATGCTGCAACGTGGAAATCGCTATGACGTTAAAAGCTAATTTCAATCACCTTGAGTTGGTTCCTGGAATTACACTCTATGCTGCTTTTGCCCTGGTTCTTGACAAGCCTCCAGCGAACGAACAAAACGTCGCTAATACTAATAACGCAAAGACAAGCCCTAACCAGAAAGGTAAACGGACAGAGTCCCCAAACAAGTCACTGCCCATAGATCTTGTGAATATTCAGCTCTCACTCTTCACTTCAGTGGCCCAGATTGCACCTTATGATATCGATATGAACAAGGTTCGATCCATGATACAATCGGCTATCAGATATCCTAATGAAAATTATAAGTCCAATTTCGGCCCACTTCCTGAACCAATTCCTTTGCGTCAATTTGACTCACCGAAGCTTAGGGAGTTGAGAAAGAGTCTCGAAGCCTGCGAGAAAGAAACATCTCGGGCCGAAGACAAAAGAGAAATGTCCGATGCTGATTTGGATGAACTTGCCCTTTCGATGCTTGACGAACTCCCCGAACTCTGCTATGACTATTTGGGAAACACAGTTATTCAAAAGCTTTTTACAGTCATCAAGTCTCCGGTAATCAAACTCATCATGGTCCATGAGATTGCACCATACTTGACCCAGCTAGGTATCCACAAGAACGGTACCTGGGCCATACAGAAAATCATCAATTTGTGCGATAAAGACTACAACCAAATGAATGTCATTTCCGAGAGTTTAAAACCATACTCGTTAAAGATGTTTAATGACCAATTTGGTAACTATGTCTTGCAAGGGTGCATTAAGTTTGGATCTCCCTTCAACGATTTCATTATCGAGACCATTCTTGATAACTTTCTTGAAATAAGCAATGGTCGTTTCGGAGCTCGGTGCATTAGGACCATGCTTGAACTGTATGGGAAAAATAATGCGATCTCAAAAGAACAAGTAGCACTCGTGGCTTCATTGATAGTTGAATATGCTAATGATTTGATCGTCAATCCCAATGGGTCTTTATTGCTCACGTGGTTCTTGGACACGTTCAATGGTTTTGACAAGTCGCCAGACCTTCGGTACAAACTTGTTACGGACAAGGTTATCTCCAATTTGGGAGAGTTTTGCACCCACAAGCTAGCAAACTTGACAGTCCTCAAAATTTTGAGCAACCGAAGCGATCCGGAACTGTCCCAACGGATTCTAAACTGCATTTTTGGGGTGTATGATATCAACAACGAGCACGGAACACCCACGGAATTGTTAGAGCATCTTTTGGCCGAAGGACTGGAAAATAACGCAGGACCACTTTTCCTCTACAAAATCGTATCGAATCCTCCCTTGATGTCCCCAAACAATGATATCTGGAACGACAACTATCACCAGTATATCGTGTCGATGATCAGACGGATTCTTCTTGAAACCAGCATCGTGAATGTTCAGCCTTACCGCAAGTTGATGGACGAGGTTGGCCTCACAAGTAACCGTTTGAACCGGTCAGGGTCTACGGGAGGAAGAAAGCAAAAGCGAGGCCACCGAGGGAGCCACGGAGCCAGCGGTAGTCTGCGGAATCTCCAGCAAGATGTGAACTCCAATTATGGCATGCCATCCTCGGGACAGTATGCAAATCCTTATATTGGACAAGTTCCGGCACCTTACAATGCGGCCATTAGCGGGCAAATGCCACTTCCATACGGCTACAATGGAGTTGCACCTTCAAACGGCACCCATGGAGGGCCACAGGCAGACGGATCACAATATCAAGACGCCGCGGTTATGCAACAGCTTGAACAATTGTCATTGAGCTCAGCCGCACTTGGCTATAATTCCAATCCTGGGACCCCAGGAGTCATGCAGCTGAACAAGCGAACCCTGTTCTTCTGAACGTTTATAGATCAAAACTCATGTCCATAATTATTTACTGAAATTAAAATTATACACCATTCCATTGCTAAGCCAGTCTTGTATACGAGCCCGATGATCCGATTCCAGTAATTTTCCTGCACACACCAGAGGGGGCGGCGCCTTTGTGCAAACACGCTCACTGATTGCATCATATACCTTCAGTTCTGTTGCCGCAAATCTAGGTCCTGGTAGTCGGCGAAGTGTTGAGTTGGCTTTATCGGTTATCTTTCAGGACATAGACGAGCCTTGACTTCCATATTCTTAGAATAACGGTGTCTGTTTGTGTCTGGAAGCTTGGCTTTGGTCTTCCGGATTTCGTTTCTTCGTTAAAAAAACCTCCAAAAAAGTTTACTATGAGCTCTCCCAGTAGTAACGGCGATTCCAACTCGCGAGATCAGCTCTCCAACGAGGTGTTTCGCTTCTCAGCAGCAAGTCCTGACGTGGATAATCGCCATCATCATGCCATGAAATTCGACTTTATCATGCAAAATGAAGGTCCTGATGATTACAAACAACTCAAGGAATCGATCACGCAGAGAAGAAACTCTGCCGCTGCCCAGAAAAGCGAGATTCAGGAACTAAACTACCGCAATTCCCCATTACTAAAACTCCCCACAGAAGTACTTCTTCAGATCTTCAACCACCTAGACAGAAGAGATTTGTACTCGTTGCTCACGGTGTGCCGCGAGTTTGCCGATCTCATCATAGAAATCTTGTGGTTCCGACCAAACATGCAGAATGACGCGTCGTTCAACAAAATCAAAGCCATAATGAAACTTCCAAAACTGTCCACCCATTGGGATTATAGATCCTTTATCAAACGACTCAATCTTTCCTTCATGACCAAGCTAGTGGACGACGACTTGCTTTCGCTATTCATAGGATGCCCCAAGTTGGAGCGCCTCACCCTTGTTAACTGTACAAAGCTTACTCACTACCCCATCACCGAAGTGTTGAAGAATTGTGAAAAATTACAATCCATTGATTTAACCGGAGTCACCCACATTCACGATGATATCATATATGCGTTAGCTGATAATTGCCCTAGACTCCAAGGACTTTATGCTCCTGGTTGTGGTAATGTCAGTGAAAGGGCAATCCTAAAATTGTTGACCTCGTGTCCCATGCTCAAGAGAGTCAAGTTCAACGGATCGGAAAACATCACCGACGAAACCATCAGTGCCATGTATGAAAACTGCAAATCCCTCGTTGAAATTGATCTTCACAACTGTCCAAAAGTAACCGACAAGTACTTGAAGTTGATTTTCTTAAACTTGTCTCAGTTGCGAGAGTTCAGAATAAGTAATGCTGCCGGAATAACGGATAAACTACTCGAGCGATTACCCAACCATTTTTTCCTTGAAAAGCTCAGAATCATCGATATCACAGGCTGCAATGCTATCACAGATAAGCTTGTTGAAAAACTCGTGATATGCGCCCCGAGGTTGCGCAATGTTGTGTTGTCCAAGTGCATGCAAATTACCGATGCTTCTTTAAGGGCATTGTCACAATTGGGACGCAGCTTGCATTATATTCATCTTGGTCATTGTGCGTTAATCACCGACTTTGGTGTTGCTTCATTGGTCAGATCATGCCATCGAATACAATACATTGATTTGGCATGCTGTTCACAACTCACAGACTGGACGCTCGTGGAGCTTGCCAATTTGCCCAAACTCCGCCGTATTGGGCTAGTAAAATGCAGCTTGATTTCGGATTCCGGAATTTTAGAGTTGGTGAGACGTCGAGGAGAACAAGACTGCCTTGAGCGAGTCCACTTGTCGTACTGCACCAACCTAACCATCGGACCTATCTACTTGCTCTTGAAAAATTGCCCTAAACTAACGCATTTATCATTGACTGGCATCAACGCATTCTTGAGAAGAGAAATCACACAGTACTGCCGTGACCCACCTCCTGATTTCAATGAACATCAAAAAAATTCATTTTGCGTGTTCTCTGGCCATGGAGTGAACCAATTGAGAGCACACCTCAACCAAGTCATGGAGGACCGTGCTTATTTAATTGATCATGGCGACATGCATGCATTGTTCCACGAAAGGAGAAGAAGGTTTATGAACGGAGGAGCAGACATGGATGACGAGGAAATGACACTCTGGGCAAGACAGCGGGGACTTGGATTACTACAGAGTGTGGATAACGATGGCCAGGGAATGTCTGATATCAATCGTGAGATTTTCCGAGAGCTTAATGAGGGTAATATGGGACCAGAAGAGATGCGTGAACATTTCCAACGACTCATAAGAAACCATCATCAACACCGCTTGGTTGAGCGCCAGTTCACTGGTGCCGAGGGCCAGGGGGATGATGGTCAATTGGTGAACCAGGACCCCCATAATGCCCCGCAAATTGTGCAGCCGGCTGTATTTCCAAACGGCAACCAAGCCATCCCCATAGTCAACGTTGATGAAGACGACGACATTGAGATGCAACTGGTTAGCTTATTTCCAAGAGGTCCACAGAATGATTGATTTCATTCAGGCTGCTGCTGTTTCCACTAGTTTGTGTATAGCATTAATTAAACCTATTCATGGAGTTTCGCAACCCGAACCGTTGTTCCAATTCTCTTCTTCGGAAATCATTGGCATGGTACGGTTGCAACTTTAAGCTAAGGTAGGAAACAACCTCAGCTGGCTTTTCACCTGCTGAGCGAGACAACTTATTAACATAATCTTTCTTTATTGGCCGACCTAGTCGTTTTGCACCCGAACGCCGAATGTTGAGCAACAATCCATACTCATCCAGCAAGTCGGATTTCGTAAACGTAGCGGTATTTCTGTCATATTCAGATAAATGGGCATTGGCGCGAGATTGACTCCGGGGAATACACTGGCCAAGTAACTGGACACCTTCTTCATGAATGTTAAGAACATCTTGAGATAACGGGTAGCATACAGTAGCATCGGTCAGGAGACTCATATCTCGAAGTTCGACATACTGTTGCAAACTCCTCAATATATCACCATCGAAATTATCCCGCAATTGAAGATAAATGATTTCAAGGGGTAATCTCCGGTGAACTTTCAACTTTTGTTGATACGAATGCGTTTCACAAGTAACACTACTACAACATATGTTTATTCTACCGTTAATGTGCCGACTTGAAACTCCACACAAATAGTTCCCAACCATCGTTTCCAATAACAGAACTTGCCGTATAGATAAAGAAGCCACCTGGAACGAACTATCGGTTCGAATTCGTATCAATAACTGCTCAAGGTTATCAGTTGGAGATGTTGAACAAGCCAGAATATTGCTTCCAGTTTCTTGATTTGTGCCATCGATGTCCGCTATGTTAGCAGTCTTAAAAAGGTCCAGAATAAACTTACAATCAACCGAGAGAGTCACAGGCAAAGGTAGAGATTCATATGACATTGCCTATCGTACCCAATGGCTGCAAATTAAGAATGCCGCAGCCATCAAACCTGATTACATAATAGAAGTATCCTTACTGCAGGGCTGCAGCCCTTGCACGTGCGAGGAGGTCGTGAAAAATTTGTCGTTTCGACGCGGCACGACCGTCTCGCTTCTGAAGACTTGAGAAAAGAATACTGAGGTTTTTCATACAGTTAAAGCATCAGAAATGTATGTACTACAATAATGGAAAGGAGGATGAAACTGGCAGAGAACGATTGGAAAAGTAGCAGGAACTGCTTGGGAACTGATTCGAGACAGAATTGTAGGCCAAAGAAGTCATATGTGGATGAAAAGTGAAGGTAACCAATATAAGGTAACCATTATAACGAAACCAGTCCTGCGGTTCAAAACAAGTTCGTTGATGCCTGATAGGATGCCAAGTATGTGTGGCACTTCTACAGTGTTTACCATGAACAGGATTATCCACCCTGGTATCCCCATGAACAGTTAACGAGCAATACTCAACATCCAATCGTCTATCTGCTTTCATAACACTTCAAATACTAACATTCAGGACTAAGAGAACTAAGAAGGTAGGAATCACCGGTAAGTTTGGTGTCAGATACGGTTCTTCGTTGAGAAGACAAACCAAGAAGTTGGAAGTCCAACAACACGCCAAGTACGACTGCTCCTTCTGCGGTAAGAGAACCGTGCAAAGAGGTGCTGCTGGTATCTGGACCTGTAAGTCTTGTCGTAAGACTGTTGCTGGTGGTGCTTACACTGTCTCCACTGCTGCTGCTGCTACTGTCAGATCGACCATCCGTCGTTTGAGAGACATGGCCGAGGTCTAAATATGTAAAATGTATTCGGGTATGACACTTTCAGCCTGGCAACAGGTCACCATAATAAACTTCATGGAATAATTGCTGTAGAATACTAGTAGAAAAAACAGTGCGAAAGTTGTTCTCAATTCATGTCTCAGTTTGCGTTTCCGAAGATCCATTCCTTCCCCCCACTATATACCAAACAACCCAATACCACCGTTCTAAATAACCAGCTTGAATCATGGTGTGATATAATCTTGAACTATTGCCAATTTTACAGAATAACGTCTTTATCCCCCTCTGGTGAGCCACTCCACTCACAAATCGAAAATCTCAACTTTGAACAATTACCACCGCTTTTCGAGAACAAGGCCATTGAACGATCAGTGGCGCCAGAATTCATGTCTACAATCTTCCAGTATTTGATCCACAACAAAAAGCGAGCCGAATATATCGACCCTAAGCGCCCAGAATTGGGAGTCCTTGTATACTGGAGAACCCTAACCGAATGGGCCACCAAGATTTATGATTATGTCAATAGTTCGGGTCAATTGGGTACCATATTGACCATCTTTGAGCTTACTAACCTGGAGGAGTCTGCTTATCCCGAAGAATTGCGCAACATAGAGTACAATGTCTTGGTAAGAGCAATCGAGAATGTTTTAATGAAACAGGGCAAGGCCCAAATATTAATGTCAGAAGATGGGACACAGATTGGCGGTGTCAAGATTGTATAGGCTTTCACGGAAAAGCCTTCCGTCAATCTGCATCATTTTGTTATTTTAACGTTGCAAATTATAAAGTTGCAATACTTCTTTCACTTCATGCACACCTTATCATCGTCTGTAGCTTGCTACTTGTGTCGCCCTCGACTCTACTCCCGTGGCAATCAAGAGCATATATCAATGTATCAATTGCCCGATAGGTGCTTGTGGGTGCAACTTCCATCCACTAGTGTATACAGGGCACACACATGCAATATACTTCCCAATTAGGCAGTCTACAACGCGTGTTCCATCTCATCGCTACTCCAAAAAAATCCGCACCCTCGCATGTTTCTTTCTTCCCGCTTAAATACCATATTTAAGAGGGCAAGTCGTAGTTCTCTTTGGGGTGTATATCTTGTGTTTCCGGTTCCTGAATAATCGGATTATTGTATTCTTCTTTTAAGTGACTCCAAATCATGAAATACGTGGTCGTTTCCGGAGGGGTGATTTCTGGTATCGGTAAGGGAGTGTTGGCATCGTCCACCGGGTTGTTATTCAAGACCTTGGGGTTCAGAGTATCGTCTATCAAGATCGACCCTTACATGAACATCGATGCTGGAACTATGTCTCCTTTGGAGCATGGAGAATGCTTTGTCTTGAATGATGGTGGTGAGGTAGATTTGGATCTTGGTAATTACGAGCGGTATCTTAACATCACCTTGACTAGAGACCACAACATTACCACTGGTAAAATCTACTCTCATGTCATCGAAAGGGAAAGGCAAGGTGATTACTTGGGTAAGACGGTGCAAGTTGTGCCTCATGTTACTGGAGCCATTCAAGATTGGATAGAACGTGTATCCAAGGTTCCTGTAGACGAGTCGGGGTTGGAGCCTGAAATATGTATCATTGAGTTGGGAGGAACCGTTGGCGACATCGAGAGTGCTCCTTTTGTTGAAGCTTTACGTCAATTCCAGTTCAGAGTTGGTGTTGAGAATTTTGCTCTTATCCATGTATCCCTCGTTCCTGTGATCCATGGTGAACAAAAGACAAAACCAACTCAGGCTGCCATCAAAGATTTGAGATCTTTGGGGTTGACTCCCGACATGATTGCTTGCAGATGCCAGGAAGAGTTGGAAGTGGCCACCATTGAAAAAATTGGTATGTTTTGTCATGTTGGTCCAGAACAGGTTATCGCAGTTCATGATGTCAACTCGACCTACCACGTTCCTCTCTTGTTGAAGGAGCAGAGAATGATGAAGTACTTGACGAGAAAGTTGAATTTGAAAGATTCTGACTTGTCTCCTAGTGCGTTGACCAGAGGAGAAAAGTTGTTAAATAAATGGGAAGAATTGACATCCAGCCATGACAGATCGTTCCAGACGGTGACTATTGCATTGGTTGGAAAGTACACCAATCTCAAAGACTCATACTTGTCTGTCATCAAATCTTTGGAGCACGCATCGATGAGATGCAAGCGTAAATTGAAGATTGAATGGGTCGAGTCCACTTCCTTGGAAGAAGGTGCTAAAGACCACGATCTCTCCGAGTACCATAAAGCATGGCATCACGTTTGCCAAGCCGATGGTATATTGGTGCCAGGTGGATTTGGAAACAGAGGCATTGAAGGTATGATTGCCGCTGCCAAATATGCCAGAGAAAACGAAGTTCCATACTTGGGAGTTTGTTTGGGATTACAAATTGCCGTGATTGAGTTTGTCAGGAATGTTTTGGGTTACGAGAATTCTACATCGATGGAATTTGATGCTACTGCTGACGAAGAAACAGCTTCGGTTGTATACATGCCAGATGTGGATCAGATCAAGTTGGGTGGAACCATGAGACTTGGTATCCATGAGACCAGATTTACCGCCGGAACCGAAAATTCCAACTTGAGAAAGTTGTATGGAGGTTCGGACCATGTGATGGAAAGACACAGACACAGATACGAAGTTAACCCCCAACTTGTGGATCAAATCGAAGAAAAGGGGTTGAAGTTTGTTGGTAAAGATGAGACTGGAGCCAGAATGGAATTGTTAGAGTTGCAGAACCACAAGTTTTTCGTTGGAACTCAATACCACCCTGAGTATTTGTCTAAGGTTCTTGATCCCTCAAGACCATTTTTGGGATTGGTAGCTGCTTCTTCAGGAATTCTACCAGAAATTTTGGAGAGCCAGGACTTGAACTACAAAGGAGAATTTTAATTAGAATTAGACATACAATGAATCTAGATAGCATATCCAGCATACAGCTACCCAAACGTGCATTGTCTGTAATGCAGTAACCAGGGCAACACCTTGTGTGCATTACAGCACTGACCCAACGTTGTGTGAGCATTGTTCTAGCCGCACCGGATCAAGATGTTAATTGATCTCGATGCCACGTTACCTCGGCTTTTGGCAGGGGTCATACAACGTGGTGGTCAAGAATTGGCGAGTTTCCAGTCACAATGCGGCAATACGACCACCCATGACTAACGGCATATGTCGCTCTAAGCACGATTGTCGCAGCGCAAATGACGCAGAGGCACAAATCACGCAGAGGCACAAATACCGCTACAGCGGTACGTGCACGAATTTCTGGGGTATAAAGGGCGAGTCCTTTCAGAGCAATTGTCCAGTTACAAGAAATGCAATCCACCAAAGTTATGATCAATTACGCCGATGCCACCTGTAAGTGTGATTCCAAGTGCACTTGTGAGTCCAACTCGTGCAAGTGTGGACAATCTTGCAAGTGTGCCGACTGTGGTCACTAAGCCGGCCACTTAGCCCTTTAAGCTGTGCTTATTTTATATGTTCGTATGTCAATGTACGGTTGATTTCACTTTTGTAGTTTTGCAGTTGCTAAACGATGCAACTTTGCGTTTTGTTCGAGATACTCCTTGGTTTGATTTGTGGAATGCTTGTCCAAGAATTTGTTAAAGTCCGATTCGGTTATCCGTTCAATGCCTGCCCATGCCTTGGAATGGGTATCACATAACTCAATGCAACGCAAAAAGTTGTTGCGAGCTTCTCGGATGAGCTCCCACACTTCTAAGATGCGGTCTTTTTTCTCCATTTTAGCTTTGGATTCCTGGATGAATTTGTAGTAGTATGCTAATCCCACTTTGTAAAACATATTATAAGCATATGGCTCATGAAGCAAAATCTCCTTGTAGCAATGAATAGCTTTATCATAGTGGTGGATCTTGGAGTATTCATCGCCCAATTCTGCCCACGCCACTAAATCGGATGGCAGAATGTTCAAGTAGTAATTCAAGTTGGTGATATACGATTCGTTATCGTTGGACTTGCGACTAAACGTCACAAGACGACGCGAGAGCCTCAATTGATCAGGATCCTGGCCTAACAACTCGGCAGCTCCTTTTTGATCACCTTGAGCCTCGACAAATATGGACTTTAATAGCACAACACGTTGTGAATTTTTATCACCAAATTGATCGATGATACGATCCAAAAAAGTCTTGGCGTCTACGTCGTGGCTCGTCATCAATGCCAAATAGAATTGCATTTCATACAACTTGAACAATTCTTCGGGTTCTAAAGTAGAGGCGCTCAAGTCCAAGAACTCACCCACCTCCACATAGTACCTTTCCAGTTCTTGCGGGTTGAAATTAGCAAATAGCCCAGTGGTGGCTATCGACAAGAGCTTGCTTTTGACCAAAGTAGTCATGGATCCCTATTTATAAAGTATTGAAATTGCTTTTAGTGCCACACTACCGCTGTGGCTCTCGGTTGTTGAACTGCATGGCACTTCCATTAGGTAATCGCACCAAACTGAAAAACATCAACCGCCATGAAGTCTACCATAAATGAGCTTGAAAAGCGATATACGGAACTCAACAAGCTGTTGTGTCATAAGCTAAACTCCATCTTGTGGTTGGACAAGGTCGAGAAACTTCAGAACGAACCAGAAGATGCTATAAATGCCGAATACGAACGGATTGCAAAATCCATACCGACTAATGTTGAGATTACAGGTGACGAAATTGAACCTACGCAAGCCCTAGCCCGCCAATTGCGCGACCAGCTAAACACTATTCAAACAGATTTGTATTTGAACGATTTGTTGCAAGTAACACTTCCGATTCTTCGTGCCATCCACCATGAAACCAGCGATCTCACTAGCCTGGAGCAGAAAATCGCTGCTAATCTACAACTTATGTATAGTACCGAGTCTGAGGATGGTGCTAACGTTTACAATACCATGAGAATGTTTCAGCAGGCCGAAACTAACGACGAAAGCATGATTGGAAATAGGCAGAAACTCATCCACTACTTAATTGATACAGTCAAGCCTCGACTATTGGAGTATGACAGGGTCAGTAAGCGAGACCAGGAGGTGGCCCAAAGGGCCTTGGCAAGGAAAAATCAGCAAATCGATGAATTTGTGAGCCAGTTATCACCAGATGAAATCGAAACCATAGACATTATGTATTCTGATCTCGTCAAGTTGTGGCTAAAATTAGCGATCTATTGCGATTTGCTTCCAGGGATAGTACTTACGTTGCCATTGGACTGGCATAGCGATCCCAATTTGGCAGCGGTGATGAGCGACTGCCTGAACATCGGGGCGATAATGACTAAGAACCAATCACTCGTGAACGTCGACACTATAAAAAACATCACTTCTGAGAAGTTGATATCATACGTGGGAACACTTCAATAGTCCTATATTAGTCCTCTATGTACATTAGACTTGGAACAATCTCTTATTTACAACATCCCAATTGATACATTCCCACACATTCGCCAAGTAGTCAGCTCTTCCTGTGGTACCGTAATCGTGAATGAAAGCCACGTCCCAAACGTTGATCGCTAGTAATGGCAAGGTGAAATCCTTTTCGCCATCTTGCGCCATTTCCTTCACTTTGTTCAAGTTGTCGAGCGCCACTTCATCCACGCTACCATTGAGATCAAGCGATTGGTTCTTACCATAGTAGTAAGGGGTTCCATCATTGTTACATTTCAATATCTTCAAACTTTTGTCTGGCAACTCCACGAGAAATACCCAGCCCTGGCCAAACGAGGAATCTGCCGCGAGCAAAAACTGCTCTCGAAATGCGTCTATGGTGGGAAGATTTATATCGGCTAATCTCTCAAGCAAGAATCTGGAAGGTCTAGTCTTCTTGGCGCTGGCTTTATCTGAGAGCTGTTCAAAGAAAAAATGGTTATTGTGAGCTTGTGATGCGAAGTGAAATATATGTTGTTCCGTTGTTTTCTTGGCGGTCTGCAAGAGGATTTGATAAGGAGGACGCAACTCGTTTTCGGTGCCGTTGGTATGCAATGTCAAGTTTAATGTGAGATATTTCTGATAATCGAGCCATGCGGTTTTGAATCCCTCGGGCGAGTAGAGACCCTCGATACCATTTTTGGTAAATTGATCAACGTTCCTCAACTTGGGAACAGTATGAATGAGTCTCCGGTTGCCAAAAGCCTTGGCCGGCCCTACAGACAACTGGCGGAAGGTGCCTCTGAACATTGTAGAGAAAACCGGTGAAAAATCTCAAAGCGTTGACACGACCGGGAGTGCATGCAGGACACAAAAATCGATTCGGGTATAGTCAGTGGGGAAGTTATGAAATGCCAATAAGGCCACAAAAGCCCATGTATCATACTGTTTCTTCGGGAATGGTTTCCACCTCACACGATAAAACGGGGATATTTTGTGCGATCCAATTGACATCTCGCATTAAGCTTTTCGGATCTGCAACCACTTTGGCTTTGATTTTTTGCAACACTTGCTCGTAGGGAGACTCTTGCACCTTGTATTCCCTTAACACCTTATTCGTCTCGAGGTCAATGTAGACGCGAGTATCTCTTACTCTGAAGATGACATTGTCAATTCTCAAGAACAAGCGACATAGAACGAGAACACAAGTGTGCATTACTCTGATTTTTGTCGAAAGCATGGAGATTCCATTGTCTCCTAGTTCATCTTCAAAGAGAATCAGCTCGTCGAAAAATAGTATGGGGTCAGGTCTGAGGAGCTTTTCGAGTGGTAACTGGTCGTCACACGGAACGAATTTGGCATTTTTCACCGTGCCCTTGTAGTTCGTGGAATATGTCCAATCGTAGGGTTTTACTGACTCGAGAGAGGTGAGACCACCCAAATCTTTGGTGGTTTTTTCACGTACATCTATTGGCTTATGAGACGGTGACGCCGAACGCCGCGAGTTAAGCCACTCTTTGTGATAGCTGACTCTTAGGTCCGACCCAGGCTCAAGGGTATCCAATGCATCCAAACCATTGAACTCTATAGTGGCCCCAGTTTTGTCGTTTTGTAGCTTGATCGAGCTGTTTCCAAAGATCATTTCAGGCATGGGGAACTCGAACCGCAGCTCCAACGCATCTAATTCGGACGAACTCAAAATAGGCTTCTTTATACGGTAAATGCTCCAATCGCTCACGGTTATGGACGGCTGGTCGACGATGGGAAACGACGACTTGGGCGAGGGAATTATCACCTGGCCACAATGATCGCATTGGGGATTGTTGCAGGCACCATGCGCCAGCTTGGCAGGCACAGAGACATTGCTGGCCGGTCTTGGAAACGAGCTGGAAGCCACCGAAGAAGAGTTGGAAATCACTGAAGAAGTATTGGAAGTCATCGAAGAAAAATTGGAAATCATTGAATCCCCGCGATTCGGTCTTCTTCCACTCGTGTGCATCTGGACCATCTGACGAGCTGCATTGACGTGAACGGCGTTTATGCCCTGCGAGCGAGGGACAGAGGCAGTGGGAAGCGCTGGAACTGCTCGCGGAGCCCGCTTCTCACCCAGGTTTTTGTTCTCCATTGTTGCTAGCTAGAGGTTACCGATTCCGATTATAATGAGAATGCAGGTGCAGGAACAGTAAGCGTCAAATTCTATCTAATCTATCAGGCCTCTTCGGGACTATCTTCCTTTGTCAGTCCTCCAATCAACCCTTCTCTAACCGCCAACACGCTGTCGGCAATAACCGCATCCACACCGGCCTTCATTTGTATCTTGGCCAATTCGGGAGAATTATTCTCTACACCGTAGGTAACGCACACAAGCCCAGACGACTTGACAACTTGAGTTAACCGAGGAGTCTTGACCAACGTTTTGGCAGCGCTGACTATACCCAAAAGATTCCATTTCTTGGCAAACCTGATGGCATTCTGTAGCGATGAAGCCCGAATATCGGCCATTGGCTGGGTACCAGCTTCTGTCAAGAACAAGATGGGCATCGTTGGCTGCTTCAAAGAAAGTAACATACAGACATCGGGGTGGAACGACGAGAAAATGATATCTCTGCCGGTGAGATTCTCATCGTAAACCGTTTTCAAAATGGTGTCCACATACGTGTTCAATTCAATGGCAATTTCTCCCATACTCTCCTTCTCGGCCTCGTCCAACATAGGGTACTTGATTTCAATATTGAACCCAACGTTTTTGGGCAATTTCTTAAACAAGTCTTTCAAGGTGACAAAGTTGGACGCAATCGAAAGACCTCGAGCATTACCTTTGAATCCTTTATCCTTCCATGTCTTTGTCAATTTCATACGACGATTGAAATGCTCCTTGACTTCCCTGTCTAAATCGTCATCCTCGTCGTCATCAAAATGCTCATGGACTGGTTTGAAATCTGGCGCAGAAGGATACGAGGACATTGAACGGGGACGATTGAGCTTGCCTAACATCTCATCATCAAGTGAATAGTTGGCTCTGAATGTGACCTGCTTGTCGTTTGATCCATTGACAATCTTCTCTTTCATTGATTTCTTGTTCTTTTCTTTGACAATCCGTTCGTCTTCCTCATGTAAATTTAAAAACTGTTCAACGGTAAGAGCATGCATAGGAATATCGACACCAGACTCAGCAACAGTAAAATCGTGGTAGATCACTGGCACGAAATCCTTGGTCAATTGAACGTCAAATTCAACGTAAGATGCTCCCAATGACGCGGCAGCAATAAACGATTCCACGGTATTTTCTCCCAATTGCAAAGACTTTTTGTCGCTGACATTCTTACCCAATCCACGATGGCCAATGACTCTGGTGGAGACCAATTGTTTCCAGTAAGTGTCGCTTCTCGACAATTTCATAGCGGGGTGTTCAAATGGGCTGATGAACATATACTCAAATCTCACTGAACCCAAGATATCTAACGAGTCGGACTCTATAATCGGACTGGTAATACTATTGTTCAATGAGCGAAGACGAGGACCCACTTCGGTGTAAGCAGAGCTTAAGAGAGCAACAGCACGTCCCAAAATCTTCTGATCCTTGCGCAAAGGATGGTTAACTGTAATTGGAGCATTCGAGTATTGATAAGTTGGAACAATGTCAAATGTGACAATGATGTCGTTCATATTTGTCTTTCTTGGCAATTGGAATGTGATAGGATCAGTAGCGCTTCCGTGGTGATCTTCAAGAGGAAGATCAACAACCACTGGAGGCTCAACTCCCACATTGTTGCTGCGAGTACGACAAGTCACCACCAATGACAATGCAGTATCGAGTTCTGTGAACAAACTCTTTGTCATGGAGATCTTGTTAAGTTCAACAGGCTCCCTATCGTCCCTCAAATCAGTAGTACCCAATGTGATAAGCACCAATTGTTCTTCAGGCGCCAAATATCTATGTCCGAAAGATTTGATGGGCTTGGCCTTACGTCTACTCATTGGTGACTTTGACCTTGAACTTGCACGGCCGTTAGTGCCTTCCAACTGGCGGAGCTGTTTGTAAACTTCAGTAACCGCAGATTTGTTGGATTCTGGAAGTCTATCGACACTAGTAGTTGACAATGCAAATTCTTCAGTACTGTCATTGTTGTGGGCAGGGCTTAAAGAGCTGTTGGGAATCCGCTGCAAGTTGTTAGCCTGATTGTCAATATCATAAAGAAGTAAGGCCTCATTCTTGGGCTTCAACATGTCTGCCACTTCCAAATGACCTCTCAAGGTGGCATGTTCCATGGGTAACCAACCAGAGTCATCAACAATGTCAATCTTACACTCCGCTTCAGTAAGCAACTTTACCACCTCTTTATAACCTTCAGAAGCGGCTACGAAAATCGGAGTCCAACCAAACACATTTTCACCAATCTCAGTGTTAGCTCTCTCAGAAAGAAGAAATTCAACCACCTCCACATAATTATGCTTGGCCGCAATATACAATGCTGTTTCGTTGTTGTGCTCGAGATCGGTATAATTCACATCGATCTTTCCCTTGCGAATCAAGTTGACCAATATTTCTGGGGAGTTTAACCGAACCGCCAAAAGAAGCAAACTTGGACAAGACAAATGAGATCGACTATAAATAATCAAGTTGTCAGTCGTCATTGGATGCTTCCCAATAATAGACAAATGCAATGGAGTCAAACCTTCTTGATCACACCACATTTCATGGTTATCAATTGGCACATTGCTGTTTATAAGTTTCCACTTGTAGAGGTACTCGAGCAAAATCTTCGACACATCCTTCAATCCATACTGAGCGGCATAGTGCAATGGAGTTCTGGAATAATTGTCTTTGGCGATCAACAACTTGCCTAGTTGGTCCTTGAGGATGTCTCTGGACTCAATATGGTCCAATATATGACACAAACCACTGACTTGAACAGGACGGAGCTGACTGCCATCCGGTCCACTTTCATTTCCATAGAGTCTGCTCACATCCGTGGATTCACCCGGGGTCATCTGCTTCTGTTCCTTAATCACCTGACGCTTACCCAAACTGACCACATGCTGGTGGAAAAAGTTTCTACCACTAATGTCAAACTTGTCGTATAATGCGTTTTGCACATTGATGTTTCTGGAATGAGTCAATTCTAACAAGTACTCGATCAAAAAATCAATGCACTTCAACGCATTTGAGAGCGTTGCCCGATTCAACAACGATATCATGTACTTGAGATTTTTCCTCTGCTGAGGAGCCTCCAGAAGCTGGTCCAAAAGTGCCTCGGCGTCATCACGTTGGATGATATCGTTATATTCTTGGAGGAACACCTGGTTTACTGAAGTAGACGACGCAATTGCCAGTGCCTGGTTGGGGGAGCCGGTGTTGACAATATGCTGAGCACCCAAGTCGTTGAGGAGATTGTTGATCATATCGAGGCCACTTAACAATCCAGACTGGTTTGCAAATGGCAAGGCATTGACACGAGTAGAAAGGTAATTCTCCTTATTGTTCACTGGGAGTGTCACCAGGTTATTTCCAAGCTCCAGATTGGTGGCCTGGGCCAACTTTTCGAGCTTCTTATCCAATTTCTTCAAGATTTTCACGAAACCCTTGTGGTTCAATTCTCCAAACCATTTCAAGTTTCGGTAGATCGATCTCAATTCCATAAGGATGGAAATGATTTCATCCAATTCGTCGGAAGACTCGATCTGGTGACTGATCTTGCCATCTCTGTATCCGACCACGGCAACCACCTTGTCTAACCGACGGCTATACTCCTTGTACTGTTTATTGTAGAAGTCATTGACCTTTTCAATATCCCTATCGAGTTCGAAAAAATATTCCGAAAGAACAGTGGTGATAAAACTTGGTACATCCACCTTGACGGTATCGATATACTCCAATTGCTGGTCGATATTCTTGATGATCTTCTTGAGATGCTTATAATTCATATAGAACACCGACCATTCCGGGATCTGGTGGGTCAAAAAGGTTTTCCCAAACTTCATTTTGAAGCTAATGCGACAAGAGTCTGAGTGAAGTTAGTTGCAAACACCACAAACAGCGTCCAACGATGAAGAGTTCTGCAATGCGGTAAAAATTTGTGTTTCCACGTGTGTGCTCGTGGGGTAGCACGTTCGCGATGAGTGCTCGAAATCGTCGAGGGGAAGAAGAGCGAAAAGAAAGATAAGAAAGTCAGAG
Organism: Meyerozyma sp. JA9; assembly: GCA_003676015.1. Classification (NCBI taxonomy): domain Eukaryota; kingdom Fungi; phylum Ascomycota; class Pichiomycetes; order Serinales; family Debaryomycetaceae; genus Meyerozyma; species Meyerozyma sp. JA9. Next base: position 340,685 of record NSDU01000023.1, read on the forward strand.
GACGAAGGAAGTAAGTAGAAAGTCAAGAAGCAGAGATGGTGTAAGAGACAATAAGATGCAGTAAGAGGCAGCAAGAGACGGCAACAGAAGACATTTCGTCATTTGATTTTTTGTGGTAACTTCCTTTTGCTTATCTACACTCCGATAGCGACTCGCGCTGACGTAGTGACGTAGTTAGCTGTCACTGCGTCGCTGGCGCCGCGGACGGAAGCCATTTCGCGGCAGCGCCGGGCACAAACCCCTAAGAAAAATGGCCCGCTGCAGACGGAAACCGACCGCGAATTTGGCCCGTGGCAGTGACTATTCTTGCTTAGTCATGGGGGCATCGGTCGCGCTCATCGCCCCAATCCGGCAGGAGATGCCGGAATCCCCATCACGGCGTCGGCTGCCGTTTACGATACGTGGAGTTGGAGTTTTCCTTATAAAAGCGCCACTTTAGCACTTCTTCTTCATTACTTCCCACCATGACTTCTAGTATGTTTTCTTGGAGCAATTTATAAAGTGTTTTCAGGTTACTAACATCAGTCTCCTACAAATTTCATCCTCACAAGAAGGCCACGATTATAACCGCTCCATTTTCTGGAGGCCAACCCAAAGGAGGGGTTGAGCTTGGCCCGGAGTATATCATGAACGCTGGGTTTGAAAAGCAGATCGCCAATCTTGGCTGGGATGTCAAGGTTGAAAACCCATTGGACGACACTTCGTTCGAGTCTAGCAAGACCGATGATAAAGATAAATACGGAGTGAAAAATGCTGCTATTGTCAGCGAATGCTGTCAAAAAATCTACAATGCCGTCAACGGGGCTGTTTCCGGCGGCAGACTCCCAATAACCATTGGCGGAGACCATTCGATTGGCACTGCTACTGTGGCCGGAACCATGGCGGCTCGTCCAGATACTTGCGTTTTGTGGATCGATGCCCATGCCGATATCAACACCCCGCTAACCACCGAGTCGGGAAACCTCCATGGATGCCCCATGTCGTTTGTAATGGGACTTGACAAGGATAGCTACCCACCAGAATTCGCATGGGTTCCTCAATGTTTGAAACCAAACAAAATCGCTTATATTGGGTTGAGAGACGTTGACGATGGAGAGAAGCGTATATTGCGTGAAAACAACATCCCAGCATTCTCCATGTACCACATTGACAAATACGGAATAGGGAAAGTGGTGGAGATGGCCCTCGACAAAATCAACCCTGATCGGTCTGCCCCCATCCACTTGTCTTACGACGTCGATGCCATTGACCCATCGTTCGTTCCAGCCACTGGTACTAGAGTAGAAGGCGGACTTACGTTGAGAGAGGGCTTATTTGTTGCTGAAGCGGTGGCCGAAACCGGACTTTTATCGTCGATGGACATTGTGGAAACCAACCCTCTTTTGGGTCAAACCGACGCCCATATCTTGGACACTGTCAGCGCGGCGTGTGCCATAGGCCGGTGTGCTCTTGGCCAAACTTTGTTGTAGTGTTGGTTCAAGCTTGGATTTGCAGCCAATTGCATCTGTTCCTGCATCACTCGAGGACCCTCCCCCGCATATTTTGTATGACGTGCTGCACACAGCCCCACGGTATGATTGCTAATTTCAATACATAAAAGAGCCACCTGGCTCGCATTGAGAAAACAATAATGTCATCTGTAATTGCTTCGAACGTTCCCTCCAGCATCTCGTATGAGAAGCTTCGAGAGTTCTTCTCGTTCTGTGGAAGTATAAAAACCATCAATTTGGTGTCCAAGGGCGAAAAGACCCTGACTTATGAAATCGATTTCCACCTGGAAAAGGCATTGACCACCGCCCTCTTGTTGAACGATGCAGAATTGAATGGGGTGTCGATTAAGGTGGAGGAAAACAAGGGCGATGCACCTCCAAAGTATGGAGAATCGGGTACTTCCAAGGAGGTGAGTGATAACAAGATTCAAAACGAGTCCATCACCACGGGGGACTCCAAGTATGACGATATCAGCCAGGAGGAGAAACCAAAGTATGCGATCATGGCGCAATTGCTTGCTCTGGGATACCAAGTGTCTGACAATTTGATTGAAAAGGCTATTTCTTTCGACAAGGAAAAGGGCTATTCTGGCAAATTCAAATCGTTTTTAGCTGACTTGGACTCCAAGTACATCCACTCCAGCGAGCCAGACTCCACCGCCAATCGTGGAATCGAAAAGGCTCAGTCTACGCTCAATGACTTGACCACCAGTTTCAACAAGTCGTCGTACCTGTCGCGGCTTTCGCAATACTTTGAGAAAGCTGCAAACCACCCTTACGGGATCAAGATTCACAGATTCTACCAAAGCTTGGCCAAAGATGTGCGTGAGGTGCACGAAGAAGCCAAGAGACTCTCGGAGCTTAGAAAAGAGCGCGATGAGCAACGCAAGGTTGACGAATCCGCCGCCAGTGCCAGTGCCGGTGCCGCAATTAATACTGTGAATTAGCCAATATAGTTTGAGAACAGACTAGTGGTTGGCGTCCGGACTGTCCCGGAATTGGTCCGAGCATCGTATGTCCGGCTCCGCTCCGGGTGCGCTAACGACCGAGGCGATGATTGCTACGTTCGCAGCTAATTATATGGTCGCGCCCACAGTAGTTACATATGTATTTACAAGAAATGAAACAAACACAGTCTTTCTACCATCAACTAGACACTTGTTTGTCCCCAGCGCCATATCCCAATCGGGGCGACCCCCATCGGGCGGCCCCGATCGGCGCCGAATCACAAGACCCCGGACCTAAGGCCGCGGTCTGGGGAACAGCGTGCGCGCCTCAATGTACCCCGGAGGAAAGGATGTTCCCCCACAAAAAACTATTTAAGTAGCCGTAAATCACATCCGGGGCAAAAACCGCGGGTTCATCTTGTAAACTCGGCCCCCATTATTTATTCACCTCACAATGTCTGCACAGAACCAACAGAAAAAGGGTAGAGGCCTCACCGACTTGGTTGCTGGTGGGACGGCTGGTCTCTTTGAGGCATTATGTTGTCATCCGTTGGACACGGTTAAAGTCCGAATGCAATTGTACAGAAAATCGGGTAAGAAACCGCCTGGGTTTATCCGTACCGGTATCAATATTGTGCAAAAGGAGACATTCTTGTCTCTTTACAAAGGTTTGGGAGCAGTGGTGATTGGAATTGTTCCCAAAATGGCATTGCGGTTCTCATCGTACGAGTTCTACCGGTCACTTTTGTATGCTCCAGATGGCTCAATTACCTCTGCCAACACTTTCATTGCTGGTGTGGGTGCTGGTATCACCGAAGCAGTGATGGTGGTCAACCCTATGGAGGTGGTGAAAATTAGGTTGCAAGCGCAACACCACTCTATGGCTGATCCATTGGACATTCCCAAGTACAGGAACGCACCCCACGCGGCCTACCTTATTGTCAAGGAAGAGGGTTTCAGCACGTTGTACCGCGGTGTGTCTTTGACTGCGGCCAGACAAGCCACCAACCAAGGTGTCAACTTTACTGTGTATTCCAAATTGAAAGAAAAATTACAAGAATACCACGGAACCGACGCGTTGCCCGCGTGGGAAACGTCTGGTATCGGCTTGATTTCAGGTGCCTTGGGTCCCTTATCCAATGCTCCATTGGACACCATCAAGACCCGGTTGCAAAAAACAACCTATGCATCCAAGGACTCAGCATTGGTCAGAATCGTCAAGATTGGTAACCAATTGATCAAGGAAGAGGGAACCGCCGCCTTGTACAAGGGTATCACCCCAAGAATCATGAGAGTGGCTCCAGGACAAGCGGTTACTTTCACGGTGTATGAATACATGAAGAGGTTGTTGAATGGAGAAGCGGATATCCCTGGTGTCACCAACAACAACAAGAAACTAGAGTAGCATCAAAAGTTAATAAAACGTGTTTATATTTTTTCACAGTTCACTCTACCTCTTCATTTTTCATTCGATACCATTTCTGTTCTGTCCGGCATATATCCCCAACACCTGAGATCAATTCCTGAGCCTCAGCTACCTATTTGCCATGACTTTACGCCTCCAATTGCTTAGCCGACGGCTCTTGGCATCGTCAGCCAGAACCTATGCTAGAAACAGAACCAGAATCACTAGAGAAATCTCTGCGGAAGAGGTTCGCAAATTTGCTCAGCAGCGCCAGCAACAGCTGACCCAAAGGCAAGACTTTTATTATCACGAACAACCGTCGACCGATTACAACGAGCATGTGGGTCAGCCATCGCAATTTAACACGGTTTTTGAGGTTCCGCCCAATAAAAATGGGTTGATAACCCCGGAAGATGGCATATATGATATACTTCGCGAGCCAACCTTGGTGATTGAAAGACAGATGGAATTCATGAATGTGATTCTTGGATTCGAACAAGCAAACAGATATAAGATCATGAACTCGAGGGGAGACCAGATTGGGTTTATGGAGGAGAAGGATATGGGGCTTCTCAAGGTTCTTGGACGACAATTTTTCCGGTTGCATCGTCCGTTCGATATCGATGTGTTCAACAACTACGGCGATTTACTTTTGACGATAAAGAGGCCATTCTCATTTATTAATTCGCATATCAAATGCTACTTACCCGGGTACGATAGCAACGGACAATTGATGCACGAAATCATCGGGGAGTCGATTCAAAGTTGGCATCTTTGGCGACGCAAGTACAATTTGTTCAAATTGGAAGATGACGAAACCGACCAATATGAACAATTTGGCGCCATAGATGCTCCCTTCTTGTCGTTTGACTTCCCAGTGACGAATGAAAATGGTGATGTGATAGCTTCGGTCGACAGAAACTGGGTGGGGCTCGGTCGAGAATTGTTCACCGATACAGGTGTATATATTATTCGCATGGATCCCGCCAGTTTCGAGGGTCTTGGCAACATGTACCCTTCGGTCGCAGGCCCCCTCACATTGGACCAAAGAGCCGTGCTTCTTGGAAATGCTGTAAGTATTGACTTTGACTATTTCTCAAGACACAGTCGCGGTCCTGGAGGAGGATTCTTTGCACTCGGTGATGTCGAATAAACAGCTATCTTCGGATACTCTTGTAGGCTTGTACCATACGGAGAGCGCCCTTTTGTTCTGCATGCTTGAGGATTTGGGTCCATTCACTCTCACTACAACGCGAAGAGAGGCTGGTAACCAAAGCGCCAATCAAACCAGTATAATTTTGACGACGCAATTTGTTTTCACGAGCCCATTGCTCACGCTTCACCAATTCCTGGCTCATGGCCTCGGCGTCACCTATTTGTTTGAAGTACTCAAGCCGATTATGTGTGATTGCCAAGAGAGAAAATCGAAGTTCTCCGCTGTACATCGCCACTCTTTTCATGATTACCTCGGAAACCGCCTGGGGAAATGTGTCGGCGGTGCACGGTCCATGCTCAATTGGATAGCTCTTGAGCCCATCAAGCTCGTAGAGCGTGCCATTGATGTTCTGGTAGCCTATGAAATGGAACAATCCGTCGTCATGATCATAGTAGTGGTGTCGCGGAGGTCGCTTATCGTTTTCAATCATCGGCGGAGCAGAAAACGAATTATGGACGGATCTGATCAAGGTGCTGTTGGAGATGGTATCTCCGGCCATCTCACTGTCGAAACCGGTCACAAACGACTTGAAATTGGAAAGTTCGGGGCCCAAATCAATGTTACTATTCATGAGAAGGTTGAGAACTGCTTGAGTCGCACAGGCATTCTGGATGGTTTGCTTGGCAAAAAAGATTCCCTTTTCCTGATAATCCTTGTCGTAGGTGCCCGCAAGAGGCTTGTTTCCATCACTGGCGTATTGGCGATCGATATTGCCATACTTGAAAAGAAAAATCACTCCATGGAGCGGAGCGAATTGCAGAAGAGAATCGGAATCGATAGAAAATATATCGTCCAACTCAACGTTGGGGACCTGCAACTTTTCCACGAGCTCCGTGAACACACCGGCGTCGGAATCAATGGTGTTCCATCCTTCAGACATGTTGGTAAAATGCCGTTCTAAATCGCTATTACTGGTTTTAATCGTTACAAACGCAGCCGCTGAGAATATACACTTCCTGCAGACAGCCCAGTTATCTCGTACGAAACCGTGTTCTTTCTATCAGCCATGTCGTTATTCGGACAGTCGTACGAGGAGTACACAGACTTGTATGCCTCGGGGTCGAGCCCTATAGTCCCTTCGGACAAGTATCTGGGAATAATCACAGTTTTGTTGATAATAGTTGGTAAGTACTATAAAAGCCAGGAAACCAGGTTAAGTCGATTCGTATGACTTGAGAATACTTCCAAGGTGCTACCGGGGGTGCTTCTGAGCTTCTGAGTGTTCTTCGACCATTCTTCTGAGCGTTCTTTGGAAATACTTCGGATATCTTTAGAAATACTTCGGAGTACTTCTGGGACTCTTTCGGAATTCTTCTGGAGTTCTCTTGAAGTTCTTTTGGTATTTCTGACTATCTTTTCTTGGATTTGGCTCACCAGTTATATGTGTATACTAACCCAGCATTCATTTCTCTCTCCTTGGCCTTGCTAGTCGACAAAAAGGCCCAATCGCCCGTGAGCTACTTTACCCATGCTACAATTGCATCTTTGGCCGTGGGCTTGGGCAGTATATATGTATCTAACCTGGTAGGTGTATATATATAGACAGAAGTACGAAATACTATGTGGCCACCACTCCTTCACTCCAATGTTCCTTTTTTGAATAATGCTCACTTTTTCAGTGCAACGCTTCCGTTCTCGGCATTCTCGATTCGCTCCGATGTCTTGAACTTCATTCTCATTCTCACCAGATCTTAAATGCATTTGGGCCTCCCAACTATCTTCCTTTTACTCCTATCGGTGGTGGCGGGCCAAGGTGACGTCTACGCCTCGGACCCTAATATCTATGAGCTCACTCCGTCCAACTTCGACAAGGTGGTTCACAAATCAAACTACACTTCCATCGTCAAATTCTACGCTCCATGGTGTGGTTATTGCAAACAATTGACGCCAATCTACAAGAAGTTGGGCAAGTTTTTCCACAAAGACGGCCAGTATGCCGTCAATGTCGTGGCAGTGAACTGTGATAAAGATTACAACAAACCATTGTGTAGCCAACATCGGGTCAGTGGATTTCCAACATTGATGGTGTTCCGCCCTCCCAAATATAACCAAGATAAACCCAAACCACAAGGAGTCCACGCTACGGAAACGTATTCTGGTGAAAGAAGCTTCAAATCCATTATGAATTTTGTCAATTCTCGGATCAAGAATTATGTGAAAAAATTCAATAATCCATCAAGTGAAAGCTTGAGGCAATGGATATCGAATCCTTCGACTAGAAGTAAGGTGGTGTTGTTCACAGAGTCTAGTTCTATTCATAATATGTACAAATCGTTGGCTATCGACTTTTTGAATTCAACCGAATTTGCCATGGTCACAGTGAAAGATAAGGACCTTTTTAAAGATGCGGTTGCTGATTTGAATTTGGACACTATAAGCAATCTTCCAATGATTTTTAACGTTCAGGAAGGCAAGCTAGTTCGCTTTGACCGGCCAAAACTCGATGACAAGTTGGCTATCAGCAAATGGCTCATTGAACAAAACGGTCACTTACCAGTAGAGGGTCAGCTTTCGAAGAAGGACCGCTACTACTCGAAATACAGAGGCACAAAGGAAGCAAAGCCCAAAAATTCCAAAAAGGAAGGCCAGAAGGATGCCAAAAAGAAAACCGTCCACGATGAATTATAATGTCCATAGTTCAATGGCCAATCTTATCAAACATGTCCATGATATCTTCCTCTTTCTCCTCTTTCTTTTGCTCAATATCCAAGCTCTGGATCCAGTTCGTGACATGGTCTATCATGAGCTTGGAGTTGGGCACAAAGTGGCCACCAGGGTGTTTCAACAAAGTAGAGATCTCTTTGGTACTTTCGTAAAAAGCCTCTGATCGACTTGCCTCCACCACAGTGTCCAATTCTCCGTAAACATGGAGCATTTTGAACTTGTCCTCACTGGTGGGAAAGTACGAGTTGTACGCCTCCTGCCCCGAACCTTTGCTTGTGTCTAGTTTGAAACCCGAATAAAGAACGACGAATTTCAAGGTATCTACATGAAAAAATTCGTTGAACATATGACAAATAATACCAGCCAAACATGCTCCCTGAGAAAAGCCAATCAAGCCCACAACAGGTATATTTTTGTCGGTTTCGTCGATATCTTGCTGAAAGCCTTCTTCAGGAATAATGTTACCGTTTTCCACGTAGTCTCTGATTGCCACTATGGAATCATCTAGCTTGATTCCATCGCCAGAGAGAGGATCTCTCTTGAACCACCAGCCACGGTAGTCTGTCTCTTCGCCGTCGGCATTTGGAACCGAGTTGAACTTGGACAATGAGTCTCGAGATGGTAGATCGCTAGGCGTTAGCCGGACTGGTCCATTGAGATAAACCGGCTTGTAGTTGAGTTTGATGAGTCTTTTGCGAAGAGCAGATGTTTTAGCATAAAATAGTGACGCCGTTTGGGTAAATCCGTGGAAAAAAAGCACTCTTCCTTTACACTCTGCCATTGTCGATAAAGAAAAGTGGGTGCGAAATTTATTCGATACGATTTACGATGCGAAAAATATACTATCGTAGTCTATCAATTACCCATAACTGACTCTAGATCGAGTATATCCCGGACTATTCGGATCTTTGACGAGTTGGAATTATCACCCGAGCCATAAAACTCTTCAAAGTCATCTTTTTGTTTCAACTTCTTGTACTCCTCCTCTACTTCGACATAGTGGATAACATTTCCGAAGCCCAACCGGTGAGCTGCCTTGACGTTGATCTCACTGTCGTCTACAAAGTACTGTTGTTTCAACACTCCCGGGGTTCGGAAGTTGGTGCGGGTGTGGGTCAAGTCCAAAAAGTGGAAAAAGTAGTCGTTCATGGGCTTGCAAACAATTGGAAATCTGGAGTAGTCACAGAAAGTGAGTCCGTCAAAGAGATCGCCAAGGCCCAAGAACGATATGACTCGAAGCGCATGGTTCTTGTAAGCATTGGTGACCAACCAAAAGTAGTCGAATTGGTGAGTTTTCTTGATGCGAATCAACATGTCTCGAAGCGGTTGGTTGTAATGAAGCACCCGCTTCAAGTCGAGCGCATCGTCCACCTGGGCATTGTACTCCAACGCATCGACCTGGTGGTTTCTTACGAGTCCTTCCAACGCCAATCCGTACTCCTTGTAATAATTTATATGCAATCTATGGGCTTCCTCGTCGTCTAATTGAAGGCTATGCTTGAAATATTGATGAATCTTGTCTTGCATCATATCATGGATCCTGGTAGACCTCTGGTACAAGCAATTATCTATGTCAAAGTAGAAGATTTTGTTTGGTTTTGCCGAGTCGGCCGGAGGAATCGGACCGAATCCATACGGTAAGTGAATCGAGGTGCCTGGTTTCTCGGATCCTGAGAGCTCAGGGTTAACATAGGTGATTGGTTTTGCTTCCAGGGCCGTCATAATGTTTCTCCTTGTTTGCAGTGAAACGACACTTGTGCTACAACGTGGTATTCTCATGAAACCAAGGTACATCCAACACCTACTTTGAATTTCCAGACCTGTGTAAGAGATGTGTTCGTTAGTCGTAGAAAAGATCTATAAAGGTACGCCTCTGGTACTGCCGTTTCATCGCCATTAGTTTCTGGATGAGTGCTGTCGCTTGCGCAATAATACTTCCTGAGAGTTCGGATTCCGAGCGCTCAAGCGAAGCCACTTGTGCAGTTATATCTTTTAGCTTGGTTTCAAGTAGTTCCAATATTCTCTGATTGGTTTCCTGTGGCTCATTCATGGTGCTCGCCGGAGAAAGAACAAGTAGCAATGAGTATAATTGGCAGTGGCCATCTATAACCGATTGTAAATCCGACGACTTCATCGGCTCTTGCATCCTCATTTTTGTACCTCCCACAATGCAATCATTTAAAGAGCTGTTCAAAGTCAGCGTACCACTGACAAATGCAAATATAAAGTCCTGAACAAGGGCTCGGTCAGCCAGGTTCCATAATAAGTGTAGAGTTCTGTACCGCAATTTGGACGCCGTCGACAGCATGACATATTCGGCTTCGTTTTCAATGGGTCTTAACAGTTTGAACACTGCTTCTGCTGCCGCGAATACAGAGCTGGTTCCCAAAGTGTCAACCAAAAGTGGAAGGATATCCCTCGCAAACTTGCCTAGGTCAACGTAGTGATTGAGATATAGGTTGGAGTCCATAAGTATGAGAAAGAAAAAGTAGGCAATGGAGGTATCGGCCTCTTGGACGAAGCAAATGCACCGGAATACAACTTCGAGTTTCTTGAGTATAAGGCGACCGTCAGGAAGGGCCAAGTACCGACTAAACGTGCCAGCACGAATAGGAGTACTGAAAGTCGGCTCTATAGTCATGTACAGAAGAAATTCTTTCAAGTCTGCCATGGTGATTCCTTCGACATTCTTCCGGCTATCAATCAAGTAGCCAACAAAATTTAGTGCCAGAATTACAATCGCTTCCGATGAGTTCGATACACAATTTTTGACAAAGTACCTAAAATGCGGTTTTGTACTTTGGTAGAGCGCATTATAATTGTGCGGCTGCAATGCTCGACACCACACTTCCACCTCGGGCTCGTATTCCACAAACCGGACAAAGTAGAATTGACGTTCCCGAGTCAAAATATCCAGAATTTGGGGATTTTCAGGTGTCAATGCGTATTTCTGAGGCCGCCAACGGTTCAATTGGCCTACCAATTGCACCATTTCTTGACGTTTCAAAGCCTCCTCTTCGGCCTCCACACTCTGGTGCTTCAGTATTGCCTGTTCCAAGGCCCTGCTTCTTTCGTAGACCGCCGTATTAGCCACGGCATCAGACTGAAAAATTCGAGGAAGTTGCACCACGAATTCGTCATCGAGTTTCTGGGCATTTTTTTGCACTAATCTTGGTCGCTTATGCTTCTTATGGTGATCTCTCGGCGCAAGGATGTCTAGAACATCGTCGGAGTCCAGAGACATGGCATGGTTACTCTGTTCTGCAACTACGCCGTCTGCGGCATCAATTCTCAAACGGCATTTGAAAACCCCGATGCACCGCGCGGCTCCTCCACCTCCCTCCCGCTGGAACATAAAATTGTGCAGACAATATCCACAATGTCAGACAAGTTAGAACTCGACCCGCTTTTCAACAAAATTGATGAACTCAAGCCTCAATTCATCGAGAGATTGCGCCAGGCTGTTGCCATTCCTTCGGTTTCCAGTGACGAATCGTTGCGTCCCAAGGTGGTAGCCATGAGTGAATTTCTCGTTAAAGAGCTTGAAAAATTGGGGTTTCATGACATCCAGTCTCGCGACTTGGGCACCCAGCCTCCCCCCGTGGCGGATCCCAACTTGCAGCTTCCGCCTATAATTTTGGGCCGGTTTGGCAACGATGCTAAGAAGAAGACGGTGTTGGTATATGGGCATTATGATGTCCAACCAGCGTTGTTGGAAGACGGTTGGAACACCCCGCCATTTGAGCTCACCCATGACAAGGCAAAGGACATATTGTACGGAAGAGGATCCACCGACGATAAGGGCCCAGTGATTGGATGGTTGAATGTGATCCAAGCCCACAATGAGTTGAAATGGGAACTTCCTGTCAATTTGGTGGTGTGCTTTGAAGGTATGGAGGAGAGTGGCTCGTTAGGGTTGGATGAGCTCATTGGTCGCGAGGCCAAGCAGTACTTCAACAAGGTGGACACTGTGTGTATCTCTGACAACTATTGGCTCGGTACCACCAAACCAGTGTTGACCTACGGGTTGCGTGGATGCAACTACTACCAGGTCACCGTCAGTGGACCCGGTGCCGACTTGCACAGTGGAATTTTTGGTGGAATCATTGCTGAGCCAATGACGGACTTGATAAAGGTAATGTCTCAATTGGTTGATTCTGCTGGTAACATTTTGGTTCCAGGAGTGATGGACATGGTAGCACCGCTCACCGACAAGGAAAACTCCCTTTACACCGACATTGACTTTTCCGTAGAGGAACTCAATGCCGCTTCTGGGTCCAACACCGCCCTCCACCAGAAGAAGGAGGATATCTTGAAGCACAGATGGAGATACCCTTCGTTGTCTTTGCACGGAATTGAAGGTGCCTTCTACAACGCTGGTGCCAAGACTGTGATTCCTGCCAAGGTGATCGGTAAATTTTCTATCAGAACTGTGCCAGACATCGATTCCAAGAAGTTGGACCAACTCGTGTTCGACTATGTCAACAAGAAATTTGCTGAATTGAAGTCGCCCAACACCTTGAAGGTCGAATTGATCCACGACGGGAACTACTGGGTTTCCAACCCATTCAACGAAGCTTTCACTGCTGCCGCCAAGGCCACTGAGCACGTCTGGAACATCAAGCCAGATTTCACCAGAGAAGGTGGATCCATTCCAATCACGTTGACTTTCGAACAGCAGTTGAAGACCGACGTCTTGTTGCTTCCTATGGGCAGAGGTGACGACGGAGCTCATTCCATCAACGAGAAGTTGGATGTAAGCAACTATATCAATGGGTGCAAAACCTTGGGAGGATACTTACACTACTACGGACGTGGTTAGTCGGAAGATATATACAATACACAACACTATGCAACATAGGCCAAATAACTAAATAAACTTATTTCTTGCCACTATTTTACAGGCCAAGTATTAGTTTTTCAGGCCAACTTTTCCCATGCTCTCCAGATCCCAGATGTCCAGTATACCATACCGCTGTTACCCGCACAGCTGAAAAATTTGAAGAATCTACGCGCCAACATTCCACATACATTGTGCAAATTGGCTACTAATCCCCACCATATTCGGCCACATCCTGGCTCATCATTATCCTCCAACCCTACTATCATTTCATCTACAATTCTAAAACATGTCTGAAAATTTGAAACGTGCCGAATCCCTTTTCAACAGGATCATGAAGCAGAATGCTAGCATCAGTAACCCTTCCTTGACAAGAACAAGCGAAGGTGCAACTGGGGGCCATGGAAATGGAGGAGGACGCCAATCGGGCCACCATAACCATAAATACAAGTCTCACAAAAACACCAATCGTCATCACCATTATAATTATTCGACCCAAGCGAGCACCTCCAATTCAAGTTCCAATGTAGCCCTTCCCAAGAAAGATCCCATTAAAGCTGCCAACGACACTATAGCAAAGATCCATTCCGACCATCATATATTACCATACTGTTGGACCATATGGTACCATTCGCGGTCGAAACCAAAAAAGGAAACCGACGAAGAACCCAAGGAAGAAACACCAGCACCGGTTGGAGTGGATACCTATTTATACCTGACCAAAGAAATCGAGTTTTTGGACGTCAATAGTCTTGACAAGTCCAATTTGGTCACCAGCATTGGATCGATTGAGCAATTATGGGTGAGTTTGTCGTCGATTAAAAAGACCTATCATCTCCCCATAGGAACCGAGCTTTTGGTGTTCAAGAGCGGCATAAACCCCGTGTGGGAAGACCCCATCAACGCCAAGGGAGGACGCTGGGTGTTCAGGTTCAACCGCCGGTATAACCTTCCGTCGGAACACGCCAATGGAGATTCAATAAAAAGCTTGAGACAGCGGTCCAGTTTGATCTGGGAGCGTCTTTTGCTCAAAACCATGACAGGATCCATCATTCCCGACGGCGACTACACCCTGGAAGTGCAAGACATACTACTTAATGACATAACTGGACTAGTATTGAGTGTGAGAAAGGACGATGACATCATTAGCATTTGGAATGCAAACTTGAATTTCAACAAAAAGAAACCGGCCGAAGACGACGACAAGAAAAAATTGACATCGTTTCAAGCGAGACGAATCATTTGTGATCTGATTCTTCGGGTGATTCGTGAAGTAGACCTCATTATGGCCGGCAGCAACGACGTGTTCGCCCTCGACACAGGCTCCAACGAAAGGGTGCAAGGTGTGTCATTCGAGTACAGAATGCATGCTGACAGTAACAATCCAGTGCCTGAAAAATATGGAAGACGGTACAAGCAGCAGAGGCAGGAAGAAGAATAGAATAGGTGAATAATCACGTATGAATAACAAAAAGTCACATTAGAGCACAAGTTGTTTAAAATACGTAAACAATCGCTTCGTTAGTCCATCCCAAAACAATAGAACCCATTCTTCTATTGCATCCTAAACCCGAAGTAATTGGTCCCCGCCTGGTCAGACACGTGACTTTTCTTCATATTTTTTTGCGTCACAATAGTTAATTTCTCAAAAGCAGCAATACTTGGTCCATCGGCTGGAAGTATCCCATAATAATTTCACAATTCCTATCTTTCAAGTGGTCCAAGGAACCGATTGCTATAAAGCGCTACCAGTGAACACGTCGCAACTTCCAAGTATTTTCAACAAACGAAAGGCACTACGTTTTCACTTGTGACCATCCCTTGTAATTTCCAAACTTTGGCCACTCGGTGATTGTTATTTGTCAACTCTAGGGAGCCAAGTACACTTGTCGTTGCTGAGCTGGGCCTGTGGTTTTTTTTTTGCTCATGACTTCTCGAGACGACTTTGAATCTGCCCCTTCAATAGTTCAGTTGTTTCAGTCCGCCAAGAAGCTCCTTGCCCTTCAACCACGAGTAGAAAACCGCAACCTACGCAAGGAAAACTATAGAATGCAACAGAGCATAATGTCCTCCGAAGTATTTGGCAATAATAATCGGGTGCTCGAGTTACTCTCTCCTTTGAGTATTGACGAGATTAAAAGCAGCCCGCCTTATGCTCCCAAGCAGTCTAAAAACTACCCACAGAACAATGGTATCACGGAAATCACCCCAGCAAGTGTGAACGATTCTCCTCCAGCCTCCAGCTCCAGTAAAAATGGAGGGGACGGATGGACGAGTAATTCGTGGAACAACACAAACCAAAGTATCAAGAAAGAGCATTTAACCACAATCAAGAAGGAGCCCATAACTACGGTGACGCCGCTACAAATCCAATCCAACCACACCCAGGAATTCGAACCTTATATCCCAGTCAAGCATACAACCTCCAACCTCACATCGTCGTTATTCAAGGAGAAAAACAAAAAACCAAAAGACTCTGGAGCCAAGGTTCAATGCTACAACTGTAATACCTTCAATACACCATTGTGGCGTAAGGACCCCGATGGTAACACATTGTGTAATGCTTGTGGACTCTTTTTGAAATTACATGGAAGCACCCGTCCGTTGAGCCTCAAAACCGATGTTATCAAGAAACGTAGTTCACGAAAAACTAGCGTTCTGAAAATCCCTTCTTCCAATCATTCGTCGCGACCTGGATCGTTCCAAGACAAAACACCTTTTAGACCCACCTACGAGGAAGAGAAAAGCCAATTTTCTACATCATACAACAACAGCCAAAACACAAGGTACAAGAACGTGTTGATCTTGCCCAAACCCCCTGGTGGTTCCGCTCCTTCTTCAACTCCTTCGTCAGTGAAGACCCCATCTGGTACCCCATTAAGGTCCATTCCCATCCCCAGCTCGCATAATTCGTTCTCACTGGCCGCGGCTAGTCCAGCATCCTTCACAGGAGGATCTGGATTCACAGTTCCAAACACTCCCAATAGCAACCAGCAGTTCAAGCGGAAAAAGTCCGAGATAGGATTTGAGTATACTGATGCCGTTCGCAGAGGACCCACCCCTGGCTCATATGGTAGCAGTTTCGTCAAACGAACACCTTCCATATCTTCGATGCAAGCTCGATCGTTCCAACGGAAGGGATCTAGTATCGGATTGAGTACCACAGGCAATGGCAGTGGGTCACTCACGTTTAACAACATCAATCTTTTAAATCAACGCAGTGCGAAGGACTTGAATGGTGGATACTTTGATGCCCTGAAGAACCCCCCAGTCGGCACCCCCGGGTCGGTAACATCACATTCGTCGTTTTCAAGCTTACATGGACCCATGAACAACTTGAACCGTCAATCTTTCGTCGTCCCTTCAGATATGGACACTATCGGGAACGCCGAGATGGATGCTCTCCGAAGCCTTCCAGTGGAGGATGCAGACGACCAAAGTGAAGATTACTTCAAGAACTTTACGCTGTTACAACTGCATGATGATGAAATGTTGGATTTGGACACTAGTATGGTCAGTATGGGGAACAAGTACGAGGTTAATCGGCCAACTACCAAGTCTACATTGACCAGCGGCCTTCGTGTCAGCAACGGCCACCACAAGGACCCAAGCAGACAAGAACTCAAGGACCTAGACTGGCTCAAGTTCGAAATCTAACCGGCGAGTATATACTTCATTTCATAATACGTCAATATTTAACGACCCCATCTCGTCGTACCACGTTTCGGTACGAAAAATCTCGGTGCCCGGTGTATGGGTGCACACCCCCAGCGGTATAAAAGGTGCGAAAAATTCTCGTTGTTCATCACGAAAATGTCTGCCCCAGCCAACAATTACAAAGTCGCTGATATCTCCTTAGCTGCCTTCGGCAGAAAGGACATCGAATTGTCCGAGAACGAAATGCCCGGTTTGATGGACATTAGAAAACGTTACGGTGCTCTTAAGCCATTGAAGGGTGCCAGAATCGCCGGTTGTTTGCACATGACGATTCAAACCGCCGTTTTGATTGAGACTTTGGTCGAGCTCGGTGCCGAGGTCACCTGGTCTTCCTGTAACATTTTCTCCACCCAGGACCACGCTGCCGCCGCCATTGCTGCTGCTGGTGTCCCCGTGTTCGCATGGAAGGGAGAGACCGACGAGGAGTACTTGTGGTGTATTGAACAACAATTGTTCGCTTTCAAGGACAACAAGAAGTTGAACTTGATCTTGGACGATGGTGGAGACTTGACGTCGTTGGTTCACGACAAGTACCCCGAGATGTTGGATGACTGTTACGGATTGTCTGAGGAAACCACCACCGGTGTCCACCACTTGTACAAGATGTTGAGAGACGGTAAATTGAAGGTTCCTGCCATCAATGTCAACGATTCCGTCACCAAGTCCAAGTTTGACAACTTGTACGGATGCAGAGAGTCGTTGATTGACGGAATTAAGAGAGCCACCGACGTGATGATTGCCGGTAAGGTTGCCGTTGTTGCTGGTTTCGGTGATGTTGGTAAGGGTTGTGCAATGGCCTTGAGAGGCATGGGTGCCAGAGTTATCGTCACCGAGATCGACCCCATCAACGCTCTTCAAGCTGCTGTTTCCGGCTACCAAGTTAGCCCCATGGAGGAGGTTGCTTCCATTGGTCAAATTTTCGTCACCACCACTGGATGCCGTGACATTCTTACCGGCGTCCACTTTGAGCAAATGCCCGAAGACGCCATTGTTTGTAACATTGGTCACTTTGACATCGAAATTGACGTTGCTTGGTTGAAGGCCAACGCCAAGTCCGTTGTCAACATCAAGCCTCAAGTCGACAGATTCTTGATGAAGAACGGTCGTCACATCATCTTGTTGGCCGAGGGTAGATTGGTCAACTTGGGATGTGCCACCGGCCACTCGTCGTTCGTCATGTCCTGTTCGTTCTCCAACCAGGTGTTGGCTCAAATCGCCTTGTTCAGATCCGAGGACAAGGAATTCAAGGCCAAGTTCCCCGAGTTCGCCAAGATCAACAAGTTTGACCTCGGTGTGCACTTGTTGCCAAAGATCTTGGATGAGCAGGTTGCCAAGTGCCACTTGGACCACTTGGGTGCCAAGTTGTCGGTGTTGAGCGATGTTCAAGCCGAGTACTTGGGTTTGCCAAAGGAAGGTCCATTCAAGGCTGACATTTACAAGTACTAAGCAAAGTGCTTTGTTCTACCTAAGATCTTTTCCTCGCCTTGGTTTTTCGAAACCAGGGTTTTTGGTATATTTGATTTTACATGCATCAACTGCATTAATAGGTAACGAGTTACGACTGGTTCATTCTTTTTTTTATTTTATTTGGGTGGGTTAAAAGAGACAGGTAGATTCCATAATAAAGGATTCCTCAACGGAAAAACGTGTAGAACACTATTTTACCACTTTGCCGCATGGACCCGAGCACTGGCCGTTACCCACGTTCCATGTTCCATGTGCCTTATGCACAGAAGGCTTCCTGCACTATAAATAGTCGCGATAAGAACGGTTTCCAAAATTGACAGCTGAATTGACAGTGGTTCAAAACTCTCAATTGTTTCAATTCCTGATGCTTTTCAAAATCTTGGCCGCCTTGCCGGTCTCGGCTGCGTTCTACATAGGTCCGTTGAACCTAGATGATGCAGTTTTTGCTCGTGACCCTTCTTCTTGTCCCACAAATCTTCCACTTTCTTGTACCAATTCGACACCAGTTGCCGATACTTGTTGTTTCGAAGCTCCTGGTGGTGTTCTCTTGCAGACCCAGTTCTGGGACTACAATCCAGCGGTGGGTGCCGACGACGAGTGGACTTTGCACGGACTTTGGCCAGATAATTGCGACGGTACCTATGCTCAATTCTGCGACAATTCTCTTGAGATTCGAGGAAGTATTGAAGATATCATCAAGAATGAGTTCGACGATCCTGAATTGTACAAGACCATGTCGAAAACTTGGAAAAACAACAATGGAAATGATGATTCTTTGTGGCAGCACGAGTTCAACAAGCACGGAACTTGTATCAACACAATTCGGCCAAAATGCTATGCCAACTACAAGAAAGACGAAAACATCTACGACTACTTTCGTATTGCCGTTGATCTCTATGAAAAATTGCCAACGTACAAGTTTTTGACCGAAGCCGGCATCACCCCTAGCAACTCCAAAACCTATACCAAGAGCCAAATTGCGAAGGCATTGAGTAACAACTTTGCTGGAAAACAAGTCTACTTCAAGTGTGACAACAACAACGCTCTTCAAGAAGTATGGTACTTCCACCACCTTCAAGGCTCGCTTCGGGGACAAAATTTCAAGCCAATGGACACACTTTCCAGTGCCAAATGCCCTGACTCGGGAATCAAGTTTTTGCCTAAAAGTGGCTCCAACGCTCCGCCAAACCCCCCAGGGGGTGGTGACTCTTCCAAGGGCTACATTAAGCTCCTGGATAAACCTGGATGTCTCATCTCCAACGGAAAATACTATACATCTGGCACTTGTGCTACTTACCAAATTGCCAAACTGGAATTTGGCGGTTCCACCATCAAGTCTTCTAAAGGATACTGTGGCATTGACAGTTATGGAGACTTTAATTGTAATCGTTCTAACCAAGCTTCAAAATTTCAGTTCCAACTCGATTCCGATAACAAGATTTCTTACGGTGGAAAGTCGCAGTGGTGTCTTGATACGGACCATCAATCCGGCTCTGGTAGCTTTGCTCAAATACCAATCACCTTGAATGGCGATTGCGACGACCCATTTTCGATTTATCTTCTGTCATGAAGGATGGGCAAAAAAGTTAAAATTCAAATAAAAATAGACACTCAAAAGAATTATGGTATTAGTATCTCTCAATTGCTAGCTTGAATTAAATAGCGATAATTAGTAGGATTAGTGGATAGTCGAGTGTGGCTCCGTGGGTGGCACTGTAGGACTCTCTACAGCACCCTCGCCAGTGCCTTCCACTGTAGGCTCAGGGTCAACCGTTTCAGCCTTGTCTTCAGGCACGCTGTCCACACCGTTGGCTTGGTACCCCGAAATGCCATTACCGGCTTCGAGGTCTTTGGAACCAGTCGCGGGGATGAAACTAGTAAACAAAGCACCTCTACTCAAGGACCTGATTTGGTTCAACGAGCTGAATCCACCAGCCCTGGCCACGGGGACAATCGTGAACCAAATAAGCAACCCCAAGGAGACAAGAAACATCACCCAGTTGAGAACACCAAAAGCAATGAAAGTCTTACTCAAACGGCACCCGGTGCTGTGGAAAGTATATGAGTAAGTGGTGTAAGAACACGAAGCGGAGCCAAATACATCAGCCACGGCTGCAAATGCTGCCAACCAGAAAATCATCAAGATACTCTCCGCCACGAGTGAAACAAGCGGAGAAATAAACGGGAACGCAAATATCGTCACCAATAAATATACAAACGAGATCACCGACGCGGCAACGGCAAAGTTACCTCTGTCCCATGAACCAAACTGATGGACTGTACCAGCAGAAACACCAAGGCCGATAATGGAAAACACCAACTGGATGCCTCTGATTATGAGGGCAAGAAATCCGCTGGGGGCGAACGAGTACTTCGACATTACTAATTGAAGGGAAGTCTGGGTTAATAAATCTGCGCAGGGGTCTGGTTAGGAACCCGGTTTTGCAACACGCGTTGCAAAAAATGTGTACCTTCAACAAAAGCAAACTTTCTCAAAAGTTCTCAAAAGTTCTAGATTACCGGTATGAGGCAGCCGTGCTAGAAACCACCAAGATGCAATTCGCTCACTATTAGCTCACACTCAGCTCAAATTGTCACACGATGGCACACTGGCCACAGGTTGTTTTGCAATAATTCCTATTCTGACTACATACCTTATCAACTTGCTTGACAATTTATCGGAGGGGAATGGCCGCCATTTATACCGCATGCAATTTCTCCAAAATCCGACCTTCGGAAAGTAAGTGACTAAGAATGGGTTGCGAGCA
Organism: Meyerozyma sp. JA9; assembly: GCA_003676015.1. Classification (NCBI taxonomy): domain Eukaryota; kingdom Fungi; phylum Ascomycota; class Pichiomycetes; order Serinales; family Debaryomycetaceae; genus Meyerozyma; species Meyerozyma sp. JA9. The sequence goes on from NSDU01000023.1 coordinate 361,199, forward strand.
CGGTCTACCCGTGCATATACTGCCCTCATGCACGATTCCAACCGGGGTCTCTAGTGACGAGAGGGGAACGATAAGGCACCAGGGTCGACGGGCCAATAAAGCAAAATATATGCAGCTACTGGGGTGACTTTCCATGCGGACGTGTTACTAACGACCTCCAAGTTCTAAAATATGACGATATCTGCATTGGTGTTTCAGCCGCATGATCATGCAGCGCGAACCCATACAAAAATTACGAACTTTCAATTTCTTAGCATTCGTCATTGCCACACCACATGCATTTGTTGTTTACTTGTTCTCGTTATTTTACGCTATGTGAGCCACATCTACAATAAATATTTTTCGTAGCATGCGCATGACTATTGTCAGCGATCGGCGCCATACGTTTCGGCCACATACGATAAGAGGGGAGATAACCCCGACCCGGACATCCACTTGCAGACATTACCAGAAGCGTATCGTCGAGATTATTCGCAAACAAATTTTCCCCTGATTGCGCTGTTTGCGCGGCTGTGCGTATGCGGTATCATGTCTGCTCGCAAGCCTCGCGAACCTTTTCGTAGAGATGGTCGCTGAGCCGCAACAAGCCCGCGCCGTTGCATAAACGGTACATCGAGTTCGCTTGATAACTAGGCTTAATCATTTTCCCATCAGCGCCAACCTGCACATACCCCAAGATGTTGTCTACTTCTGGGATGCGTCCATGACGAGGTACCTCTCTAAAGTCGTAGATTGGCATGAACGAGTTGGCATTGACTCCTGCCTCCATGATAAACAGAAAGTCGTCAAATACTTGTTCAGATATGGTTTTGTGCAACAACTCGACAAATGGACCATTAGACTTGAACTCTTCCGGAGTTACTAAAGTGCTTGATTTGCTGTACCCCATAGGAATTGCCGATTTGCTTGGAGAGAGCGAAACATCAAAAAGCTGCGAACCTGACTTTTCGTGGATGTAGATCTGGTTGTTCGCAGCGTACTGCGAGTACTGCCGACACCCTCTCAAAAGGTTGCTACGAAACCTACTAAGAAGCATTAAAGGCATGAAAAATTTCTATGAGAACTCTTTATCGGGGTGCAATATGCAGGAACTTATCCAAGCATGCTTCGTTTTCTTCCACGTAGACGTACATCTTCGAGCTTATTGATGGTCTCTGTCAATTTGGTGTTCCCTCGTTTTCCAGCGTTCTTATGTGCATTTTCGTAGCCGGAAAGAAGCCATTTGTTGTACTTTTCAGCATATAAAGAATGAGTGCTGGTGATAGCCCGCTCCAAAACGTATAAATCAACTGCTTTATCCTCAGCAAGACCAGAATACGACGATAAGCCAAAGTCGATTAGCGAGGCTTGTGTTTGGTCGTCAATTAAGATTATGTTGGACGAAGTAAGATCGCCATGAATCATGTCGTTAAGATGCAACCGTCCAATCGACTCACCAACAGCATTCAATATCGCCTCTACATCCAGCGACACACATCTGTCCTTGCTGCCGGTCTTCTCCAACATCCATAACCAGTTTTTGAGCGAGCTTACGCTACCATTGGCCAACTTGGTGCCTATGAACTCCATCCATATCATACCATGATTTACGTCCACCAGAATCAATCCCGGGCAATTGAGACCTATCTTGGCTAGTCTCGCCATGAACTTGGCCTCTCCGATCGTACGGGACCGGGTAAGTGACGCATCTATCTTGGGATGACGATAAGGTTTCGGAGGCCGGTACTTGATTATACATGATTTTCCGTCCACTTTGGGCAAGTATGGGTGAACATCTGTTGAAAATACAAGGGCTTCTGCACCTTGCGATACTACCTCGAGCGGTATGTTGTGTAGATACCTCTGCGCATCTGCTACTATAGCGTCGGTCATGTTAGCTCTGCCCAAACTCTGTAGAATGAGAAAAATCGCCGCTTATGTCAGCGGACTTGGGGTATCAGATTCAACTCCGCGGAGCCGTTAGTTCTACACTCCCGTTGCAACTTCGTGCAACATGGTTCCTCAGTACCTTTTAAACACCACGCTAGGGTCTGAGTATGTGGCCAACCACAAAAGTTCACAAGCAGCACCATCTGCTAATACTATAAATTTGAGCATTACCAATGAAAATCCCCAATATGTATTCAGTGACAACGAGGCATTGGATAAGATGATAGAAAAGAAGCTCAAGTACAAGCTTGCGGCATTTGACCTTCTTGGGGACACACCTTTCAAATTGGAAATGGACTCGTATCACCATCAAGTATCTCCGGAGTTAGCACAGCAAGAGTACCAGATTGATAAGCAGCGGTTGGTGGAATTGTACGGTGTCATTAAGGACCAATTGGCTGAAGAGGACAATGAAGAAACTAAAAAGGACAATAGTGGAGACGTGTCCACGGATGTGGCACCAAAAAGACCTCTGTTCAGTTCTGATCGTATTGGAGAGATCTATATGAACCAGAGTGCGTTTCATGTGAACCACGACGACGAAGTAGATTTGGGAAAACTTTCATTGAAATCATTGCTTTTGGCCGCACGCCTTGAGAAGTTTAGACGGTTCTTTCCTGCTAAATCTGACGTTGATGAGTTGATTCCTAGTCGCTGGATTCCACTCTGCTCATCACAGGATATAGCCAAGTTATCCGAATCATTTGGATTGCTGGTGTCTGGTCCAGCGTCCAATGTCATTAACCTTTCTACCAAGAACTATGTGCCCACCGCACTAGCCGCCCTGGACACGTCGAACCTGTATTTCAACTTTATTGGAAATCGTTCAGTGGACTCTAGACTCGGCCTTTTCTACTACGAAGTTCAGGTGACGCAAGAATGCAACAGCTCCTCCAATTTCAAGCCTATCATTCCAATAATAGATTCGGCCTCTTCTCCCACCATGGCATTTTCCATGGGGTATACGTGTGAGGCTCCCATCTTGGAGTCCGACAAAACCACTCGGAATTCCAATGGATTTGAAGGAGAAAGGATCGACATATCCGAAGTGCTTCAAAAACTCCGGGTGTTTAGCCCTCTGAAACAGAATTCTCTCTTGAGTGGCCTTAATTGGATGTCTTCAATGAGACCCGGAGTTACCCAAGGAACGTTCGCTATCAATTTTGAGGACAGAAGTTTCCACGATTCAAGCAGTAATCCCCAGAACCCTCGGTCGTCTGTTCTAGCTATGAATCGCAGACTTTCGCCGTTGCATCGCCAGCTTGCGGAAGAGAGCGATAGTGGAAGAACTCATTTGGAAATGATATCAAGTGGCTTCACAATCGAGGATGGAAAGTCTTCTAAAGTCTACAAAACTGACACAATTGGATGTGGTGTCAATTTCATCACAAAGACGGTTTTTATCACGTTTAATGGGATTCGGGTTAGGGATTTTGAAGAAGGTCAATTATCCACTTACAACCCGCTCAAACAGGTGGAAAAGGTAGACTTGTACCCGATTTTTGGATTTTCGGTAGCGAACTTAAAAGAAATGCAACCAGATGGAGATCCAACATCTGTTTCAATTACCACAAACTTTGGGCTGGCACCTTTCAAGTTTGATATAAACAATTATAGTCTGCAACTCAAGCAGCAAAACGAACAAGCTTTGGACCGTCTATCTCAAGATTTCGGGCTGAATGGACAAGATAAATCATATCTGGAAGCCTATGATGACAGTTCGCTCAACACTATCATCAAATCATATTTGGCTCAAGGTGCGTATTTGGATACATTAGCAGCATTCGAAAACGATATTCGTGGCTCAGATGATAAGAAACCAAACTTGGCTCCATGGATCACTGACAATGATAAGGAATTCATCGAGAAATCAAAAGCGCAGGCTCGTAAGATAATCAGAGACCTTATATTGGAATCTCGATTTGAAGAAGCATTAGAGGTAATATCTCAGCTTCTCGAGATCTTCAGAGGAAGCAAATTTGCATCACCAGCCCTAAGTTTTGAAATCAGATTCATGAAGTACAAGTATCACATCAAGTCGGTCCTCAACAAGAAATTGGAGTATGGTGCCGACGAATTCTCGTTCCAAAATCATTCTCTGGCTGCCCTTAAACAAGAATGGGAGAGCGTCCTCAAGTATGGACAATCGTTGCTATCGGATCTCACCACATCTGATTATTGGCAACGACAACAAGTCATGAGGGCCTCAAACCTATTATTGTTGGAAATCCATGAACCTTACGAAGCCAATGAAGACTACAGAGATATGATTGCAGATTACAACGAAAATTTGCGTCAATTAGCATGGAAAGTAAATGACTATCTAGTTCAGAGCTGTGTCGGCGATGCCCATGTTGACCACATATCGAGGTTGGAAGCTTTATGCCGTGATGTCCACACCCAAATCCATTCATTGGCCACAAGTCTTGACGACAAGAGGTTCCAGATGATCAATTTTGAAGACGATCTAGTCAATGTTTAGTTGTTGAGTTTACGTTTCTTGCGAGACGCCTCAACTGGGAGTCGATTTACTTCCAGAGACGGGAACTTGTCTGGTGCTTTTTCGAGCTTGGAGGGTAATTTCACATTGCTGAGTTTGTCGAACTTGTAGATATCATGCATCTTGAGGCTCCAGCCTCCATTTTCCAACACATTCATAGATTTCACGTGGGTACTGGCTTTCAAAATATCTGCGTATAAAGAAATCAATTCTTCAATGTACTCTTTGATATTGTATTTTATCTTCGTGTCGGGCCGCAAGGGCTCCAAAATGTAGAACATAAAGCTCTCGTCGCTGAAAAAAGGTGGTGCTAATGCTTCATTGATATTCGTAGTAAGTGAGCAGATTAAACTCGCCGTAGCAGGACCCACCCCTCGTAACTTGCAAAACTGTTCGCAGGAGCTTTTAACTACCTCCATATACTCTTTTTTAGTGTCCGCTTCGAGGGTGCTCCAAAAATTGTCGATTTCGATTTTTTCAAAAAATGAGAGTAGTATATGGAATCCTTCTTTGGTAATTTCTTCGACCGAATCGTCAGAGTTTGACTTTATCAAGGATGGAAGCGTGGGCCGATATTTTCCCTTGGCTAACTTCCAGTCCATGAGTAGCACAAGTTCATCTTTAGAGAGCCAACAAGCTTTTTCTGTCTTGTAGCGAACTTTCAATATCTCTGGCAATTTATTTTTTCGCCAATCGTCGAGTTGTGCTAAGGTCATGGAGTCATTGTTATACTTTTTGGTGCTCTGTAGCGATAATTCTTCAGTTATTGTATCGTAGAGAGCATGGGAAGCTTCTACAACGTAATCGATATCTTTCATTGCTCAAAATCCAGCGTCTGTAAAGGGAAATCCGGGGTATGTCGCGGTGTTACGGGCGTAATTATGTACATTAGTTCTGGGTATAGACAAGCTATATTTACTGAGGCAATGGCTTGACTATTGGCATTGACTCTTGACCCTTGGACGTTTTGTAATTGAAGCGTCTGTTGGGAGTGAAACTTATTGGCATGGTTACATCCATGATGATATTTTGCACCAAGGAAAAGAGCTGTGAACTAAGCCAGTATAACACTAGAGATACCGGTGCATGCAAAGATATGGCCATCATAAACACCACTGCCATTCGAGACACATTGGCCATAGCGTCAGTAAGCGAGGATCGAAAAGCTCGTTTGCGGCTGATAATCAGAAGCTGAATGGTTTTGAATGTCCATTCCACATTGCATAGAGATATGATCCCCAACACAAGTGGAAATACATGCATGGTGTCCGCACAGGTAAGATCAGTGAACCACAATGCTCCTTCGGTATACAAGGACGGATCAAGCGCCTGGTTTTTCAACACATCCCACGTCGACCAGCCACTCAAATTACGCATGGACAACGACATTCCCACCCACAACGGAATCTGGATGGCTGGAAGGGTGAAGTTTTTCCAGATCTGAACCCCATGACGTTTGAAGAGCGCTTTCTGTCTTTTGCGGGTTTCCTTTGCAGCAAGCAATAGAATTTCTTCGTATTTCATAGACGACAATGGACTTTGCAGAAGCACCACTGCCGGGTTCGAAGCTGCATCTGTTCGTTCTATTTCCCTTTGCGCTTTTTGCACTTTTTTAGCCAAATTGAGTTTTAACACTGGAGTAGTTGCACTCACAAGCGGTCTGAGTTTACTCTGCTTGGCAATTCTTTTCCTCTGGACGATAGCCAACGGCAATGTAGTCACACCACGTATGGAAAACGTCGTTATGGGAATAAAAGCCCACCATGGAAGTCCTGAATAACCGTGTAGAGTTTGCAATGATGTGGTTAAACCATCCACAACCAGCGGCAAGTCGTAGAAGGATCTCTTGGAAGCTATTCGTGTTGCTGTGCCCGAAATTTTGGTTCCCACTGCGATTTTGGACCGGAACATTTGCTCTATATTGCCATGTAAGAATTATCACTTCAAACTTTGTGCGACAATCGAAATTGAAATTCTCATCAACACCCCAGCGAACTTTCACCAATTTGGAACCATGTCGTCAAGGTCAGATAGAGCATGTATGCTCTGTGGGATAATACAGCCTTTCCGGCACTTCATTGATCGTGGGTGTCCCAACTGTGAAAGTGTCTTGCATTATCAGGATAATGAAGACAACCAAGTGCAAGATTGTACGTCGCCTTCTTTCGAAGGATTAGTGGCATTAGGTGAGGATAACAAGAAATCTTGGGTGGCCCGGTGGCTAAGAATTGACTCGTTTGTTCCTGGATTGTACGCGGTCAAGGTGACTGGTAAGCTCCCACCCCATATAATCAGTGACTTGGCTGAACAAAATGTAATCTATAGACCAAGAGATGGCAGTGCTGAAGATTAGCGAAGTCCACTGGGAACAACAAAAGTAAGATGCTGTATAATATTAGAATCTACGTACATAATTGTTACACTGTAGCTATGCAAACCTTTTGGCGGTCGCAGCAAGGTTGTCCATGGTAGACGTCTTGTCCCATTCTTTTCGAGAGTTCCAGATGATGTCCATGAGCCGGGCATTTAACAGTTCGAGTTTCTCGACACTGAAGTTTTCCGTGATGTTGGGCAACACGTTTTCGAAGAAATCGTCAAAATTCGGCCCCACTTCAACTTGCCGCAGTTCATCGATGAAGATTTCCTCCTCTGCTTCAGACGCGGAAGTTTCCTCATCGGCGTCTCTAGAGTCTTCTACCGCCTCCGAATCAGGTTCGCCTTCTTTGGCAACGCCATTATGATTTGTCAGACCTTTTGTTGAAACTTCAATGTCTTCTTCCTCGGGAACTTCTTGAGGAACTTCTTGAGGAACTTCTTCTTTACCGGTTCCATTGGCATTTTCAGTCTCATTTACCACATCATTTTCATTTGCTGTGTCATGTGGCTCAGCTCCATTTGGTATCTCCTTGTTGATCTCCTTTAAATTCTCCTCTTGCTTGGCCTCATATTCTTTGGCCATTCTCTCTTGTTTTTGCTTTTCCCTTGCTCTCATTTCTTTGCACGAAGCCAAGAAATCTGGAGTACTAAACTCGTCTATTGCAACTTCAGCATTTGTCAACATTTCGTTTGCTTTCAACAGTCTCTCGCGGTCTTCCGACGTAATGGAGTCCTTAAGAATCATACGAATGTCTTTTACGAACTGCTTTGGTTCCGAGTAGTATCCGTTCCAGAGGCGTTCCTCTATGATATCGAGATCCATATTGTAATAGTACCTGCCAGTGTTGACTTCACGAATCATGTTTTCGTGCTCTGGATCATCTGATCTCGTGTATAGGACTTCGTAAGGAGTGGTAGTATCTTCCAAGACAGAAGGCTCAAACAAATGGTACAAGAGATTCTCGTCAATAATCGGCTTTCTGAATCGTTTGTATCTCGTCTTGAACAAGTCCATCAATCCGGCCAACTTGATTTTCAACAAGTTCTTCAACTTTGTATCTTCATATTCTATCTGTCTGGATCTCTTCTTGTCGACAACATCATTATCAGCATTGCTCTCTGTGTTGACCACCTTGAGCTTCTTCAACTTTCTTTTGGGACGATTTTCAAAATCATTTATGAACTCAAATGGGCGCATTTTAATTGCTTCTTTCAAGATTCTGAAGAAGCGAGTTCTTGATGCTCTCGATGGAACGTCAATATGTACATTGTTTTGAGGGCTCTCAAATCCAAATATCAAGTTGATATCGTGATCGAGATCCGAGCTGGGAGTCTCCGAAATACCCAATAGTAACACTTTCTCTGTACTTTTGAGGCCCCTAAGCAAGCTTGCTAATGTCGCCCTGGCAGAATATGGCATAACCAGATACCATACGTCAATATTGGGTAAAAACAAAATGGATGGCTGATGTCTTCGGGCCTCTATGAATGCCTGAACAATTGCCAGTTCTGGGGTTCTAGTGACATCGCCAAAAACGGTCCCTAAATCCAAAAGCTGAATTTGAAATCCTTCCAAGTGATTTAAAATTGCCGGCCCTAGATACTGTTGACCATTTCCTGGTAGACCACTGATCAACAAATGTGGCTTGCAAATTCGAGATTCTTCAAGATTCTTCAAAAGGTTTTGCCGCCCAAATCCTCCGTCCTCGTCGTTCACTGTAGGGTCTAGGTACATTGCTTCTTCAAGATCGGTCTTTTTGTTTGACCGCAGCCCAGAAGCATCTGGTAGCAAAACTTCCAACTTGGACTTGATTTCATTGAATGTTCCTTCCAACAAAGGAAGTAAATTGTCTGGCAAAGGCGCTGAACCGGATGCTGTCAGCCGGGCACTCGATGGAACAATTTTATCTATTGCTTTCATGAAGTCTTTGGCAACAACTTTTACTTTCGATGGATCAACTTGAAGTTTATCTGAAGTTTGGTATATCTGGGGGTACTTTCTTTGTATACTCATCAAGGACGCTTCTACGCACAAAGCACGTAAATCAGCACCCCCGTAGCCCTTTGTGAGGCCAGCAACCTTATTGATGAATTCGTCAGACAAGGGTGGGTTCCATTTCTTCGTTTGAATACGCAATATCTGTGCTCTTGCTTTTTCGTCGGGAAGAGGAAAGTAGAATTCTCTGTCAAAACGTCCAGGTCTTCGTAATGCAGGATCTATAGAGTCGGGACGATTTGTCGCTCCTATCACGATAACTTGACCTCGATTATCCATACCATCCATTAGAGCAAGTAAGGTGGAGACAATACTAGCATGAATCTGTTCTTGCTTAGAAGAGCGTACTGGTGCTAAGCCGTCAATCTCATCAAAGAAAATGATAGAAGGCTGTTGCTTCTTGGCTTCTTCAAATAGCAAACGAAGCTGACGTTCGGCCTCACCAACCCATTTACTTAATGCATCAGCACCTTTTCTCATGAAAAACGTGATTTTTCGTGTCGATGTTGAGCAAGTTGCAGCTAAGGCCCTCGCCATCAACGTCTTTCCTGTTCCTGGTGGACCATGGAACAAGACACCCCTGGGAGGCGAGATGTTAAAATTTTGATATAATTCTGGGTAGAGGAGAGGAAGGGTAACCATTTCCTTGAGCTGGTCAATATAGCTATCCAAGCCACCAACGGCCGAAAAGTCTATATTCATGTCGACACCAAGAGGATCCGTATCACTCAAGTTGTTCTTCTTGGCACCTTTAGCCTCGTTTGTTCCACCAGTGATTAGCTTGGTATTGTTTATGAGCGATGATGAGTGTCCCGAACTTGTACCATTAATTGGTTTAATTTCGTCGTCTGAAGAGTCAGAATCGGACATCTGCCCTATTGGTATATTTCCCTGAAGCCCAGTCGAGCCAGAAACACCCTTTCCGAACAAGGGTACGACATCACTTCCACCAAAGGGGCCAGCAGTAGGGAAAAGAAGTTTCCGGTACTCATTCTTATTGATATTCTGACGTCTCGGTCTGCCTCTTCCTGGCAGAGCGGAGAGATTTGCAAGCTCAGCATCGTTCGTAATTGGGGGAGGGATGGTGTAATCAACTTTCACTTGTCTCTGGCGCAAGTTATGACGAACTGGTTCTGGTTCGGGTGAGTCAAAGAGATCGTTGACCTCATCCCTTATTGTGTCATCTTCTTCAACCGGTGAATCGTCGATGTTGGCGTCGGAGTCCAGATCCGAAACTTTAGCAGATCGTAATTGGCGTCTTCTGCCTCTTGTTTCTGGAGTTCCTGACTTGGAACGGGAGACTGTTTTTCTTCGTTTTCTGCGTTTTCCGTACCCGTAGTCGGCGCCATCGTCGTCGGAAGCCACAAATGCATTCTCTTGCTCTCGCTCAAGAAAATCATCGGAAACTTCCGATATTTCATCTGACGAATGAAAGTCCGAATCGTCGGGATCCTCAACTTTAGCGCGCGTTGAGCTTCGTACTGGCTTCACATCCAGAATCTCCTCATCCAATGCTGAAGCATCCTCGTCTTCATCGTCGTCGTCTTTGACTCTCAGTCGGGTCCGTCTGGTGGTTCGTCTCGGAGCGTCGTTCTCATCTTCCAAGTCCTCATTCAGCAGCGACTCGTCGTATCGAATGGCTCGTCTGGGACGCATGTTATACCCATCTAAATCAGACTCGCTGCCCAGTAACTGGCGTCTATTACGGCGCCTGGACATGTCTTTGTATTTTTGAGAATCGTAATGTAGAGTCACAAAAATGGTGACAATGGAGCCAAAACGCTGGCTAGTTGTGGTTGAATCGGGGCAAGCTTAATGGCAAAGCAGGAAACTGCTGATGTACAACAGAATTTTGATTACAGGCGAAGAAGTCTTCACTCGAACTCTCACCAATAAATAATTTTTATTAGTTCTGACCCTTTACAGGTGTCACTCTGGCCTTTCTGAGTCACGGTTTTCTATGGAAACTTGTATCACGATGAGCTTGTTCTGATACAACTTCTAAGACTTCGGAGTATATACGGGCCGGGTATTCTTCGAGCGCAGAATCGCACTGATTGCGGCTGTATGCCGGAAAATGTTAGGCAGAAGCCAAAACGCGCTGGCTTTTCCCGCTACACTCGGCGACGTAAAAGTATAACGAATTTATGATAATATAGCAAGCAGTGAAGTATTTTGGTGCAAAAATTCCGTGTTACGCTCTGGCCAGTGGCAGGAGTGGTCTGCTTGGTCGTAGATCGAAAATCTGCCAAAACAAACAAACGTAACCACATTGCCATTTCAAGCTCCTAGCCACCTCGATAAGACAAACGGCACCATGCAACCTCAAATTTGCAGCCATTTTTCCTCGTAATTGCAACACTTGGACCACAATTAGGAAGCTCAACAATACACCAGTCGATGAGGTTATATGCCGGACTTTATTTACTATTTACATGGATTCTCTCATCTTTACTCTCTGTATTGGTAATTTCTTGCCCTTTTCGTTTGCTCCGTGGCCGTAGGTGGTGTCTTGGCCCACCTTTGCATATTCGGCTGTTCTTTTCTGCATAGTTACACCCAAGCGGTCGAGGATTTGGTGTGCAAGATGTGGCATGATAGGACTGATTAAAATAGAGCCAATACGACATGTCTCGGCAGCCATATACACAAGAAAGCTTTGAACTGCTTTGTAAGCTTCTCTTTTTTCGGCTTGCAAATTATCGTTTTTAAGTTCCTTGGTGAAAATCCAAGGCTGTCCAAGTTGGAACAACTGGTTGCCTGCTTCTATTGACTCCCACCAAGCTTGAGTTGCCTTCATGTGGTCAAAATTATCCATATGAGAATCCATAGCAGGATACAAGTTGTCGAGACAGGTTCTGAGTTTTTCAGCAGCGTCTTTTAGTGCAGCTGGATTTTCGTAGGGACAATCCTCCCAAAGACTTTCCATTTTGTCAAAAGAACCCTCTTTCACCATTGCTACGCATTCTTCAATGTCGAATGATGGTCCTCCACATCTTGTGACAAGATTGGCGTATTTTCCAATGAGGTTTTCTCTGGTGAAATGAAACGCTCTTTCGCTGTAGTTGGAATCCGATTCAATATTCGAATACTCGCTCAAGAAAAACCGACAAGCGTCTTGGCCGTAGTATTCAAGAGTGTCTATTGGATCGACAACATTACCCAAGCTTTTGCTCATTTTGAATCCGTCGCAAAGCCAATGCGAATGTACAATAATTTGCTTTGGTAAAGGAAGGTCTGCTGCCATGAGAAAGATGGGCCAGTATATGCAGTGGAAGCGGGCGATGTCCTTTCCAATCACATGGACGGCTGGCCATGGCGAAGCGGGCGTATCGAGTGATTTCGGGTATCCTGCGGCAGTGATATAGTTTATCAAAGCATCAAACCAGACGTAAATTCTCTGGGTGTCGTCGCCAGGAACTTCAATTCCCCACAGCAAGCGGGATGAGGGTCTCGAGATTGACAAATCTTCCAATTTTTCACCTTCTAATTCTGCCAAGATGGAGTCGTACTTGTTCCGGGGGGTGATAAATTGGGGGTTCTCTTTCAAGTATTTTATTAGCCTGTCCCGAAACTCTGAAAGACGAAAGAAATAATTGGATTCCTCATGAAAAATCACCTCGTTTTTCGTTTCCTTTGAAACCATCCTTGAGGTGCCATTAGGATCAGAAATTTTTTCAATTTGAGATTCGGGATAAAATGTCTCGTCGCTCACAGCATACCATCCGCTGTGTGTTCCCTTGTATATAAGTCCTCGTTCGTTCATTGCTTTCCAAAAATGTTTCACAGACTCTACATGGTCACCATCAGTAGTTCGAATAAATCTGTCATACTGGATATCAAATTTTCCAGCTAGATCTTTAAAGTTCAATGATACTTCGTCAACCAATGACTTGGGAGATATGCCTCTTTTCTCGGCTACGGCTTGAATCTTTAGCCCATGTTCGTCGGTTCCCGTTACAAAATATGACTCTTTATTTTTGAGCTTTTCCCATCTACTGCGAGTATCACACAAATGCATCGAGTAGAGGTGGCCTAGATGTGGTTTAGCATTGACATAGAAGATCGGGCTGGTGATATAGTATGGTTTTGCAGCGACGGAGCTGACGAATCGTCGCAAGGTGGACATTTAGTTTTAAAGTTTTACGGTGCGAATTTATTAAATACCTACTTCTGTCTTTTCCACAAAGATGGCCATCAATGCAAACACAGAGTAAAATAAAGCCAAGGGATATGCAATCAAAGGACGAACATTGTGGAGTTTCATAACCGCCACAAAGAATCCTGATGCAGAGTATGTGCACCAGAAAACTGCAATTGCACTGAGAATGTAACCCGCCAAGTTATCAAGATTGGCGACCACTCCAACAACACTAACAAGAACTAGAGGAAGGAGACAGTAGCCAATCACCGATGCAGATTTGACAATATCAAGCGACACATCGTTGCTCATAAGTTTGAACAAGTAGTGCAAACTGATAATGCCAAAGAGGCCCACACCGTATATGTAGCCAAATTGGACTTTTCCAGCCAACAAGAGTAATATTCCAAAGAGTAACACGAATAATATGGGTCCCGCCAAATCGGAATCTTTCATGATATCCGGGCTGATGTTCTTGTTGAAAGGGTTCAACACCGTTAAAGTTTTACCTTTGATATGCGAAAAGTTGATACCAAGCTCTTCCAAAAGTGGGGGCTCGTTGGGGTATCCTGAAGTTCCGAATGCCGCAAATATACCAGTGGTGAGTTCTCCGCCGCCAATTTCGCCGCTGACATCGACGCTTGCTCCTCCGAACCCGTGGTCAATACTGCCCATTGGGCCCGACGGCTGACTTGCCTGTTGCTGGAAAGAGTTGCCGTACTGGGATTGGTAGAACTGCAAGTTCTGGGGGTTCTGAACTTGTTGGTAATAAGCCATTATGAAAGTGGTGGAATGGTGGTGGAAGTATGGTTCTCAATGACGAGACAAAAATAGAGTTTAATTGCAAAAAGGTAGTATGGAGACTTCCTGCACTTCGAGTGTGTGTGCGCGAACGGCTGGGACCTTTTTGGGACCGGGGATGTGTCCTTTAGATTTTGTATAAAGAGTCGTAAGAAGACACTCGAGATCTGTCAAATGGGTCGCGCGCACTTGTCAAGCGGTGTGCCTGGTTATGGTTATTTTTCTCGCCTATTCTGATTACTACCGTTACAGTGGCCGAGTGGTTAAGGCGACGCCCTGCTATTAGCAGCCTAGGCGTTGGGTTTTACCTGCGCAGGTTCGAATCCTGTCTGTGACGTTATTTTTTTTCGGTGCGATCTCAACCATCAATACGTATTGTACGAAAGTCTCACGCTAATACCTCCCTAATGTCCCAGTCGCTCGTCGTTTTTGCACCCTCTGGCTCGGTGCTCTACAAATACAACAGCAAACTATCTCCGTTTAACGATTTTATAGCCGAGATCGTAAATGGAACTTGCACGGAACTCGAGCCTGATTTCTTCACTTCCAGCATCAACCAAAAGCGTCTATACTGTTTGAAACGCAAAAATACATATGCCGCCATATACTTTGATGCGGTGACCACTCTTGATAGCGACAAGATCGAATCTTGTTTAGTCGATGTGTTGAAAATCTACTTTAAGGTGAAAGAGGAGGAGGGGTCGGATCGCTCTGAAAAGTTGCAAAAGCTCATTGATTATCAGTTCAACAAGCTCATAAAATTGCTGCAAGCCGCAAAGGTTGCTCCGTCGTTAGATAGTGGGGCAGAAAGCAAGACTAATAGTGGCACCTCCACGCCCAAGAAGGCCCAAAATCAACCCAAAAAGACAATGAGAAAATGGGACGGTAATCAGATGGTGGAGGTAAATACCAACGAAGTGTTGGACTACTCAGAGGGCAAGTCAGGAGATGACTCTGCTATAAATCCCGATTTACTTGTCGGTGGAGACGCTTTTAGCCAACAGGACGACTTGGTTCTCGTCAACGAACTCAACGATATACTCGACGAAGATGTTCCGGCTGATGAAGTGAGCAAGAAATCTGGGTTTTTCGGCAAGATTTCGTCTTATTTCGGAGGTCCCATTGACCTCGATGAAGTGTCAAAGACATTTACCGACCAATTTATATCCAAGAACATTGCTCCGGCCACCGCCAAGGCCATCACCGACAAACTTAACCATGAGCTTAAAGGTAAAAAGGTGACATTGAAGGACTACAAGCGAGCATTGACAGTGGAACTCACCAAGATCTTGACCCCGAACGTTTCTACTGATCTCTTGTATGACGTGAAGCGAAATAGCTCGAATGCCAATTCTCGTCCCTACGTGATTTCGGTGGTGGGAGTCAATGGAGTGGGAAAGTCCACCAATCTTGCCAAATTGGCGTACTGGTTTCTCCAAAACAACTTGAATGTTCTCATCTGTGCTTGTGATACTTTCAGATCGGGTGCTGTGGAGCAGCTCAAGGTTCATGTTAACAATCTCAAGAGACTCAACACCACCACCAACACCAAAATTGACATTTTTGAAAAGGGCTACGGAGGAGGAGACCATGTGGTGGCCACCGCCAAGCTGGCTATAGAATACGCGAGCGCACAAAGGTTTGACATCGTTTTGATAGATACTGCTGGTCGGACTCATTCCAATGCCAAACTCATGGCTCCGTTGAAAAAATTTGGAGACGCAGCAAACCCCAACAAAATTATTATGGTTGGAGAAGCGCTCGTGGGCACGGATTCGGTCGAACAAGCAGTCAACTTCAACAATGCGTTTGGTAACCGGCGAAACTTGGATTTCTTCATCATTTCCAAGGTCGACACCGTTGGAGATTTGGTGGGGTCGATGATCAATATGGTGATGGCCACCAAAGTTCCCATTCTTTTTGTAGGAACGGGCCAGGTATACACCGACATCAAGCGTTTGAGTGTCAAGAGCGTTGTAGATGCATTAATGAGATGATATATAGTCTAAGGTGGTGTAATGCAACAATTGGTACCTCTATCCCAATTAGGTAATCCTTCTTCTCAGCTCCCCATAAGCCGCTTCGTGAGATCCCGGTACAGTATTTTCCACAAAAAATCCGCATCCTGAAGCTTTTAAATTCGCGGGCCGAAGTTCCAAATTCGTAGAGTCGCCGTTGTAAATTCGTCGTTCTCATCTCACAAAGTCGCTCGTAAGGATTTCAAGTTCGCCATCAATACGATCATTAAAGTCACCTCAACTTGAATTAAATTCGCTACCAACCAGTGAACAATTACGCTCAACATAGAATTCAAATTCGCTCTCTGAATTCTGAAATTCGTTCACGACAAGAGCCAAATTCGTTGTTTGTTTGCAGTACATACGAAATGATTATGAAGTTCTACGAATCTTGCTAAAAAGTACTGTATAGTGTAGAGATTTAAAAATAGTTGTGCAGTCCTCTGTGTGCAGTACACTGGCACTGTTATGGTTTCGGTAATTTTCAAAGCCAATTTCTAATTCATAGTACATACACTAAACTAACGATTCAGCCTCTGATAACTTCTCTGAGGCGAGAACAAGCACAATTTTACCAAAATTTTGGAGGTTTTCCATTCAAAATGAGAATTTTGATCAACCATAAAACCACTTTAGTCGCAAGAAATCCACAATAGAATCTCACTGGTGGAAAGACAAAGTGAGACAAAGACGTGGAGTTTAATGGAGTAACCTTGGAAAGTCAATTATGGTGAACCAAGAATTTGCAGCCAAAAATTGGGCTTCAAGAAAAACTCCAGGTAATGCTAAACTAGCAGGAAGAGATTCATCAGTCGTTCTATATCTCTTCATTGAGCTAATTCTAGAATCTTAGTCGGAGTTTATACATTGATCTTTGTACAGGAGTTTTCTGAGTCATTTTGGCTTCATCAGAAAGCTAAGAATGGTGCACTTTAGTTAGACACATTATATAGATAATGGCATTAATTTCTATTTCATTGTTACCATTACTTGTCGCATGTGATGAATAATGCCAATAAGTACTTTTTCTACCTTCTTTGTAAAGTGTATACTACCCCTTTCTATTCTACGTCATAAATCTTGCAGTATTAAACGTCGTTATATTTTCGCCGTTATTAACGCCGTTATAGGGCCTACGGCGCTTACCTGCACAGAGTAATTTTGACAGCTCCGACTCCGAAACTAAACGGTCGAAAAATCCAAATTTTCATTCTGCTAATTAATCTGACTACTTCGACTCTCTTCCGTCATTCTCTAATCAATTTTGTACCGTTCTTTTCTTTCTTCGCTAACTCCGTTGCAGCTTTGTGCCGTTATCTTAACCGACATTACCTCATCGCGCGTCGGCTTATAAATGTCAATGTGAGCCGCCGCAACCGTCGCACCATTTAAGGGCGCGACTACAACGGTATACCCACCAAGGTATTTTATTTTGTACCCATCCCATTATGTAACGCCCTCATGCTGGCAATCAAAGTTAGACCCCTCGGGGACACAAAGGTGTTTGAGCCTATACAGGTGGGAAAGAATACTCTTTCCAATAGACTTTTCATGTGCCCAACTACAAGACTCAAGGCTTTAGAAGACGGTACTCCATCGAATTTGGCATTGCAACTTTATGACGAAAGAAGCAAATTTCCCGGCTCGCTCGTGACAACTGAAGGAACCTTCACTTATGAAGAGGGTCAAGTATGGGAAAGAACTCCAGGAATTTATACTGAAAGACATATTGAAGCATGGAAAAAAATTGTCGATAAAGTTCATCAGAACAAATCTTTCATTTCACTACAGTTGTTCAATTCGGGCCGTGTAGCCGACCCAACTATTGCAGACAACAAGAATCATCCATTTGTTGCTCCATCGGCTATTTACCATGATGAGGAAACGAAAAAAGCTGCCATTGCTGCTGGCAATCCTTTGCGAGAAATGACCTTGGATGAAATCCACGATATTATTAACAACAAGTACCCCAAAGCTGCCCATAATGCTCTCAGAGCCGGGTTCGACTATGTCGAAGTCCACGCTGCAAACGGCTACCTTCCCAACCAATTTATTGACGTTGCCAGTAATCAGCGCACAGACCAATATGGCGGTTCGATTGAAAATAGAGCCAGGTTTGTGTTGGAAATCATTGACAAATTGACTGCTGAGATTGGTGCCGACAAGATTGGGCTCAGGATTTCTCCATTGTCGACATTCCAGGGCATGCTGACCAAAGGTGCAGAGATCGATCCATTGACCACTTACAGTTACATTTTACACGAATTGGAAAAAAGTGCTCAGAAGGGAAATAGGTTGGCGTATGTGTCCATTATCGAGCCTAGAGTTGATGGAAACTCCACTGTCAAGAAAGAACACAAAGTTGGTGACAATTCGTTTGTCTACGATATTTGGAAGGGCACAGTTTTGAGAGCGGGTGGATACACTTATGATGCCCCAGAATTCAAACGAGTTGAAACCGATCTTGCCAACGATAGAACAGTCATTGGTTTCTGTCGTTACTATATCTCCAATCCAGATTTGGTTGAAAGGCTTAAAAATGGCTGGGATCTCCAACCATACGACAGGCCCTCTTTTTATAGAAGCGACGATTACCGCTACAATACAGTACCTATTCGTTCCATGGAGAGCCCCCTAGAGACGAGGAATCCGGCAAGAATAGAAAGCCTGAGCCAATTGCTGCTTAATAGAGATAGATATGATAAATAAACTAGTAAAGGTACTGATGGTTTAATATTAGATGGAATAACTTTTTCGTATTATGAAAACTAACTTTAGAAATTATATCAACCAAATAGTAATCTGTGTACGGCTATAAGTCTCTATACGGATATAGTAGTCTATAACTATACGGATTGATTTAAAGTATTTTAAACAAGAAATATGATTGTAAGAGTTGAGGTTTTTTTTCAGTTGGTCAATGGCTGCAGAAAATTGAAAAAGAGGACGTTTCTCTCTATGAGAAGATTGAAAAGGTAAACCCATGGAGTGTCTGTGTACCTCTCACATCAAATGGCGACCATTTTTTGAAAACTAGTCTTTTTTCACAAAACTCTCAAGTAAAACGATATTCAATATAGGCGCCTTGTCGCTCGTTTCTACTCAGGTAGCGTTTCAGAGAATAAACGCCACATACGAAAGGTTCTTGAGCTAATTCGTTTACTAATTATAGTTAAATACATTCATTAATATTTCATAGCTCCTGGGTAGTGCTCCATTGTGATTTCTTAAGTTGAACATTCACAATGATTACAATCTCTCACTATTCTGGTTTACTGTCATCATCTTTATACTCATTAAGGTCATATCCACGGGATGTGATTAGAACGTCATAGGATTCACCTTGCTTCTTACAAAATGTTCGATATGTTTCATCATCTACTGCCAACTTTACCGAGTATGCATATACACACCCCAATATACCATGAAACGGTGTCATTAGCAAGTAAGGTACAATCGGTATAAGGTCCCAGTTTGTCATTGATGAGAATTTACCGGTGCTTTGCTGAGGAAATACAAAAAGAAAATACTGAAGTAATTATTTGCGGGAATTAACGTGATTATCCGTCAAAAAATCACATACAGGCTCAACTATTAATAGAAATTTGCCACTTGAACAAGATGAAATCGGCTCAATTATTTTAGTTGTGAGTATAGATAGTGTATTCTTCTACGATTGTATCAATATTCTACTATTTGAAGAGTATTCTTTCATGAATGCTATTGCGTTTTCATTAAAGTGTATAATAGATTAAGCGAATTGTCAAAATTTACAGCACCGTTCTTGCAGAGCTACGCAAGTTCTTCTTTCACACGAAGCTTCTTATTATCATTTACTGCTTACCTGCATCACCATTATCTCCCAAAAAGTATCTCATAAGTACTCTCATAGATTCATTTCGTATCTCGCAGTGTTTTTGATAAGTTTCTTGGTCTACGCCCAACCTTATTGTGAAACCGTATATAAACGAACTAACAAGGTAAGGGGGAGTCAATACTACCAAAGGGATGATAGTTAGGAAATTCATGGTTTCATGCACTAAAATTTCTGCTCGTAAGGTAAATGCGTACTATTTATGCAGTGACTTGAAATCGGTTTGCATAATGCGTCTGCATCTAAATTTAACGACGCATTGTGCAGATGCTAAAAGTCAAAGTGTGTATTTAGGCCGCAAAAGTTATTGGTGAGTTTAGTATACGATCAGACGACTGTAAGGCGATAGTTATCTAATTATAGGTCTAAAATTCTCTATTCGATACTTATTTAACTACTCATTCAGGTGCCACATGAAATTATGTGCAAGTCATGTCAAGGTGGCTGAAATTTAAGCCTCTTTCCTCGGGTATTTGCACTAAAATACTCAATCCAGAAAGACAATACTACCTTCCAATTGACGGTCAAATAATTTCATTGTATTTAATATCTACTGGTCCACTTCTTCTAAATTGATTTTTCATACTAGAATGTCTCAATCTTTGGGATTACCTTCATTTTCATATTCATTCTCATAATATCCACAGTATTCCGCTATCACACGGAGCGATTCTCTTTGCTTCTTACAATATGTTCGATATGTATCATCATCTGCGGCCAACTTCACCGAGTAAGCATATAATCCCGAAAATAAAGCATGAGCCGGCGAAATTAGCAACAAAGGCACGATGGTTAAAAAACCAAAAGTTCGAGAGGTCATTTGATGAGGATTTACCGAGGGAGTTTACTCCATCGTGTAACCTGGAGTTATATATAGGCTCGGCATTTTTTGAAGTTTTGTGTGCGCACCTGTGACTGAGGGCACTTGACGAATGGCAGATAGTCAATCTATTATATGCAGAACAGTGGATTTACTTTCCTGCATGACCATGCGCCCCTCCTGTTTCTAAAAATTTGGGTTCTAAGTCTCATTGGTTGCAAAATTTCAATCTTAGTATTGTTCAAAAATCAACTATAAAACCACACCAGCCCCCTTGTATGTTGGTTTGACTATATTGTATCTAACGACAATTCCTTGCAAAAGCAATGATACACCAAAACTTATTACTATTAAGCAGGTACAAGACGTAAACAATAACTAAGGAGATATTGGCCCAATTTCAGAATTGACGTAGTAGAGTGCATCCAGTTCCGCCTAGTGAAAGTGCTTATCAGCATAAGCAGAATGAGGTGCAAAGCGAACTTGAACTTGAATTTCTTATTTATGCTCACAGACCAAAGTAGATAAAAATAGGCTGCTCAGGCTGCTCGGTCTAATAGTCTACTTGGCGGTACGAGTAGCAAATTGTCACTTTTTGCAGTTGGTATGACCGTTCCCGTATTTTTCATCACATGCCATGATACAAGCAGCTCGCGCAGCCTGATACAAAGCGTTGATACCGTTATTTTGGCAATGTCTCTGTAAATTGTCAAGCGAAGTACACGCTTTGACGCAATTCTTTTTCGGTTTATCTGCTCTTTCATCCAAAAGGGTATACGACCCACCATTGATCAAGCCATCAGAGTTGTCGGGGCTTACGACCAATTCAACAAATTCTGTCAAATTTGCTACTACCCCCACCGCATGTGGTTTAGTAGCGTTGGAGGGTTGTAGCTCGTATGACCAATCGTATTCCTGCAAAGTCGCCAACAACTCAGTAGCATTACCTTCATTAACTTGCCGTTTCTTATACGGGTTGCACCACCACTTCTTGTAAGCTCCAGCGCAGGCCCACAACCATTCTTCCCTGGAACCACAGAACACAGACTCACAACTAATTTCTTCACAATTTTCCACGGCTTTCTTGTTTGTTATTTCATAACACTCACCTGCTGCATTTACCATCACCATCATCATTGTCATCACCACGAAGGCGCCCCACAAGAAGTTTAAACGATTCATTTCGTTTCTCGCAGAATTTTTGGTAGGTCTCTTTGTCTATGGTCAATCTGATTGTGTATCAATAGATGAGTGTTTGAATGGTGGTCTTTTACTCATATTTATAGTTTTCAGACCAGGCGACAAGTTGCCCGTGTAATTTGCACGCGAGCAAATGCAGAGACCTACAACCGGATTTATATGCTGGCATATTTTATCTGCATTCTAAATTTAACCTCACCATTTCGATGACAAGAACAAGTTCGAGTATGTATTTTAGTATATCGAATGCTATAGGTGAATACGATCGAGTTGAGACGATAGTTCACAAAAATGTAGGTAAGTAGTTTTTCTTTCGCTATTGAATCAAACTTTCATTCAGGTATCATCTGCTAACCCATGTACATGTCAAAGTGGCTGAAATTTAAGCCTCGTTCCTCGGGAATTTTCACTAAATCAATCAATACGAAAAAGAATTATTATGACAAGGTTTTCTGGCTCAAAACAATCTTAGATTCGGGTCACTTCTTGCTAACTTCACGTTGTTGACCCACTGTTCCGCATCACAAGCATCAAAACAGAAATGATTAAATGTCAAAATTGCCCGTCTCCTAATTTTCATGCATGCTTCGAAACATACTTTTAGTACAAGACGCATCTTGACGTTTTAAGACTTTGATACGAAGTATCAAAATAATCGACATTTTTTGGTCAACTTAGTGGGATTGTAACCACACACCGCTGATTGAGGAACAAGGACTTTACTATATCATTAAGCCTGAGTGTTTACTTTGATAAGTGAATACATTACTTTTGACATATGCATGAATTCTCTCCTGTCAAAGTGCCGTCACGCCGCACTTGATGCATGAAGAATGCATGCTTGCATTACGCATAATGGAAAAGTATTACCATTTGATCGTACGACCCGACTNGAGCGCTATTTTTGTAACCTTAGTGGGCATAAATTCAACGTATTAAGATATCCNGTCGAATTCCAGAACGACATATGAAATGGTGCTTCGTATTCGAAGACAGTAAACACGTGATCCCTCTTTGTGTTGATAAAAGTCTTTAATTACTATAATAAAGTGCGCAGTACGATTCTCTTATTTTTCAGTTGTGTGAACCTGCGAAACTGTTTTTAATTGTATTTTCACACCGGCNGACTCAACCAGAAGTCAGCATGTAGTGTAGAGATTTATAAATATTTGTGCAGTCCTCTGTGTGCAGTACACTGGCCACTGATTTGGTTTCGGTAATTTTCAAAGCCAATTTCTAATTCATAGTATCTATAGTACTTCTAGATGGCTCTGATACTAAAATTAATCTTCTTTTCCTTCGGTCTACTAGCACGTGTTCGTCTGTTTCTTGGCGTTAATTGAGCAGAGTCAAACCGTTTTATTAGTCAGCCGCGCACAAAAATTTCAAATCACAAATCCCAATTATACTGCAATGACTTTGGCGCAAGATGTCAATAAAAAGGTTTCCCTTGTGGATAAACTACTCCCACTTTTGATCATCTTGGCAATCATAATCGGCATCGTGATCTCCGTATATGCTCCAAATGCACAGTCTTCTTTTGGTGGAGTAACGGTTGTTGGGGTTTCCGTGCCGTTGGGGTTTCCGTGCCGTTGGCAGTGGGTATGATCATCATGATGATCCCACCATTATTCAAAGTTAGATGGGAATTTTTGAAAAACCATGTTCACACGGCTGTTCGCAAGATCCATGATNATTTCGTTAGTTCTCAACTGGATTATTTGTCCACTTTTCATGCTTGGACTCGCATGGCTCACCTTGTTCGATCAACCTGAATTTCGAANAGGAATCATCATGATTGGAACCGCCAGATGTATTGCTATGGTTGTTCTATGGAACGATATTGCTGGCGNAAGCACCGATTTGTGCGCTATAATTGTTGTGGTCAACAGTTTGTTGCAGTTGGTGTTGTATGCTCCCTACCAGCTTCTCTTGTGTTACGTTATTTCTGGCGATCCGATTCCATCTATGATATCTTACTCTTTGGTGGCTAAAACGTTGGTGTTTTTCTTGGGTATTCCAATTGTGGCGGGAATAGTATTGAGATTTCTCGCAAAGATTTCCATTGGAGTGGAATTGGGAACCAAGATTCTTTCACCTTTTGCTCCATTAGGACTTCTATACACGGTGATTGTAATTTTTATTGAAAAAGGCAAAGATTTTCTCCACGAAACAGGCCCAGCTTTCCGGTGTTTTGCTCCACTTTTTGTGTATTTCGTGGTGGTTTGGAACGCTACATTTTACGGTGGCTTTTGGGTAGAACCGTTCTTGTGCAAGAGGAAAACAACCCTCTATTATGTGGCTGTGAAAAAGAGAAGGAATCAAACCNCAAAGCATGGAAAATGTGGTGCTCGGCTCCATACCAAGAGGTGGCTACACATGCATTTACTGCTGCTTCAAATAACTTTGAATTGAGTCTTTCTGTTGCAATTTCACTCTACGGAGCCAACAGCAAACAGGCAATCGCAGCCACCTTTGGCCCAGTGTTGGAGATTCCTCTCCTTATGATTCTTTGTTTCGTCTCTCTCTACTTTCGCCGTATCTTTTTGTGGCTGGATGTTCGGAGTGAAGCAGCAGAAGAGCCTGTGACTTCAGANAGTTAAACTACAGGCTACAGAAGAAGCCGTTGAAAGAAAGCAGAAGCCATTGAATCAAGCAAGTTAAGGTATCGTCAGAACAGAGAGCAATCGATAAACGCTATAGTGGGNTTTCACGAAAAGAAGAGAATTAGCCACAATCCAATAACAACACAATGAACTGTNACCTTACAATCATACGAATGGAAATTGACTAGTGGCGATGCCTTATCGAACTTCGTGAATCGATCTGCTCCACACNTTCCATGCGTCTGCCTGCAGANCTGCTTGCAGATGACGTATTATATATTGAATCAGTCACCTTCCCAGATCTGATTTTTCCATTTTTAGGGAAGGTGACCATGCCACGTTCCGTCAGTCCTTCATTATTCTTCGCAACAAGGATACTTGCTAATCGGAAGTCCATGCAGCAATCNAATAGTGGACCTNCACAGACCCCGCCGTCTCCCGCATATTTCACCTTTTTTCTCGGGTCGAATTTCCTTTTTCCGATTTAATTGCACATTTTTCCTGCATNTCTGACAAACCCTGCAGCTTTGGCACACAGGTGTAAAATTGCTCCGCTTGAACCTTGTGGGTATCCGGGTCGTATAAAATATTCCCATTGCCAAAAAATTTCGCAACTTAAAAAAAATGTCTCACGTTCAAATATCTCCCCTTGGTGACACCAAAATGTTCAAGCCAATTAAGGTTGGAAAGAACACTCTTAATCACAGAGTATTCTTCTGTCCAGCAACAAGAACCCGATCTTTGGAAGACCATACACCCTCTAATTTGGCAGTAAGGTACTATGACGAGAGAACAAAGTTCCCTGGTTCTTTAGTAGTTAGTGAGGGTACTTTTCCATTTGCTGAAGCTGGATTGATNGAAGGTGTTCCTGGAATTTGNACTGAAAGACACACCAAAGCATGGAAGGAAATCGTCAAGAAAGTTCACGATAACAAGTCTTTCATCTCGTTGCAATTGTGGAACTTGGGAAGAGCTGGTGGTGATCCAGCATATATGAAAAAATCTGGTGTACCTCTTGTGGGANCATCGGCCATTTATGATTGCGATCAAAACCGCCAGCAAGCTGAAGAAGCTGGAAACCCTCTCAGGGCTTTAACTGAGCAAGAAATCAAAGATCAAATTTACAAGCAATATGATCAAGCTGCGAAAAATGCGGTAGAAGCTGGCTTCGACTACATTGAGTTGCACGGAGCTCATGGCTACTTGCTCCACCAATTCATAGAGTCTGCCAGTAATCAAAGAACTGATGAATATGGTGGTTCCATTGAGAACCGTGCAAGATTTGTGTTGGAACTTGTTGACCATATGATCTCGATTGTCGGTGCCGACAAATTGGGTATCAGACTTTCTCCATGGGCAACTTTCCAGGGTATGCCATCTATCCACGGCGAGATTCACCCATTAACTACCTACAGTTATATCTTGCACGAGCTTGAAAAAAGAGCAGAAAAGGGTAACAGATTGGCTTATGTTTCCTTNGTTGAACCAAGAGTCAACGGTAACCTTGATGTCGATAAGCAGGAACAAGTCGGTAGCAATGATTTTGTTGAAGATGTGTGGNAGGGTACAATTCTCAAGGCTGGAAACTACACTTATGATGCTCCTCACTTTACTCACGCAATTAATGATTTGGAGAATGATCGTACTCTTGTTGGATTTGCTCGTTACAACATTTCAAACCCTGATTTGGTGTATCGGTTGAAAAATGGATGGGAATTGAACCCTTATGATCGTTCAACTTTTTACGGAAGAGACGATTTCGGATATAACACTTATCCTACTCATGATGAAACAAAGAGAGACGACGAAGAAGCCAAGAAACGTAAGCCCGAACCTATTGCTGCCGCTTCATGAGACGACATAGGATAAAATCTAGACGAATAATGTTTTTCAAGACTTGAATAAAAAATAATGGTAGCCGTTAGTACCCATTTTTGTGTAGACTCTATCATTACTGAGAATGTTCGTAATTACGAAACCCAAGCTTGTTCGGATTAGTCTAGTCGCGTAATTACGATGCGGATTTTAGGGCGTAATTACGGTAGCCGCGAAATGGCTGCAACTTATAAAAAGCGATCCTCTCACTTTTGCAGCAAGGATGTTGAAGTATAGCTTTGTGAGTACAGGATTATCAAGCGGTATTGGAGGAGTGGCTAAACGTTATATTGATGTGGATCATGCTGATCTTCATCATATTATGCTATGTCGGGACCCCCAAAAAGTTGCAAAATCAGCCAACCTTTCTTTGGTAAAATGTGATCTTTCGTCCATTTCCAGTGTGAAAGAAGCAATGACTCAAGTAAAGAAACTAATTGACAACGGCAAAGCTCCCCCAATTAAATATTTGTTGAACAATGCTGGTGCTTCGTTCAATAATCGCACAAGGGCCACAGAGGACGGTTTCGAAGCAACGTTTCAAATCAATGTAATTGCACCTTTTATCATTGTCAGAGAGTTGTTGCCATACTTGAGAAAGGTATCTGAGCCTAGGATCTTTGTGACTGGAAGCAATGTTCATTTTGCTGATAAAGAGCACAACCATGGATTCGTTCCTCCACTCTATTGGAACGACAACGATGTTCGTGAAATAATGCTTCCAACGAAGACTGGTGGAGATCCTGATCCTACTACTACCACAGCAGGTGGCAGAGCTTATGCAGTCAGCAAAATGGCTGTTCTTTATCTCATGTATAAATTTGCAGCCGATAACAAGGATGTCAAATTTATCGTTTATGAGCCAGGTTTTGTTCCAACTAGTGGTTTATTCAGAGATAATTCTGCTGCTGGGAAAGTAATGTTCACATTGGGATCTTATGTGTTCAGAATGCTTGGCTGGGCTACTACGGTTCCCAAGGCTGGTAAGCTTCTTGCACAGTGTGCTTTTGATAAAAAGATATATCAGCAAGCAAACAATGTTGCTTATTGTGACCAGGGAAAGATAATTAGGACCTCTGACGATTCTTATAATAAGAAGAGACAGGAGCAATTGTGGAATGAGCTTATCAGTATGTGTAATTGAGGTTTCATATTAGTAGGATAATATATGTTAGTAAAGAAATTGAAAGAAATAGGTAAATGTTCTCTAGGTTCTAAGTTTTCATGTTCTTGAGTCTTAGCAACATTGCTCTTTTTTTCGATTGCGTGTCCAATAATACTTTTATTTTTTGCAGTAATTCTAA